>JAPVLO010001049.1:0-213182 GCA_027257055.1 Cephalopachus bancanus
ACACGCAGCATGACCGTGCGGACAGGCATACAGGTCAAAGCTCCTGGGCCCCAGGACTAGGGCACGACAGGCAGGCCGGTCTGGGATGTCTTGGATGGCCAGCCCTGCAAGCCACAGGTGTCTGTCACCTCCCTGTGACATCGCCTGTGGCTGGAGCTTGGCCGGGCGGAGACGCTCTGAATTCAGGACAGCTGGAGTGGAAGTCAGTGGAATGGCTTCCTCGCAGTGGGACTAGACTCTTTTTTAGGCTTCTCACATTTTGAAATACAAAATGGATGCAACCCACTCAGTAAAATTCCACATAGCTTCAGCCTCTGAGAGGGTTATTTGATTTTATAATTAAAGCCTATTTCATCAAATCACGTCATAAAACTTTCCGATCACAGTTAATCCTTATTGCGTTTCATTCTATAAAATGTTTAATAGCTTCTAGTTTCTGTTCATAAAAGCATAACATTAAATATAGAATGAAGAATTATAGATATCGACTTGGAAAGTCGGGGGGGGAGTGTAATTTTGTCAAAATTCCTTCAGGGAACGAACAAAAGGTTGTTCTTCGCCCAGCTGTGGGTGGTGGGGGCCCTGGGGAGTCTTCCAGAGGGAAGTGTGTGGGGGTGGAACCCCTTCCCTGGGCCTCAGTCCAAGGTCGTGGGGACAGGCCTGGCCGTTGGGCAGAAGACTGCCCGTGTCCTCTGAGTCCCCCGGGGGCCCCGAGGGCTCCAGGATTGGGCCCAGGCTCTGCCCCAATCCCAGGGGCCCAGGGCCCCCAGTCTGGCCCCACAGGAGCTGAGCTGCTGGCTTCGAGGGGACTGCTCTGTGCTCAGAGGCCCCGGCACCAGCGGAGCCGAGTGGGACAGCTGGCCGTCCCCTCCCCGAGCCCAGCCCGATTTGGCGGGCAGTGAGCCGCCCTGGGGGTCTGGAGGGCGCATCCTGCCGCTCGTCTCCCCTGCCTGACTCGGACACGAGGGCTGGGAGCCGGGCCGGGGAGGGCGCCGGTCACAGGACACTCCCGAAAACGCCTGGGGGAGCCTCCGAGCTCCGCGCGGCACCTGCTGCCCTGCTCACTTCGCCGCTCCACCCAGCCCCTGCCCCACTGCCCCTCCTTGCCCGCGCTCGGTGCCTGTGCTGGGTCGCTTCCAGGCAGCAGTCTGTGTCCGTCCGCCGGCCTCTTCTTCCCTCTGCCCCCCACCCCTGCTTCTCCATCAGGACTGACAGGGAGAATTCCTGTCTTCCCCTCCCCCCACTCTGAGACTCCCCTCCTTCTCCACGGACCCCCGTCCCCAACGCCTGGGCTCTCCTGGGTCCGAGATCACAGCGGCTGCCTCCAGGGAGCTCCTTAGAAGAGGCTCTGGCCCACCCAGACCTGCTGCGTCGGAACCTGCCTCTCGACGAGACCCCCATGGCTTGCGTGCCCTCTTCTAATCTCAGAGTCATCAGAGTTAATTGAAGTAGAAAATACACACAGGAAGCCAAGAAGTGTCCCCTGCAGCTCCCGGTCTGGTTGCTAATCCGCTTTCGACTTGCTGTTCTCGCCGCCAAGATTTTTTTCTGTGTATGTACACACCACACACACACACACACAACACACACACACACACACACACACAGAAATACTTGTTTTTACAGAAATGTCAGCAAGCTGGAGAGATCTTGCAACCTGTGTGTTCGTCATGCATGTAAGTACACCATGGGCATCTTGGCATGCTGGTAAGTACAGTGCATATGCATTAGTCATTCATTATACATGCACTCACCAAATTTTTTTTTTTTTTTTGAGTTGGAGTCTCACTCCGTCGCCCAGACTGGAGTGCAGTGGCCGCTCCCGGCCACTGCAGCCTCGACCTGCTGGGCTCCGGCGATCCTTACGCCTCAGCCTTCCGAGTAGCTGGAACTACAGGCACGCACTACCAAGCCTGACTAATTTTTTTAAAATTTTTATTGTAGAGATGAGGTCTCGCCAAGTTGCCCAGGCAGGTCTCGAACCCGCAGGCTCAGGCAATCCACTCACCTCGGCCTCCCAAAGGCGCGGGATTACAGGCTGAGCCACCGAGCCCGGCTGCATTCACCAAATATTAAGTGCCTACTGTGGGCCAGGCACTGTGCTAGGTTCTGGGTTTATAGTGGAGAACAGAGCAGATCAGTACCTGCCTTACCAGAGCTTACAGTCCAGCTGGGGAAAAGACAAACTGGGAACCACACTGCACACAGCCCACTGCCCCTGCTGCAAGTGCCCGAAGACCCGTGCTCCCGGGGGATTTGAGTGGCCGGGGAGAGGTCTCGCAGGAAGTGGCGACCGGCCTGGCATTTGGAAAGCACAGGGCAGTCACCCAAGTGAGACGGGGAGGGAAGGGAGTTCCAGGCAGTGGGCATGGCATGCTCGTGGCCCCAAGCTGGAGGGCGCGTGGCCGCTGCCGCTTATGGGCAGAGGGCAAGGGGGGCAGGGCGAGACGTGGCGGCGGATGGCGTCGAGGCCAGCCGTGGGCACAGAAGGAGCCCAGGCGGCTCGCCCGATCCGCAGTGCGCGGGCACGTGGCTTCTGTCCAGTGCTCCAGCATCCTGAGCAGTGCTGCAGTGAGCATCCTGGTGCAGACAACCTGCCCTCCCCGGACTGCCCCCTCGGATAACCTCCTGCGTCTGGGCTTGCATTTTCCCCTGGTGGGTCTTGAAAGTCATTGACTTGAAAGCCCACCTGGACCTACGAGCCCCTGAGCCGGCCTCCCTAGCTCTGGCTGTTTCTGCTCCGTCTTCGCCCGAGGAGGCAACTCTGGTCGGCCAAGAAGTCTGGGACAAGGACCAGAGTTGCTCTGAAGACCGAGGATGAAAGCTTCTGCGGCGTGTGCTGAGGGGAGGGAAGGTCCTCACAGTCCTCCCCACCGGGCCCCTGGGTGGCCACGGTCCCCCCCGGCCACGCCGGAGCTCATGGTGTGGAGAGGCAGGCTCAGAGCAGGGCCGGAGTCGGGCAGTGTGGGGGAGGCTAGAGAAGACCCCCGTCTGGCAGAGACGGGCACCCCCCGAGGAGGAGGGGGGATCACGCCCCAGAGGAGTCGGGGCAGCCTGGCCTAGAGCCAGGCAGGAAGCATGCCCTGGGGGGCAGGGGCATGCCCCGGGGGAGCCAGGTGGGAGCACGCCCCGGGAGCCTCCCTGAGGCTCGCTGGAGCATCTTGAAGACGTCCTCAGAGGGAAGCGTTCCCAGAAGAGGGAAGGGCACGGGCAGCGAGGAGCCCGGAGAGGCCAGGAGCCTGCATGTGCCAGGCCCGTGCGGAAGGGCAGGGCGAGGTCAGAGTCCTGGGTTCTGTGGCTTGTGGGCGTCTGCAGGGCTGTTGTGAGCATGCGCGGTCAGAGGCTGGACAGACCCGTGTTGCTGTGGCAGCGGCTGCAGCCAGGCAGCCTGAGTTCCCATCCTGGCTCCGGGACCTTGGGCAAGTTGCCCGACCTCTCTGTGCCTCTCTGTGTCTCCTCGCCTCGGAAGTGGAGACCGTGAGAGTGCCTCCACGGTGTGGTTGATTTTGGATTAAGTGGGGTAAACATCGAAAAGTACCCAGAAGTGCCTGGCAGGTAGAAAGTCCTGGATGGAGACAGAGTGACGCCGTTACTACTATTAATGCGACTAATATCATCACATGGCTGCTATCATCGCTGTGGTGTCCACTACGTTGTTAGACATTCTGTGTGCTCTTCTACTTAATACTTCCCTTTAAACTGACTTATTTTGGCCAGGCACGGTGGCTCAAGCCTGCCATCTCAGCACTTTGGGAGGCTGAGACGAGAGGATTGCCCGAGCTTAGGGGTTCGAGACCAGCCTGGGCAACTTGGTAGGCCCTCGTCTCTACAATACATCAAAAAAAAGCTGGGTGTGATAGCGTGCGCCTGTAGTTCCAGCTACTAGGAAGACTGAGGCGGAAGGGTCACCTGAGCCCAGCAGGTCGAGGCTGCGGTGGCCGGGAGCATGTCACTGCACTCCAGCCTGGGCAAGGGAGTGGGACTCCGACTCCAAAAAAAAAAAGTGACTTATTTTGAACTTGGCCTTGTCCCAGCAATACTATCCAGGAAACCCCAAGTTTTCTGACTTGTCACGTGCTTCTTCTGTGGCACACAGAAGCAAGCCCAGAACCATTAAAATCACAGAGCAGGGCTGCACAGCCGTCTGGGGACATCAGACCACGGGGGAGTCCCCGATGCCCTCGTCAGCTTTTCTCCTCGCCTTGGCCTCGGGCCCTGGTGGGCCCCCTGCGGCCCAGCCTCCTGCGTGGGCCAGAAGCCGCCTCTCCCGGGGCCCTTTCCCGCGCCCCACCAGCCCGTCGCCCCAAGGGTCGGAGAGACCAGGGCTCACCTGCACGTTACCAGATGACACAAGAAGGGCCACCAGGGACCTCCAGCAGGTCACCCCCCTCTCCAAGCCTTAGTTTCCCCAGGTGCAGGGTGGGCACGATGGAGCTTCTGTTGCAGGGGTGCTTATCAATCCCAACCAGCGTTGGGCAAGCTTGCTGGGCACCCATTGTGGGCTGCCCTCTGCCAGGCAGACTCAGCTTCTCTCACGAGCGGACCTGCCACTGGAGGAGAGAGACAAGCCAATAAGCGGGGACTCTCAGAGGCAGTGCTTCACGGGGAGCAAGACCACAGGGGAGAGGGCGGGGTGAGAACCCTTCTCTTTGGTCCTGGTGGAGACTTCTGCAGCAGCGCCACGGGAGGTGAAACCTCAAGGTTAAGGGCTTGGGGGGAGGGAGTGGTGTTCCAGGCAAGAGGAACAGCGTGTGCAGAGAAAGGCCCCGCGGGGGGCATGCCCTGGGTGTGACTGGGGCAGCAGGCAGGCAGTGTGGCTGGAGTGGGCTTGCCAGGGTGCCAGAGTCAGCAGGTAACACAGGGCGCGTCCAGTTAAACTGGAATTTCAGACAAATGACAAATGAGTTTTTTAGTGCAGGTGTGTCCTCCTGAGCTAAAAAACATCATTTTGCACTAAAAAAAAAATGTACGGTTTATCTGAAATTCCAATGTCCCTGGGCGCCCTGTACTATATCTAGCAACCCTAGGCTGGGGAGGGGGGCCTGGGGGGAGATGGGTCCGTAGCAGGCCGGGCCAGGCTGAGGGCAGCTGGGTTTGATTCTAAGGGTCTACGGCGCCCAAGCCCTCCAGCCTCCAGCCTGTCCGTGTGCCTGGTGGGCGATCCCATGCTTGGCCAGGGAGGTGCCTGTCAGGGACCCCAGCACAGGTGCTGGTGCATTACAAAGAGCCTCCAGAAGGCGGCTCATCCTGAGCAACAGGCAGGAGTGCCCTGGCATCAGGCTCAGCGGGGAGAACATCCCTGATAGGAAGGAAGCGGGGCAGAGCTAAGACGTGTCTTCTTTCATCAGGAATGCAGTCGGGAGCCTGGCACAGTGGCGTAAGCCTGTAATCCCAGCACTTCCGGAGGCCGAGGTGAGGGGATTGCCTGAACCCGCGGGTTCGAGAACAGCCTGGGCAACTTGGCGAGACCTCATCTCTCCGATAAATCAAAAAGCTAGCTGGACGTGGTAGTGTGTGCCTGTAGTTCTGGCCACTTGGAAGGCTCAGGCGGAAGGACCCCTAGAGCCCAGCAAGTCGACACTGCGGTGGCTGTGAACATGCCGCTGCACTCCAGCCTGGGCGATGGAGTGAGACTCCGACACGCATGCACACACACACGAAACGCAGTTGGGGCCGCAGGAATCTGCAGGGGGTTTCCTTGCCCACTTCTGGAAGGGGGCCCAAGTCGGCCGTGCGGATACTGCTGAGGAGGGGGTCAGCCCTGGGGATGGCGGCCTGCCTGCTTCTGGCAGCTGCAGAGGGGCGGTCTGGGTGCTCTGCCACTGGGTGGATCCCTATGTGACCTCAGGCCTGCCCGGTCTTCTCTGTGCCTCAGTTTCCCCATGTGTGCTCAAAGGGACCCTGCCCTGGGGAGGGGGACGGCTCAGGGGGCCAAGCCCAGGACAGACTCGGAGGGGTGAGGGCCAGAGGGAGGGAGTGACCGAGCTGCCCCTTGGCAGAATCTGGGCCCCTCCTCTGGCTCCGCTGGCTCCACAGACGCCCCAGTGCCCGCTGGAGGAAGGAATGAGGGCTCTTTGGCAAAGCCCTTCCTTGTAGCGGGCAGAGCTATTTTAAGACCTCTGCTAGGTTCTAGCTTGGCATTTCCATCCCGTGTCACATCAAACATACTAAGAGGCGCCCACATGCCTCATCAAATAAAATGCACGTGTAACTGGGCCGGGGTGGAGTTGAGCTGCAATTGACTAGTTGACTCATTTTGCCTTCTGTGGGCATTTAGCGAAGTATTGCTTCATTCTGACGTGTTGGCGTGTTTTTCCCCTCCCTCCCCCACTTCCTGTCTCAAAGATACTCGTAGACCCCCTTACAGGCTCCCAGCCGAGACACTGCCCCGAGGTCCAAGGGAGCAGGGCTTGTCCCCAGCCTCAGTCTTCCCCCTCTAAAAAGGGCGGGTGGCATGAGGTGACCCTCCAGGGCTTTTCCAGCTCAGTTTTGCGACTGGCACCCACAGCGTGTGCCCCAAGGAGCGGAGGCCCTGTGAGGGAATGGGCAGGCCAGCGGGAGGCTGTCACGACCAGCCCGGCGCTAGGGTTTGAATGTATGCGTGCCTCCAAAACGTCTGTGTCGGCAGTGACAGCCCAAGGTGATGGATGAAGAGGTGGCCTTTGGGAGGTGATCAGGACATGAAGGCTCTGCCCCGGAACAGGATTCATGCCCTTGTGAAAGGGTCTCGGAGAGCCGCCTGGCCTCTTCTGCCACATGAGGACACAGCGCTCGCCCCTGCCACCTTTGCCGTTGAGGACACGGCAACAAGGCGCCATCCCGGAAGCAGAGAGCAGCCCTCACCAGACTCTGAATCCACCTGCACCTCGATCCTGCCCTTCCTTGCCTCCAGAGCCATGAGCAGTAAACGTATGTTCCTCATGAGTCTCCCAGCCTAAGGTGTTTGGCTACAACGGCAGGACGGACTCAGGGCACCTGGGTACCCTGCAGAGGCAGAGGGCCTCAGCTGGGAGTTGCGGGAGGGGAGCGTGCCCCGCCAGGACAGCAGGTCTGGCAGCCTGACCCCCTGGCAGGAGTTGATCGCGGGCAGAGAGGAGGCATTCCAGAGCCCAAAGACCCGCCCGGGCGTCAGCCTTCCAGTGGGTGAGTGGGAGCAGGGGGCTGGGAAGGTGCCCCCTCTTCAGGGCCCTGACGGTGCCGACAGTTTGGACTCCACGTCGGAGGATACCGGGCGGGGGGTCTTGCACGTCCCCTCGTTCGATTTCAGTTTCACGGGTTCGGACATTCTTCAACAGTAGGTTTTGTTCATTCTGTTTTGTTTTTGTTTTTATTAGACAGGGTCTTACTCTGTTGTCCAGGCTGGAGTGCGATGATGTGATGATAGCTCACCGCGGCCTTAAATTCCTGATCTCAAGTGATCCTACCTTCCAGCCTCTCAAGTAGGTGGGACTACAGGCGTGTACCACCATGCCAGGCTAAATTTTTTTGCTGTTTTTTGCTTTTTGGCGAGAGGGGGGTCTCGCCCTATTGCCCAAGCTGGTCTTGAACTCCTGGCCTCAGACAGTCCTCCTTTCTTGGTCTCCCAAGGTGTTGGCACTGTAGACGTGACCCTCCATGCCTGGCCCACAGCAGGTATTATCATCCCCATTTTGCAGATGAACAGGCAGAGACACGGGGGCAGTTAGGACACGGCCTGTGGGGCTCCCAGTGCGCCCGACATGAAGTCCTGGAGGCTGTGTGAGGAGATGACAGAAGTGCCTTTAAATGACAAGGAGTCACGGGGAAAACAGTGCACCCTTCTTCACTTCTCTGGCAATCCTGAGTCTATGAAGGAGGGAAGGTTTCGGGTAGATGCGGATACGTCTTTAACACCTCTCTGGCACTTACAGATCCCCCCACCGACGCCGTTTTTTTAAAGCCAGGGTCTCTGTCACCCAGGCTGGAGTGCAGTGGCACAATCACGGCTCACACAGCCTCCACCTCCTGGGCTCAGACGATCCTTCCGCCTCAGTCTCTTGAGTAGCTGGGACTACAGGTGTGCACGACCACGCCTCGCTGATTTTTGGACTTTTTGTAGCAATGAGGCTGGTCTTGTACTCCTAGACTCAGGCAATCCTCCCACCTCAGCCTCCCAAAGTGCTGGGATGGCAGGCACGAGTTGCCACGCCCAGCCCCTTTCGAACAAAGACTAGGTCTCAGACTCATGGTTTAGAATGACAATTTCTAACTAAAACCACTTTTTCACTCAATTTCGTTGTGTGGCTTACTTTCCTTGTATGGCAAGAGACATAAAGTTTCATTATAGACGAAATACGGGTTGATAAGAAAACTTTTTTTCTTTTTGTGAGTTGGAGTCTCACTCTGTCGCCCAGACTGGAGTGCAGTGGCCGCTCCCGGCCCCCGCAGCCTCGACCCGCTGGGCTCCGGCGATCCTTCCGCCTCAGCCTTCCGAGTAGCCGGAACTACAGGCGCGCGCTACCACGCCCGGCTGATTTTTTGATTTATGGTAGAGATGAGGTCTCGCCAAGTTTCCCAGGCGGGTCTCGAACCCACGGGCTCAGACCATCCACTCACCTCAGCCTCCCAAAGGCGCGGGATTACATTATGAGTCACCGAGCCCGGCTGATAAGAAAACTTTTAAGCGAAGGACATGACTGTCAAAGAAAGAAAGTTCGAAAAAAGTCATAGATGTTTGGCGTGTACCCACGTATTGCAGAATTGTTGAAGTCAGTATTTCAGTGGCCAAATTTGGGGGGGGCTCCCATTAGCACTCTGTGTGTCCTTCGACAAGTTCCTCTCCTCTCTGGGCCTCAGACGCCCAGCTGTAACAAGGAATTGTGGCCCAGATAGCTCCCGCTGGCCATTCAGCGCTCATGACTCCTTTTCCTGACCGTTTTAAGGGAAGTTTAAAGTCTTCCATACGGGCCGGCAGAGAATGAGCCTCAGACGCTTCCCAGGGCAGAGTCCTGACACTGTGCCCTGTGGACACAGGATCCAGGGGTCTGGCCCTGGGGGCAGGAGTGCTGGGCAGGGCTGCAATCCCCCTGCAGGGTCGTGTGCGGCTGCCTTCAGAATCGCTGAAAAAGCGGCAACTTTAGCCGGGCCTCGGTGGCTCAGCCTGTCATCCCGCGCCTTTGGGAGGCGGAGGTGAATGGATTGCCTGAACCCGCCGGTTCGAGGCCTGCCTGGGTAGCGAGACCTCATCTGTACAATAAATCAAAAAATCAGCCAGGTGTGGTAGCGCATGCCTGTAATTCCGGCGACTCGGAAGGCTGAGACGGAAGGATCGCCGGAGCCCAGCGGGTCGAGGCACTCCAGTCTGGGCGACAGAGTGAGACTCCAACTCAAAAAAAAAAAAAAAAAAAAGCAGCAACTTTGTAGCTAATCACTTCCTCCTGGAAGGCAAGCTAATTTAGAGATGGGCGCTTCCTGGTTTGCAGAAGGGAGAAGACTGACAAGTGACTCGAACAGCCAACTCACCCCATCTAGAGAGACCAAAAAGTGTCCCGTAGCCCCCAGCCAGCACGGGGCCCAGTGGCAAACTCTGAGGAATAAAGGCTTGGAGCCTCAGGCCCGCTGAGGTAGTGTGACATGGCGGGGAGACTGGCAGACGGAAACTGCAACCTGAGGCAGCCCTGGGACGCTTGACCTCCTCTCAGCACAGGCAGCTGGGCTTCGGAAGAAGCCTGTCGAGATGCTCTGCCTTCTGACCGGTGAATGAAAGCATGCACGTTTATTGTAGCCATTGGTCTGTTTGGACTGACTTCATATTTTCTTTCTTTTTTTTTTTGAGTTGGAGTCTCACTCCGTCGCCCATACTGGAGTGCAGTGGCCGCTCCGGCCACGCAGCCTCGACCTGCTGGGCTCCGGCGATCCTTCCGCCTCAGCCTTCCGAGTGGCCGGCATTACAGGCGCGCGCCACCACGCCCGGCTGAGTTTTTGATTTATTGTAGAGATGAGGTCTCGCTGCCCAGGGGGTCTCGAACCCGCGGGCTCAGGCAATCCACTCACCTCAGCCTCCCAAAGGCGCGGGATGACAGGCTGAGCCACCGAGCCCGGCCTGACTTCATATTTTCAATGAACCATGATTTCATTTTGTTTCATTTTCAATTTTAAAACTGAGGTCTGAACAAGGAATTCGGGATCATTTTTAAATGATCAACTTGTCTTTGTTTTTTTTTTTTCCTCCAGCAGTTTGGAACTGAGGCCTTGTGCCTCTATTTTTCTAGTGGTTACTTTTACACTTTCTTTTTTTCTTTGAGTTGGAGTCTCACTCTGTCACCCAGACTGAAGTGCAGTGGCTGCTCCCGGCCACCGCAGCCTCGACCTGCTGGGCTCCGGCGATCCTTCTGCCTCGGCCTTCCGAGTAGCCGGAATTACAGGCACGCACTACCATGCCTGGCTAATTTTTTGATTTATTGTAGAGATGAGGTCTTGCTGCCCAGGCGGGTCTCGAACCTGCGGGCTCAGGCCATCCACTCACCTCAGCCTCCCAAGGCGCGGGATTACAGACTGAGCCACCGAGCCCGGCTTACCGTTACACTTTTAACACAGATGTATGGCTCTGATCATGCTTATTGTTTAACACATCTAAATTTCAGCCTGATCTTTGTGGACGCTGATACACCCTGAGCCAGGGACCAGGCAGGGCGATATTGTGTGCACCTGCCATGCAGGCGCTTTCTGTGTGTTTCCACAGGGGATCTTATTTCCTCCCCAGAGCGGCTTGGCCAAGACTTTAAACTTCCCGTTTATAGTTGAGGACTGTTTGGCTCAGACAGATAAGGAGGGTTGCCAAGGGCTCATCAGCAAATTGGTGTCCAGGCAGGATTTCCTAGATCCGGCTCTTTCCCCAGTCCGTCCCTTCTTTGTCTGGGACATCCTCAGCGGTGTTGGGTTGGCAGAAAGTGGATTCAAGAGAGGTGTGCCAGCGGTAGGCATGAGAGCCCCCAGGGCCCCCTGGTGCCCCCGGCCTTGGTTTTTGGCTGGTGCGTCTCCAGGCCATGGGAGCCTTGGGAAGCCCTGAGCAGGGCTCTGGGAAGAACACCTGGCGGTGTCAGGCCTGACCTGGGAGCTCAGGGACCACCCCACCCTGGAAATATCACCAATTTCTCGTTCCTTCACTTCCCTCATTCACTCCTTCGTTCCTCAGATGGTCCCTGAGCGCCTCTCTGGGGCAGAGGGTGGGAGCTGAGGGTGCAGGGGTGGGCCGAATGCCGTCCCTGCTCCCGCCTCCAGGTCAGTGAGCGGGAGACAAGCATACGGGAAGTTGCGCCCTGAGACGATCTGTCCCCGTTCAGTGCGTGTATTATGGCCGTGTTTCGGAAAGGTGACACATGTGCATGGAAAAAAATCTCTGTAGAAGTCTGTAGAGCCAGCCTCCTTCCTGCCTCTGGGTTCTTGTTATCTTGTAAACAGGTAAACTGTACACGTGGAGGTGTAGAGGCGCCATCCTTTGGCACTACCCAGAGTGCATGCTGGGAGCGGGTGCCACGTGGTCAAGGACATGGCACTGCACGCACCTGCAGATTTTCACACTGCTGGGAGCATCCCGTGTCCACTGTTCTGTGCCTGGCTTTTGTCACTTGAGGGTCACTGTCTTCAGTCTCAGTGAAGGCTGGAGAGGGTCCACAGAGGGATTTTCCGTGATTCCCTTGAACTTGTGAATTTATCTGGGAAACAAATTCCCCAAATTGCAATGGTCAGGTCAAAGGGTGCGTGGATTTGGAACGGAGTTCAAGATTCTCCCTTGCTCCATGAGGGGCGTGTGCCAGCGGTTACTCCAGCAGTGTCTGAGAGTCTGTGTTTACTTCCCCACATCCCCGTCGAACTGGTGAAAATCCTCCCTTGAAAATGGTGAATGAAGGGCCCGAGAAGCCAAACGGAGCCTCCAAGGGCTGGGGGAGTCAAGCACGGCAGCTGGAGGAAGGCGCCAGCTGATCTGGGTCTTGTAGGGAGATGAGGAGTTTGCCGGTGCAGAGAAGGAGCCACTGGCAGATCGGCGGGCACAAAAATGCCGACGTGCAGGGGCACGTGATGGGCCCAAGGCAACCCCTGCCGGGAAGTGGAGAGGCGAGGATGCAGATGGCCAGTGGCAAAGGGCACCGTGACTTGGCCCTCAGCTGTCTCCTGCTGTCCTCCAAGATGGGGCGAGGGTGTGTCATCAGGAAGCCACAGGAGTGGAGCAGGCTGGGGGAAGCAACACTCCCAGGGCCGAAGTCGTGGCCCCATCCCGCCCCCAGGCCCTGAGTGACTGGGCACGCCACGCCCCCCTCCGGTCTCCAGCTCTGCATATGGAGAGGGCCGACCCCATCCCGAACCCCAGCTGGTGGGGAGGCCCGTGCTGGGCTGGGGAGAGAGGACCGGCACCCCCAGGGCTGGGCAGGCAGTCACTGTCCTGGGACTACAGGACGCTGCTCTCCCCGCGCGTGGCCCACCTTCAGGGGCTTCCACTTCCTGCCCACGCCCCTCACAGAGCCGGGCTTGTGTTCTGCAGCGACACCGGATGACCAGGTAGGTGCTGTCTGTTTCAGCAAGGCTGCTTGCTCCTCGAGGGTGACGGGTATGAGCAAAAGACGCTAACATCAGCAGCCATGTTTGTGCATTTCTGCTTAGACCCTGGACTCTGACGGTGTGCAGCTCTCCACAAAGATGCCCTGAAGACAGAACAGAACAGAGTGCACAGCCCACGCTCCTCAACAGATCAAGGACCCTGGTCCTTGCATTTTCCACCCCCGGCGGGGTTCACGCTGGCGCCTCTGTGAGCTACAGCCAGATGCACGCTTGCACGACACCCTCAGTGTGCTTCTGCTTCCCTGTAACTTCTGAGCAAGTTGAATGGGATTCTGCCGTCCTGATCCTCCACTGCCTGCATGTCGGCAGGGGCCCCAACACAGTGCCGGAGCGGCCGAGCGCCTCCACCAGGCTGGTCCCAGGCGGAGGGCTTCAGTCCATGGTCTTCAACGAGGCTTCGGAGTAAGACCGACTTCAGTTCTTTAAAAGCTTGATCTAGCCGGGCTCGGTGGCTCAGCCTGTCATCCTGCGCCTTTGGGAGGCTGAGGTGAGTGGATTGCCTGAGCCCGCGGGTTCGAGACCCGCCTGGGCAGCGAGCCCTCATCTCTACAATAAATAAAAAAATCAACCGGGCGTGGTAGCGCATGCCTGTAATTCCGGCCACTCGGAAGGCTGAGGCGGAAGGATCGCCGGAGCCCAGCAGGTTGAGGCTGCGGTGGCCGGGAGCGGCCACTGCACTCCAGTCTGGGCGACAGAGTGAGACTCCAACTCAAAAAAAAAAAAAAAAAAAAAGCTTGATCTTTTTTTCCTTTAGTCGACAGTCATGGCGACTGTGAAGGTACTCAGAGTAGATGGCCCAGGGTCATCTGAAACACGGTGGGACCCGGCACCCTGGGCCCACCCAGGCTCTTTGAGCTCCTCTGGCTCCGCCATGGTTGCAGACAACCGGGTGAGTCTCCTGGGCGGGCCTGAGTTTTCTTCAGCAGGTTGCTCTCACTTCTGGGCAAAGGGGCATGTTTTTCCCTGAGATGCTTTGTTTGTCAAGAAGGCGCATTTTAGTTAAAGACCCCAGGCAGGGCCAGGCTTGGTGGCTCAGCCTGTCATCCCAGCACTTTGGGAGGCTGAGGCGAGTGAATTGCCTGAGCCCATGGGTTTGAGACCCGCCTGGGCAACTTGGCAAGACCTCATCTCCACAATAAATAAAAAAAAATTAGCCAGGCTTGGTAGCGCACGCCTGTAGTTCCAGCTACTCAGAAGGCTGAGGCGGAAGGATCATCGGAGCCCAGCAAGTCGAGGCTGCAGTGGCTGGGAGCAGCCACTGCACTCCAGCCTGGATGACAAAGTGAGACTCCAACTCAAAAAAAAAAAAAAACAAAAAAAAAACGACCCCTGACTGTCTAAACGAGGCTCAGCAGGACAAAAACTGAAAAACCCAGGAGAGTTTGACCAGAGTCAAGTCTGAAGACAAGGACCGCTCACGCCTCCAGCCAGGTTCCAAGATCTCGTGGAGGTATCGAAGGCAGAATCCTCATGACGTGTGGCCGTCTCACAGGAAATTCTTGTCCCGGCCATCCACAGCTGACACACCCAGGGCCACGCACGTGAGGGCCGGCCATCCGGTGCTCCGAGCCCCCACCAGTTCTTCAGGCAACCAGAGGGAGAAACTCCCACCTGCAAGGCTGGCAGTAGCCACGGGCGATGCCCCAAGCCCCACTCCCAACTTGCTACACTTCTCACTCGTGTTCCTGCTTCGCCAAGCTCTCACGATGGAAAGCAAATCATTACCAATGCGAACACCAGGCACTGGGCGACCACGCGCCATCCAGCACTCCATGCAGAAAGTGCACTGCACAAGTCCCCACAGAGGGCAGGAGATGCCCCATCAAAACATTCCAGCCAAGCTCAGTGGCTCAGCCTGTCATCTCGCGCCTTTGGGAGGCTGAGGTGTGTGGATTGCCTGAGCCCGCGGGTTCGAGACCCGCCTGGGCAGCCAGACCTCATCTCTACAATAAATCAAAAAATCAGCCGGGCGTGGTAGTGCATGCCTGTAATTCCAGCTACTTGGAAGGCTGAGGCGGAAGGATCGTCGGAGCCCAGCAGGTCGAGGCTGCGGTGGCCGGGAGCGGCCACTGCACTCCAGTCTGGGCGACAGAGTGAGATGCTGACTCAACAAACAAACAAACAAACAAAAAAACCATTCCAAAATGGGATTTTCCAGTCGGGCCCGTGGAGAGCCTCCAAACATGTATCTTTCCTGTTGTAGAGACATTAAATGATTAAACTTATATAATAAATTGCATAGAAGGCATTGTCAAATGATAAATGATGCTTGATCTTTTTCAGTTATGTTTTTGTGTAAGTTATTGATGTCGGCTGATATGGTTTGGATGTTTGTCTCCTCCAAATATTATGCTGAAATGTGATTCTTGGCCGGGCGCGATGGCTCAGCCTGTCATCCTGGCACATTGGGAGGCCAGGCGAGGGGATTGCCTGAGCCTGCAGGTTCAAGACCAGCCTGGACAATGTGGTGAGACCTCGTCTCTACACAAATCATAAAAATTTGACGGGCTTGTTGGTGTGTGCCTGTAGTCTCAGCTACTTGGAAGGCCAAGGCGGAAGGATCGCCTGAGCCCCGCAGGCCGAGGCTGCGGTGGCCGTGAGTGTGCCACGGCACTCCAGTCTGGGTGGCAGAGTGAGACTTCGACTCAAAAACAGAAATCACTAAATTTCCTTTTCAATTGAAAACGTGCGTCAGATTTTAACCATAGCTGGTCTCAGTTTTGTCATCCACATAAAGTCTCTGAAAACATTTCCAATCGGCTCTAGTCCAAAATTGCTTTTTATAAAAAGACAATATATGGGTACAAAAAGGGAGAAGCTAGCACAATTAATTTTAAAAACATGCAGATGTGCATTCTGGTTTTGTCAGTTGTTTTTTGCTCTGGGTAGCTCACTTTGATGCCATGAAACACACGCTGCTCTGTGTAACCTGTCGACTCCCTTTAGGAGGCCTGTCGAGGCACAGAAAAGGCAACGCTGGAAGAAAAGGAAGAAACATCGTGCTCATCGAAAAAGAGGCACGGCCGAAGCATGTGTCCCGAGACCTGGGCACGCTCACACGCTGATCCCATGCCGACGCCTCAGCACCCCAACTGAAGGCCGTCCGCCTCCTGGGAAGGAGCCCGCCGGACGTCTGCGACAATCCGGTCTGTCCTGCAAAGGCACCCTAGGGGCGCTGCATGGCGCAAAGGGGGAGCTTGCGAGACAAAGCAACAAACGACGCTCGCTCACTTCTGCTTGGCGGCCGAATCTCGCAAAGCCCCTGACTGCGACAACGTGCGGCTCTCCAGAGGGACGCTGTGAAGACGAAGCAGGAGCGGGCACGTGGCCGCCTCGCGCCTCTTGCCTCAGTCACTACGCTCCTCGAAAGACGAGTGACCCTGGCCCTTGCCTCCGCCGATGCGCACGATCGCGTCTGCGGGGTGAGCGGTGGTGCGTCTGCCATCTGTAACCAGATGTCATCTCACACCCGAGTCGTGATGCGGTTCTGCTTCAGAGGGACTTCCCAGCGAGTCTGGTGCGATTTTGCACGTCAGGGTCCTGACCCTCCCCCCCGTGCACGGGCAGTGGGCTGCAACACCGCACCGACCGAGAGAACCTCGTCCAGGGCGGCTCCTGGGCTGGGGGTCTCCGTCTATGGGCCTCAGTGAGATTCTTCAGAGTGAAAGTAACTTGAGTTCTTTCCAGCTTTGGCTTTCTCTTTTTCTTTTTTGAGTTGGAGTCTCACTCCGTTGCCCAGACTGGAGTGCAGTGGCCACTCCCGGCCACCGCAGCCTCGACCTGCTGGGCTCCCGCGATCCTTCCGCCTCCGCCTTCCAAGGAGCTGGAACTACAGGCGCATGCTACCACGCCTGGCTAATTTTTTCTGATTTATTGTAGAGATGAGGTCTCGCCTGCCCAGCAGGTCTCGAACCCGCAGGCTCAGGCAATCCACTCACCTCAGCCTCCCAAAGGCGCGGGATTATAGGCTGAGCCACGGACCCCGGCAGCTTTTTTTTTCATCGATGTGGGCCAACGGCACCACAGCCCAGGGTGCTCAGGGGTAGGGGAACACGGCCACATAAGCCCCTGATACCGGCAGCCACAGAGGGCATCTGAGGGCCGTGAGGAGGGGCGGTGAGCTGGGGACAGGCTCCTGCAGAGGCTGGGAGGCTGACTCAATGCTGCCTCCACCCCCCCAGGCAGCCTGGGGTGTCCTGAGGGTGGCCGTCTTCCCTCGTGCCTCCACCTCCCTGGCTTCCAGCCAGGCTGGGGTGGGGGACAGCTGCAGCCACCCCTTCCGGAGCCCCTGCCGTGTGCCTGCCCGGCTTCACGACTTGCTTCGGCCACCAGAGCCTGGCAGGAGGGCTGTGGGCCGGTTCTGTGACGGGCCTCGGGGAGCCTCCAGCGCCCCTTCCGCGGTGTCTAGGAGCGGAGTGAGTGCCAGGACTGCTTCAGAGCCCTGGCCTCGGGGGCAGGCAGGCCGGTGGGAGCCTGGGGTGGGAAACTGATGCTCCCTCAGACTGGTGCAGGGAAGGAAGGAAGCGACCGGCCTAAGGCGAGGTGGCCACCGTCCTCCTGGGGCCTGTCCCAGAGGGGCCCCTAGATTCTTTGTATGCAATCTCCTGCCCTTAAAATGTGGCAACGGTGACTCATTACTTTAAAAACATTGTCTATTGCTGCCGAGAATGTCCACATGGTCTTGGGCTGAGATGCCAGCGCCCCATTTGCAACCTTTTCCTGGGGTTCAGTTCAGCCACGGGACTGAGAGCCATGAACCCAGGGCACAGGTTCGCACATCTGTGACTTCAAGGGCCCCATGATTTGTGGCTTCCCTGGGCCAGGCCCTGGGCTGGAGGTTGCAGAGGGCGCCCAGGGGAAAGGCCAGGAAGACCTCCCCAAGCAGCTGTGTCCAGGCTCCTGGGGGCTCGGTGCTGACACCTGCCCCACACCCACCCCAACATCCTACCCAGGCTGAGCCCTAGAGACACCGGAAGAAGAGCGGTCCTGTTCCTCCTTGAAGCCACTCTAGCTGGTGTGCGGTGCTGTCTCTTTGTGGACTTTTCTCTTAACGGCTGTATTGAGATACGGTTAATATGCCAAACAACTCACCATTTTAAGGTGTTCACCGCAATGCCTTTTAGAAAATTCCCAGATATGCGCAAACACCACCACAATCAATTTCAGACCATTTTGTTTGAGTTGGAGTCTCACTCTGTTGCCCAGACTGGAGTGCAGTGGCCGTTCCCGGCCACCGCAGCCTCGACCTGCTGGGCTCCAGTGATCCTTCCGCCTCAGCCTTCCAAGTTGCCGGAACTACAGGCGGGCACTACCATGCCTGGCTAATTTTTTTGATTTATTGTAGAGATAAGGTCTCACCAAGTTGCCCAAGCTGGTCTAGAACCCCAGGGCTCAGGCAGTCCACTCACCTTGGCCTCCCAAAGTGCTTGGATGACAGGCTGAGCCACTGAGCCCGGCCAAAGATTTTAATTTTAATGATGTACAGTTTATTTAGTTTTTCTTTGTTGCTTGTGTTTTGGTGTCATATCTAGATCCTTGTGGTTTTAATTTGCATTTCCCTAATTGTGAATGGTGTTGAGCTTCCTTTTCTGTGCTTATTTGGCATTTACATATCTTTGGTGAAATGTCTGTTTAAAACTTTTGCCTGGCCGGGCTCAGTGGCTCAGTCTGTCATCCCAGCACTTTGGGAGTCGAGGCGAATGGATTGCCTGAACCCACGGGTTCAAGACCAGCCCGGGCAACTTGCTGAGACTTCGTCTCTACAATAAACCAAAAATTAGCCGGATGTGGTAGCATGTGCCTGTAGTTCCAGCTACTTGAAAGGCTGAGGTGGAAGGATCACTGGAGCCCAGCAAGTCAATGCTGGGGTGGCTGTGAGCATGCCGCTACACTCCAGCCTGGGTGATGGAGTGAGACTCCAACTCAACAAAACAAACCAAAACAAAACTTTTGCCTATTTTAATTGAGTTGTTATTCTTGTTTTTATTGAGTTGTAAAAGTTCTTTATATATATATATATAATTTTTTTTTTTTTTTTTTTTGAGTTGGAGTCTCACTCTGTTGCCCAGACTGGAGTGCAGTGGCCGCTTCTGGCCACCGCAGCCTCTACCTGCTGGGCTCCGGCGATCCTTCCGCCTCAGCCTTCCGAGTAGCCGGAATTACAGGCATGCGCTACCACGCCCGGCTGATTTTTTGATTTATTGTAGAGATGAGGTCTCGCTGCCCAGGCGGGTCTCGAACCCGCGGGCTCAGGCAATCCACTCACCTCAGCCTCCCAAAGGCGCGGGATTCCAGGCTGAGCCTCTTTATATATTTTATATGTAGGTCCTCTGTCAGAGACATCGTTAGCAATGTTTTCTCCCAGGCTGTGACTTCCATTTTCATTTTCCTAACAGCATCTTTTAAAAAATGTTGTTCAGAGATGGTTAACTCAAATTTATATTGTCCCGAGGACTGAAAATTAACTAAAGGTCTGAAAAATAGAATTTAAGTTGACACCTTGAGTCTTCTGTAGAATCATGAAATTTAATCTCTTTATAAATACATTACATATTATCAAGGAATTTAACTTAGCACATACTTTTGCAGTTTCAAACATGTCTTATTTTGCTTCAACTTATCTCAGGAGTGTGGGGAACGTGTGAGGATTGACTGCATGAGTAGCTCGCGTGCTGGTGAGGCTTGGCCTCCAGTGGGCCCTCTCTCTCCCGAGAGTGAACCTGACCCCCGCGCGCGGTGGTGTGCCCTTGTCCCTTCCCCGCCCTCCCCCCTTTGGCAGGGTCCAGAGTCTGCTGTTCGCGCCTTTGTGCTCCCGTGCCCAGAGATCAGGGCCCACTCATGGGTGAGAACGTGCGATACTCAGTTTTCCGTTTCTGTGGTCGCTCACGTGGTTTGATGCTCTCCAGCTGCATCCGTGTTGCTGCAAAGGACATGAGTTTGCTCTTCCTTATGGCTGTGTAGTGTCATATCATATATATGTACCACACTTTGTTTATGCTGTCCACTTTTCCTGGGCATCTGGGTTGGTTTCACATTTTTGCTATTGCGACTAGCAAGTGTCTTTTTCTTTTTCTTTTTTTTTAGTTGGAGTCTCTATCACCCAGGCTAGAGTGCAGTGGCACACTCATGGCCACCGCAGCCTCGACCTGCTGGGCTCCGGCCATCCCTCCGCCTCAGCCTTCCGAGTAGCTGGAACTACAGGTGCATGCTACCACGCCCAGCTAATTTTTAATTTATTGTAGAGACGAGGTCTCGCTGCCCAGGCGGGTCTCGAACCCGCGGGCTCAGGCAGTCCACTCACCTCAGCCTCCCAAAGGCGCGGGATTACAGGCTGAGCCACCGAGCCCAGCTGAGTTAATTTTTTTATATGGTGTTAGGTAGGGGTCCAGTTTCTTTCTTCGGCATGTGGTCAGCCAATTTTCCCAGCACCATTTGCTAATTACAGTTTCCTTTCCCTGGTGTTTGTTTTTATCCGTTTTGTCAAAGATGAGTTGGTTGAAGACCTGTGGTTTTATTTCCAGATTCTCTGTCCTGTTCCATTGTTCTGTGTGCCTATTCCCGTACCAATACCATGCTGGTTACTATAGCCTTGTAGTAAATTTTAAAGTCTGAAAGTGTGATGCCTCCAGCTTTGTTCCTCTTGCTGAGGACTGCTTTAGCTATTCAGGCTTTTATTATTATTATTATTGCTTCCATATGAATTTCTGTATCGTCTTCTCCAGGTCTGTGAAAAACGATGCGGCAATATGATAGGAATTGCATTGAATCTATAGATTTATGTGGGTAGGAGGGACATCTTGACAAAATGATTCTTCCAATTCACAGGCGGGGGGGGAGTTCATTTGTTGTGTCAGCCTTGATTTCTTTGAGCAGTGTTTTGTAGTTCTCATTGGAAAGGTCTTTTACCTCCTTGGTTAGGTGGATGCTGAGGCCTTTCGTTTTTACTTTGTAGCTACTGTGAATGGGATTGTGTTATTTGGTTCTCAGTTTGCTTTTTGTTGATACATATAAATGCAGCTGTTTTTTGTTCATTGATTTTGGGTTTTTTTGAGTTGGAGTCTCGCTGTGTCACCCAGACTGGAGTGCATTGGCCGCTCCCGGCCACCGCAGCCTCGACTTGCTGGACTCCGGTGATCCTTCCACCTTAGAAGGATCAAGCCAGGCTCCGTGGCTCAGCTTGTAATCCTGTGCCTTTGGGAGGCGTAGAGTCCTATCATCTGCAAAGGGGGATAATTGAACTTCTTTTCATACTTAGATACCCCTGACTTCTTTCTTCTGACTGACTGCTCTGGCTAGGACTTCCAGCACTATGTTGAATAGGAGGGGTGAGAGTGGGCAGTATTGTCTTGTTCCAGTTCTTAGGGGGAATGCTAATAGCATCTATAGAAGAGCAAGTTTTTGGTGATGAAGTCCAACTTGTTGGTTTTTTAAAATTTATTTATTTATTTATTTATTTTTGAGTTGGAGTCTCACTCGGTCGCCCAGACTGGAGTGCAGTGGCCGCTCCCGGCCACTGCAGCCTCGCCTGCTGGGCTCCGGCAATCCTTCTGCCTCAGCCTTCCAAGTAGCTGGAATTACAGGCATGTGCTACCACGCCCGGCTGATTTTTTGATTTATTGTAGAGATTAGGTCTCGCTGCCCAGGCGGGTCAGATTTTTTAAAATTTAGAGTGCATGCTTTCGGTGTCACATTTAAGAAAACTTTGACAAACTCAAGGCCATTAAGAATCTTTTTCTAGAATTTTTATATATTTCGCTTTTACATTAGGTCTAGGATCTAGTCCAAATTAACTTTGTAGGTACTATGAGATATGTGTGGAGGTTCATTCTTTTGCATAGAGATATCCAGTTGTTCTTGCAACAATTGTTGAAAGCTTATCCTTTTCCCCATTGAGTTACCTTTGTCAAAAATTTCCCCCATTGAGTTATCTTTGTCAAAAATTGATTGGCCATATATATGTGTCTACTTCTAGACTCTTTTCTATTCTGTCAATTTATGTGTCTCTCTTTATACTGGTACCACTTCTTCTGATTACTTTTACTTTATGACAAGTCTTGAAATCCAGCAGTGTAAGTCCTTCAACTTCATTTTTCTTTTTGACAACATGAGTAGAACAGTTTATATAGAATAGGACTCTTGCATGTTGTGTCTCAGGCCCCTGACCATTGAATATCAGAGTATCTGCAGTCATTGTGATGACCAGGAATGTCCCCCACCAGATTTCCACATGTCCTGGTCTGGGACAATACTCCCCGCAAAAGAGAAGCTCTTCTTTAAAGGAACAAGAATTGGACTAGTGTCAGCAGCACCAGACACTGGAGTGAAATGGAGCAAGCCCTTCTAAGTTCTGAGGAAATTTATTTTTAATCTGGAATTCTATACCCAGCCAGACTATCAATCAAGTGTGAGGGCCAAGTAAATACTTTTAGACACACAAGTACTCAAAGACCTATACACAGGCTGTCTCTGGCAGAATCACTTGAGGATGTCCACTGTAAAATACACATGAGAATACACAGGATCCAAAAAAGAGTGGAGTCTATCCAGGAGTATAATGCCAAGAAATCCCCAATGAGAGCTATGTAGCAGGCCCAGAATTACAGCAGTGAGTCAGAGAGTTCTCAGAGAAAGGTTTTTAGGGAGAAAAATGAATTTTCTACAACAAATAGTAATAGTAAAAAGACAGATGATCTTACTGAGAAGATGAATGTGAATAATAATAGTAAAAATTAATGAATGGAAGACTGAAGCAGAAGGATCGCCGGAGCCCAGCAGGTCGAGGCTGCGTGGCCGGGAGCAGCCCCTGCACTCCAGTCTGGGCAACAGAGTGAGACTCCAACTCAAAAAAAAAAAAAATTAATGAATGATTGTACATAATATGCTTTCCACTTCCCCATGGTCTCTTCTATTTTTTTTTTAAGCATCTTTCTTTGGAGTGCATACTTACATCTTCCTTTCTGCAGTTTGATTTAAACGGTACAGGCTTGAATTCATCATATTGGAAATGCTAGTTATTGTTTTCTCAAGTTTTAGAATCTATCTGTATACAAAGCAGAGACCTTACCTAGAGTTACAGAATGGCTCATACATCCTATAAATCAGTGGTCCCCAGGCTTTTTGGCATCAGAAACCAGTTTTGTGGAAGACAGTCTTTCCATGGGCCAGGGTGGGGAGGATGGTTTCAGATCGACTCAAGTGTAAAAAATTTATTGTGTACTTTATTTCTATTATTATTACATTTGAATGTATAATGAAATAATAATAATAATAATTATTATTTTTGACTTGGAGTCTCACTCAGTCGACCAGACTGGAGTGCAGTGGCCACTCCCGGCCGCAGCCTCGACCTGCTGGGCTCCAGCGATCCTTCCGCCTCAGCCTTCCAAGTAGCTGAAACTATAGGCGCACGCTACCACACCCGGCAAGTTTTTGATTTATTGTAGAGATGAGGTCTCGCCAGGTTGCCCAGGCGGGTCTCGAACCCGCGAGCTCAGGCAATCCACTCACCTCAGCATTATATGTACAAATTGTTTGCTCTTGCAGCTCTCAAGATTTTGCCTTTGTCTGGCATCATTTTTACTATGATGTATCTGGCTGTGAATCTCTTTATTTATCATACTTGGAGTTTGTCTTTTGTTTTTTGTTTTTTGAGTTGGAGTCTCACTCAGTCGCCCAGACTGGAGTGCAGTGGCTGCTCCTGGCCACCGCAGCCTCGACCTGCTGGGTTCCGGCAATCCTTCCGCCTCAGCCTTCCGAGTAGCTGGAACTACAGGCGCACGCTACCACGTCCGGCTTATTTTTTTTTATTTATTGTGGAGACGAGGTCTCGCCAAGTTGCCCAGGGGGGTCTCGAACCTGCGGGCTCAGGCAATCCACTTACCTCAGCCTCCCAAAGGCGCAGGATTACAGGCTGAGCCACCGAGCCTGGCTTAATGAAATGATTATACAACTCACCATAAAAAAGAGGCATGGACAAAAGTGGTAAATAAAATAAGGGGTGGGCCACACACGGACTAAAATAAGTGTCGGACTCGGACTTAAAGCCTGTCATTGGACGCAGCTATGCAACTGAAGTGCATCAGCTCTCTTGCCACTCACTGACAGGGCCTTGATCTGCATCTGCGAGCAACTGATTCACGATGGTCTCTGTGCAGTCCAAGGCCACGGCTCATGTTAGTCTGTGTCTGCAACCGCTCGCCAGGACTACATCGCCGCCTCAGCTCCACCTGGGGCCATCAGGCATTCGAGTCTCATGAGGAGTGCACAACCTCGACCCCACGCATGCTCAGATCATAATAGGGTTCGCGCTCCTTTGACAATCTAATGCCACTGCTGATCTGACAGGAGGTGGAGCTCAGGCAGTCACACGAGCGATTGTAAACACAGATGATGCTTTGCTCACTCACCGCCCACCTCCTGCTGTACCAGTTTCTAAGAGACCATGGACTGGTACTGGTCCATGGCCCTGGGGTTTAAATCGTAACAAGGTAAAAGTAGGAGTAGGAAGACAGGGACTGGAGAGGAGGGTCAGGAGAGCATCCTGGGTGACCACCCAGGGTTACCCTCTCCATTCTCATATGGAGGTTTTCGTGTGTGAGGTGTCTTGGGGAGAGTTCTGGGGCCCAGCACCAGCAGAAAAGAGAAGAGGAGGATTGGCAGAAAAGCTGGGTCGTGGAGCAAATCCAACAGAGGCTCAGCTGATGCCACCGAGAGCTCTGGAGCTGGGTGCCCCTGCAGAGTTGCCCAAGTCAGGCAACAGGGCTGGCTGCCGTCCTCCTACGTGGACCATTCCTGGTCCGGGGCTGTCCTGACAAGGGAAGCATCACCTTGCAGACTCCGCAACAGATTCTGCCAGCACAGGGCAATTTGCCAGGAGGGTCTGAGCTGGGCTCTGGGGAGGGGTTAGGGCCTCATCCTGGAGTGGGAATTGGAGCAGTGACCACAGCATCCACTATAGAGTGCTTGTAGGAATCTTGAGGTTCCGGTTCTCTTATTGTACAGTGTGGGAGTTTACACAGAGACAGTGTCTAATCGGACGGCCTCCACTTGTTTTGACGGCTTGGCTTTGCCAGGCTTGTGGAAGCGCCCCACTCGCCCTGCCTGGCTGATCTGCTGTTCGGCTCACCACAGTTTTTACATCAAGGTCCTGAGTGGGGAGACTGGAAGAGATCCCTGGGTGGCCGAGCCCCGAGTCCAGGAGTTCGGCTTGCTCACTGCATGTGGGGTCCCTGGTGGGGGTCCCAGTGAGAGCGACTGGAGGATGAGGCGACAGAGTTTGTGATACAGCAGCAGGCAGTTTTGGCTGGATCATCTTCCGAAGTCGTGCCGTATGGCAGGGATGTGGAGGCATTTCAGGTCTTCTGGCTTAGGGAGCGCTGGAGGGAGGGTGGCGCTGTCTGCCTTGGGGCTGGGCAGGGGTGTGAGTGGACACCTCTGTGGCAGGAATTATCGCTCCTGGCTCTCGGCCTTCTTTGTCCCAAAGACCAAACTCTTGTGCTGATGGTCATTACTATTAGGTCCAGGTTGACTCTCAGGACTAGAGCTTGTCACATGCCATGGCAGCACCCTGTCCCTGGTCTCCCACTCACCCTGTGGCCTGCTGATGTTGGCTTGTATGGGTCTGGCATGGCCAACTGTGCCCTTGTTCCCATTCCACCCAGGCCACTAGGGTCATGCCCGTGACTTGAAACCCACAAGGGCAAGAGAATACATGTCAAGGAAATGGGCAAATGCTACAAATGGTGTTTCCTCCTCATTGGTGGGCATGTGACAGCACCCCACTGTACTCCTCCCGGACTGGCCTTGTGCTTTGGGGTGTCCAAGGCAAAACGTCGTGCCCCTTCTTCAAAAATTAGGACCACCACGACAGTGCAAACAAAGCATGGCCTCAAGTGCGGTCCCTTCTGAGCCCAGGGCCCTGTGGGACAGCCCCGTACACACTCCCTGTCTCCATGGGAGAACTCCATGGGAGCAAGACCCTTGTCCCTCCTGGTCAGTGACCCCAGAGCCTGGCCCCAGGAGGCGCTCAGTAACGTCTGCCAGATGAGTGGCTGGTTGCTGCCCTTGGAGGAAGAGGCCTCCTCTCTCTGGTGGGGACAGGATTTGTTCCCTCCCTCCCCTCTGAGCTGGCAAGGATGGTGTGCTTGGCCTCACTGCTGATGACAGACTCTCATCACCTCCAGCTCCGGGGATTCGGCTGTAAGTGGAACGCCCCAGAGTGCGAGGAATGGAGGACCAGGAAACCGGGAAGGCGGAGGTGGCTGGCAAGCGCCAGGGTGCTCACTCCCCTCCCCATCGCGTGGCTGAAGGCCGGAGCCCCCAGGGGTCAGAGCTGGAAGAAGGCAATGGGATCACGCGTGCCACGCGCTGGTGCTCTCCAGGACCTCTTGGCTCGGACGGGGGGTGGGGCTGGGGAGTGGCAGGCCCAGGAGGAAGGGGTCCTGCCCCGTCTGAGGGTGGGCGCCACTCCCAAAAGGTCCCATGGCGCTTTGTTGGCCTGCTGCCATCTTCTGCCCTGGCTAGGCCTGGACACTCCAGAGGCAGGGCTGGGCTTCATCACCACGGAGTCTCCAGGGCCACATGTGCCTGGCACAGATGGGACGCCTTGTCGGCTGGGTGGCAAGATGGCCGGTGTCAGATGCAGCGTGGAGATGGAAAGGTGAGGGAGGCCAGCTGCACTCTGGAACTGCTGGGAGGGCTGGTCGGGGGAGCGGCAGATGGGTGCTGGGCACAGGAGGGGAGCTCAGATGCCCCTTTCCCAGCTGTCAGCTCTGTCCGCCACGATCCTCACGGACACGTGCCAGACTTAGCGTTGCATTCCCTTCACCGCAAAAGCTGGCAGAGACCCTGTGTGACTCTGGGGCCAGGTGTCTCAGGGAGTCGCAAGAAGCCTGGCCTACGCGCATCTCTGTTGGAGAAGCTCCTGATGTACATAAAATGAGGAAATGTTAGAATAGGGATGCAAAGCTGTTGATATCTTTCAAAGGCGTAAACCGAAATGATGAGCACTTCTTTCACAGGTGGAAGTAGGCTGCTATACAGTGGTGCTCTTCACGAGATAATGATTGGATCGATGAAGATAGTGTTGGCATCCTGAGCACAAGTAGCCCAGCAATGGGGAACAAGTTTGCAGCTGTTAAGAGTCTCCATTCAGGGTGGCGTGTGGAACCTCATCAGTCCTTGGCGAACTTGAGGATCCCAGGACCGGGTCCCACCCCCATGACCTCCCTGCCCATAGGCCCTGCGGAAAGAAGTGTTCATCATTTCAGTTTACACCCTTGAAAGACAGCCCCTAGGCCCTGCCGAGGGGACGCCCAGGTAGGGCCGAGGTCTCTCTGCACAGGCTCATCCTCTGCTGGAGGGGGAGGGACATGGGCAGACATGGGGAGGGAACACCAGGCGTCAGCGAAGCCGGGGGAACAACGGCCAGGCCTTCAAAACGTAGCAAGCACAGTTTCGGAAACTTAGGAGATGTAGCTAAAGCTTCACCCAGAGGTAAATTTATAGCCCTACACGCGTCTGCTAGGAAACAAGAACAGGGAAATAACCCAGCGCTCGAAGTCAGGAAGGCAGGAAAGCAGACCGAAGCCCGAAGAAATCGGAGTCTGAGGATGGGGAAGAGGATCTGAAGACCAAGGGGCGGGCAGCACGACGGCGCGGACCCCGAGGCCGAGGGCAAGACGCGCGCGTCGGGCTCGGCTCGCGCCGGGCGGGCCGCGCAAGGGGGCGCTGCAGGCGTCCTCCGCGCCGCAGGCGTCGCCCCGACGCCGGTGCCCCGAGCGAGCGGGGCTTCCGCCCGCGCCCCGACGCGCCCCGCGCGAGCGCTCGGCGGGCGGCAGCGCGGGGCGCCCGGCACGCGGCGGGCGGGCGGGGCGGGGCGGCGGGGCGGGCCCGGCGGGCGGCGTCCCCGCCCGCGCGCGCGCGCTCAGCCCCGCGCCCCGCGCGGCGCGCCGCACTTCGCGGACTCGCGGCCGCCCGCTCGCAGCCCGGCCCGGCGCGTCCGCGGGCGGCGGCCCGGCGCGCGGCGCCCCGGGCGGGCCGCGGGGGCGGGAGCCGAGGCGGGGCCGCGCCCGCCGCGCCGCGCCCGCCGAGCCCCGCGCCGCGCCGCGCAGCCATGGCCGCGCCGCCGCCCCGCCGCCCGCTCGCCTGAGGCGCGGCGCGCGCGGCGGGGCCATGGCCGGCGCGGCCGAGCCCCCGGGCAGGGCGGCCGAGCACCTGCGGGAGCTGACGCGCATCGTGGCGGCGCAGCAGGAGCTGCTGGCGCGCCGGCGGCGGCGCATCGAGGAGCTGGAGCGCCAAGTGGCGCGGCTGAGCCGCGAGAACGCCGGCCTGCTGGAGCGGCACCGGCGGCACCTGGCCGCGTGCGCCCGCCGCGCCGGCCCCGGCCCCGGCCCCGGCCCCGGCCCCGGCCCGCCGCCGCTCGGCGCCGTCCCGGAGCTGGGCGGCCGCCGCGGGAGGTGAGCGCGCGGGCGGGCGCGGCGGGCGGCGCGGAACTTCGCGGGCGCGGGCGGCGCGCGGGGCGGGGCGCCCGGGCCGCCGGCGGGTCGCGGCGCTCGGCGCTCGAGCCCGCGGGGCCCGGGCCGGGCGGGACCGCCGGGCGGCGCGGCCGGGCTCCGAGCCCGCGAGCCCGGGAGGCGCGGCCCCCCCGGCCCGCGCGGTGCGGCCGGTCGCCGAGCCCTCCTGGCCCCGGACGCCGCGGCTCCGCCTCGCGGCTCCGGGCTAATGCCCAGCCGCCTCGCCCGGATTACCGGGGCTATTTCGGACCAGGATTAAGCGCGGGCGGAGGCACGGGCACGCGGCGAGGCTGCCGGCAGCCCTGGGCCCGGCGCCCCGCGAGCCCGCAGCCCTCGGCCGGGCTCGCGTCCGCCTCCACGGGAGCGCCGCCCGGCTCCGGCACCCCGCGCCTTCCGCCCGCCCCTCTGCCGCTCTCCGGACGGCCAGGAGCGCGCGCCGTGTGTGGATGGTGGGGGGCCGGAAGGCGGAGTGCTGGGAGAGTGTTGGGGGAGTGGCTGGCCAGCCGTTGCAGGACGGTCTTGCTGGGATGCCCGGGGCAGCAGAGACGGGAGCGGAGGCGGTCGGGGCTCCCGAAGGAGGGTGGTCCTGACCCCAGCAGTCGGAGTGCAGCCAAGCAGACCCTCATGTCCCTACCCCGAGGGAGCTGCCCTAGGCCGTGGCCTGGGACAGAGGGGCCTGCTGCCGGGCGCTTGTGGGCGCTGGCTCTGGGCAGGGTCAGCGGCCTTGGCGGGCTCTCCGGAGCAGGGGAGTTGTGAGGATAGGTGAGGGTGTGGGTGAGCCTCGAGGCTCAGGGTGGCAGGCCCCTGTGTCCTGTTTGTCAGGAGGGAGCCCGGGCCAGCCGAGACCTCATCCGCCGCCTCCCTGTGCCCCACTCCTGGCTCTGGGTGGGGTCTCTGAGACTCTGTCGTTGGGTTTCCTCCACAGCGGTCGTGGGTCCCCTGGTGCTAGTGTTGCAGCCCCTTCCCCTCTGCCGCGCCCTAGAGAAAAGCCAGGGGCTGCCCGGGTGAAGTCCTCGGCAGCGGACGCACTTCCTTGTTTGCACAGGAAACAGTGACACACATTGGTTGGCAGACGCCTCACAACACCCCCCCGGGGGACGGATTCCTTTTTTCCTTCAAAGTCACCCCTGGAGACCAACCAGAGTGTGGGCGCAGGAGGATTCTGAGAGGCGAGGCGTCCTGCCTGCTGGGGGTAGTCCTCGGCCTGGCCTCCAGGCAGTGGCTTTGGCAGGGGGCTCTGGGATTTTCATCCAGCAGCCCCCAGCTCTGTGTTCGTCTGGCTTCCCCTGGTTGAGACGCGGCCAAGCCTAGGACAGGATCCCCTCTGAGGGAAGCAGGGTGGTAGCACAGTCCTGGGTCCACAGCCTTAGGTCCGTGGGCAGGGACCGTGCAAACGCGTGTGCACACTGAGAGCCTGGGAATCTGGCTGCGGTGCACGTTCTGACCCGGGAAGTCTGGGGCAGGCCTGAGAGTCTGACCTCCAGTGAGTTCCCCGGGACGCGTGCTGCCGGTCCTCGGGGCCCACTGTGATGAGCAGGGCTGAGGAAGCAGCGCAGGAGCAGGACTGTGGGTTCCCCTCAAGGCAGAGCAGGCCAGGCCTGTTAGTTGCATCTGACCCCTTCCCCTGCCTCTGGGAAGGAGCTTGCTGGTGCCTCCCCCCTCGCAGGAGCCCGCGGCGTTACCTGCCTGCTCTTGAGGTTCTTGGGCACGGGAGCGGCTTTTTTTTGGAGTCAGAGTCTCACTCTGTCGGGCAGGCTGGAGGGCAGTGCCACACTCAGAGCCACCCCAGCGTTGACCTGCTGGGCTCAGGCGATCCCTCTGCCTTAGCCGGCTAACTTTTTGCTATATTGTAGAGACGAGGTCTCACCAGGTTGCCCAGGCTGATCTCGAACCCCTGGGCTCAGGCAGTCCTCTCGCTTCGGCCTCCCTGAGTCCTGGGATTACAGGCTTGAGCCACTGTGCCTGGCTGCCTGAGGTTTTCTTAAATGCACGCAAACCAGGAACCGTCATAGATGCCTGCCATACTTTTGCTGAGGATGGAGAGAAGATAACGGGCAGGGAGGAAACGGGCATACTGTAAGTGCTTAGTGCGTGTCCGATTCTGACATCAGTTTGCCATTTCTTTTGGGTCAGCTGAGCACAGACAGGCGCTGAGACCCTTGGGTGCAGGGGGCGTGGAGTAGGGAACGTGTTACCGGGGGGGAGGGCCGTCCAAAGGTCAGGCGGGGTTGCCTCCATGACTGAGCGTGGGCTCCGCGAGGCGGCAGGGCAGTGCCAAGCGACAGCATCGGGGTTCCCTTCCTGCTGGGGCTCCCTTCCGCTTTCCCCCGGTGCTGGTGAGCCCCCTTTGGGTGGTGCCAGTGCCCCTGCCAGGCCTCCCTGCTAAGCACGGTGGTCTCTGTGAGGGGAATGTGGACCATCCGGGCCCGGCTGACCTTTCCCTCGGCTGCCTCCCGCCGCCCTGGCCCGAGCTGGGGGCCCCCTGCCCTCCCGTCCCGAAGGCACAGGGGGCCGTGACGGGTGGAGAGAGGCAGCTGAGAGATCGTTGATGGCCTGGCCTGGACCGCAGTGGCTTGGCACCGCCTCCCCCAGGCAGTCAGTCCTGGGCATGGTGACCGGGCGTGCTGGACGTGTGGATGCCCGGAAGCCCTTCGGCCTTGCTCCGAGAGCGCCCGTCCCTGCCCCCGTCCCCGCTGAGAAGCGCTGTCACGCGTTCCTCGGCTCTGGGGAGACAGGATGACTACAGGAAGGAGGACCGTGAGGTGGTGCCTCGGGCTCCTCTGAGTGTTTGGTTCTGTTTTTTTCCTGACGTCAGAATTCATATCCAGTGTCTGCTCGGCTCTGTTCTAATGATCTGTTTCTGGGACTGCTCTCTGCTCACTCGAGGCTCAGACACATAATAGGTGCTCGTGGAGATGGCTGAGAGGATGCAGCCGGGAGGGATTGATTAAAACCCTTGCGTCGGTGGCTCAGCCTGTCATCCCAGCACTTTGGGAGGCTGAGGTGAGTGGATGGCCTGAGCCTGGGGGTTCGAGACCTGCCCGGGCAACTTGGCGAGACCTCGTCTCTACAATAAGTCAAAAAAAATTAGCTGGGCGTGGTAGCACGTGCCTGTAGCTCTGGCTACCTGGAAGGCTGAGGCAGAAGGATCGCCGGAGTCCAGCAGGGCGAGGCTGCGGTGGCCGGGAGCGGCCACTGCACACCAGCCTGGGCGATGGAGTGAGACTCCAACTCGAAAACAAAAACACACACACACCCCTGCGTGATCCCTAAGACAGTCAGCTTGAGCTTTAGCAGGTGTAGTCGGTGCAGGTCCGAGGCCAGGGTGGCGAGGGTAGGTGCGCAGACCCGGGCCCCTGGGGGCTCCTGCTCGTCCGCATGGCTCCAGGCCTTTGGGGGCCAACCCATCCACTGTCTTCTCGCTCCTGTGAGGCGCGTACAGTTGCTGCTCCCCTTTTGCAGGTGTGGAAACCGAGGCGTAGAGGTCGTGGGCCTCGTCCCAGCTCTCCCATCTGGCGAGGGTGAGCCCGGATTTGGGCGCAGGCGGGCTGGCTCCAGCCCCCACATGTGCCGCCCACCACCTGCCCTTCACAGGGTCGCCGATCTGATGGTTCGCCAGGACCCCAGATGGCTCTGACCTCTTGCACTGGAGAAGCCTGGCGCACGTGGGTTCCACCCTGCCACGTGGCATCGTGTCACCGAGGCAGGACTGTCTGTGTCCTGTGAGGGGGCCGCGTGGTGGGGCGAGGACTGGATGAGGCGGCCCCTGCTGGCCTCCAGCCTCTGAAGTTCCTCGGCGGAAGTGAATGGGGCCCTGAGGAGGCTGGGGCGGGCCCGGCGGAGCAGCTCCCTTGCCTCTTTGTCCCCTCCAGCCCCGAGTGCCGTCACATCACTCGGAGAGGACATTTTCCTGAAGCTCTGAGTTGGTGACTCACTCTGGGGGAGGTTTCCAGTGGCATTCGGTGTCTGTTGACTTACCAGACAAGCAGGCTTCCCGGGTGTGTGGCGACATTCACCGTGACAGCGCGCGTGGGTTCAGAGGCCAGCTCCGGGATGGCCACAGCTGCGGGGGTGGCGAGGAGGCACTGGAGCGTCCTGACTGGCCGCAGGCTGGCGACGCAGGGAGCCACGCTCGGGGAGGGTCCTGGCAGGGAGCCCCTGGCCGGTGTGCTCTTCAAAGGAGCTGGGAAGCCCCAGGCTGGGGCCGGCGCCTGCGGGGTGAGGGCAGTTGGGTTCCAAGTCCCCTTCCGCTCTCCGCACAGAGGAGGGGGCTGCGGAGAGACCAGGCGAGGCGGAGAGGGCTCTCTTGGGACTGGCGAGTGTGGCCAAGGGGGGGCTGGGAGCAGGGGGGATAGTGTGTTTTCATTCAGTCCTGTTTCTGTTCTCCCCGCTGAGATAAAGCCGGCGTCCTGTGCTGGGGAGGCATCCCTAGATGGGAACGGCTGCAGCAGGCTCTGGGGGCCTCGCCCTGGTTGGACACAATGTATTCAACGCCGAGGGGAGTGGAGCGCTCTGGTGTTTCCAGCAGATGGTGGAGTCGGCAGGAAGATGAGGGAGTGTCTGTCCCTCTGAAGCTGTCTCCCAGCCGTCTGACAAGCTAAGCAAATTATTATTTTACAACCCGGAGAATAAATCACGCGATGCTGCGTTATCTAGCTGGAGCCGAGAAAGACAGCGAGAGGCACCGTGTGCGGAAGAGTTGGCACCTGCCTCTGCCTCCGCCGTTGAGGTCCGCCTTGCCCCCGCTGGGATCTCCGGGCTGTGCCCTGGTGGCCGGGGGTGTGAGCCGCTGGTCACACTGAAGGGGTCTGGAGGCAGGATTTGGGGGACATCAGCATTTTTGGTCAGCTGCGTGGCTCTTTGTCAAATGTTTTGTTATGACACTGTTTTGACAGCTGATCCGGTCTTTTGTGTTTTCTAGTTTTGCTTTTTTCTTTTTTTTTTGAGTAGAAGTCTCACTCTGTCCCCCAGGCTGGAGGGCAGTGGCATGCTCATGGCAGCTGCAGCCTTAACCTGCTGGGCTTGGGCAATCCTTCCTCCTCAGCCTTCCAGAAAGCTGGAACTACAGAGGCACGCCACCATGCCCAGCTTGTTTTCGTGACTTATTGTAAAGACGAGGTCTCACCAAGTTGCCCAGGCTGGTCTCGAACCCCTGGGGTCCAGGCAGTCCTCGTGCCGCAGCCTCCCAAAGTGCTAGGGTGACGGGCCGAGCTACCGTGCCCGGCGCTGTTTTCTGCTTTTTAAGAAGGAGCAGCGCTTTGCCTAACTTGGGAAGCGTTCTGAGCGTGTCAGGGCGCCACCCATACAGTCGCTACAGAGCAGGGCAGGAAGCACACACAGGCGAGCCGTCATTCCCAAACTGGAGTTGGGAAAGGGCTTGCTCTCATGGCGGAGTTGTGGAGGAGGCGGGGAGGCCATCGGAGCCCAGCACCTGGTGTGACCCAGGCCAGGCTGCAGCTGCCGTCGCCCACTGTGGGCCCGGCTTCACTGCGTGATAGACAGAAATGTCGAGGCCGCGAGGCCTTGGGTGTTCAAATCCTGCCTCTGCCCCCACAGGGTGCATCAGACCAGTGATACAGAGCCGTTTTTTGTTTTTTTGAGTTGGAGTCTCACTCTGTCGCCCAGACTGGAGTGCAGTGGCCACTCCCGGCCACTGCAGCCTCGACCTGCTGGGCTCTGGTGATCCTTCTGTCTCAGCCTTCCAAGTAGCTGGAACTACAAGCACGTGCTACCACGCCCAGCTAATTTTTGATTTATTGTAGCGATGAGGTCTCGCCAAGTTGCCCAGGCGGGTCTTGAACCCGCAGGCTCAGACAGTCCAGTCACCTTAGCCTCCCAAAGGCGCAGGATTACAGGCTGAGCCACCGAGCCCGGCACAAGTGCTATTTTTGTCAGGAAGGAGCTGCTGCCTTGAGTCTGGCCGTGTTCCCTCACCCCAGCAGCCTCGGCCTTGCCCTATGACCTGCTTCTGGGCAGTCAGCCCTGCCCAGCAGTGGGTTGGCAGGATCCTGGGCCTGTCCCAGCCACAGCCCAGCAGCGTGAGCTTTCCGAGGAGGGCACAGCTCACTGAGTTGCCGGTTCCCCCCGTGAAAAATGGAGAGGCCACGTCCGTCCAGAGATGTCAGATGTGGGAATTGCCCACGGTGCCTTGCAATGAGTGGCGGCTCGGTGGGGAGTAGCTGGGGTTTGAGAACGCTTTTCAAGACGGTTCTTCCCCGGTGTTGAATCACTACCATTCTCAAACACACAGAACCGCTGAAAGAGCTGGGTGGAGCCGAATGCCGCCCCCCCAGGTCCCATGGTCAAGGTTTTGCAGGATTTGCTTTGTTACTTGCCGGTCTGTCCCGGGGGATGCTGGGAACTCTGTGGCTGGGGCACTCACATTTGTGGCGTACCTCCTGCTTCCCGGGACCCAGGCCCAGTGCTGCATGCCGTGACTGCCACCTGCTCTTTTATGCCCGTTGCTGAGCACTCGCGCGGAGTCCTGTCGCCGGTCAGGGCCACTGCCCACTGCCTTCCCATGGAAACAGGTGAGTGGGAGACAGACCCACGCACCAAAGTTTGGAGCGGGATGGACTGAGAGAGGAGATGCGCCACCTGGTGTGCGGTCCCAGATCAGGGAACAAGGGGCCACCCGTGGGTGTTAGAGGTGGCTTCCTGAGGAGGTGACGTGTGAACAGGATGGGCAGGCTGCACACGTGGTATCTGTGCCCGTGCTGTGCGAGTGGCGGGAGGTGCCGCCGGTGGTGGCGGCAGGTCTGTACGTGGGCCGCAGGGGGCTCAGGCAGGCCAGGGCACTCGCTTGCCTAGAACCCAGATGTTGGTCTTGGAGAGTCTGGTGAACGAGACTGGCTCGCCCCTCCAGAGCTGGGCCTGGGCTCGGTCCTGCTTTTGAAGTGCTGGGCTTTCCCTCTTGGAGGGGGTGGGGTTCTCAGAGGAACGAGACAGAAGCCTGTTGTTTGTTCTGCCCCTAACCGTGGAATGTTCTGATGGTGATAAAACCACTGTCATGACCGAGCTCCTTCCAGGCGCTGTGTGCTGGGCACATTTTCCTCAGGATCCCCACTGGTGCTCTAACCCCGTGACAGATGTGAGCTGTCACCATCCCATCTTGCAGATGTGAAAACTGAGGCTCAGAGAAGTTTCACCCAGTGGCAGGCACGGGATTTGCGCCCCGGTCTGCCTGCCTCCAGGGCCTGGGGGATACACCAGCACGCCGTACTCCTTCAGAGCTGATCCTCACATGGTGTGGATGTTCTGCGAACCGTCGGGAGCTGTTTCTAAATGTGGCATGGTCAGCTCACCAGATTCTTGGCTTCAGGAGTCAGAATTAACTCCAGCTGTGTCACTCACCCAGAGACAGCTGTGGCTTTTCCCTCTGAGTGCAGGATTCGGCATCTCCTTTGCTATCTGGGTCACCTTGGAGAAGTCATTTTGCCGCCGGGAGCCTGAGTCCCTTTTCTGCAGAACAGCTGACGGTGTGCGGGCCGTGGGTGCCCACGTGCTCAGGAAGGGCCCTTGAGCCGCTTGGTTCCAGCCGGCGCTGGGTGTCCCTTGGAGAGTGGCTCTGCCTTCCCTGTTCCAAATGTGTTGCTCTCCTCCTAGAAAGCAGTGGACAGGGCAGCCTGTGCGTTCGCAGGGCACGCTTGGGACACGTGGCCATGTGGGAGGACTAGGATCTGTGCCCCTCTGCTGGCTGTGTCCCCGAGCCTCCACGCTGGAAGCTCCTGTAGTTTGGATGTCCTCCTGCTCCACGTCCTCACGGGCATAAGAGCGTCCCACCTGTGAAGACCTGAGGGACCTGGGCCCTACCTTTCCTCCGTGCTGTCTGCCTGTGGAGGGTCTGCAGGGACCAGGTGCTGGGTGGGATCCCCTGCATCCCCTGCTTTGGCTTTCAGGTGAAAAGTCCCGTGTTTCAGGGCACAGCCTCTGGGGCCCCTTCTGGGGCGGGTGGGGTGGGGGCGAGACATGTGGATGGGCTGCAGGCCCCGCGAACAGCCTGAAGGTGGACAGGATGGCTATGTGGAGAGCCCAGGGACGGGACCGGAGGGTGGGCCCCGGCCTTGTGATCTGCTTCTGCCTCTGCCCCACTTGAGCCCCGGTTCCTCATCTCTGCGATGGACCAGCGGCAACTCTTGGAGGGTTTTCCTGAGCTGGGAATGTGCCTGGCACGGTTGAGGCACAGGGAGGGGACCAGGGAGCCTGCAGCAGAAGGTGGGGGGTGTGAGAGAGGAGGGTGGGGGGGGATGGGGCTGGAGGGTGAGGCAGAGCCAGCAGAGCTGGGTGGGCCCACTGGGGACTTCAGCTTTACCCCGAGGGGTACAGGAGTCCCTGGATGGTGCTGAGCAGAGGAGGGTGTGATGGGACAGGCTTGGGGAGGACCTCTGGCCCCTGGGAGGGGGAAGGAGGCCGCAGGAGACGCTGCAGAGCACTGGGGTCCTGGGAGCCTGGCTGGCTCCTGGAGGGTGTGGGCAGGTGGGATAAAGGAATGAGGCCTCACCCTGTCTTTCCTCCCAACAGTTGCCTGTCCAGGTGGGAAAGGAAAGGCTCCAGGCGGATGTTTGCCATGGTCTTGGTTGCTGCGGTCTTGTTGCCGGCAGCAGTTTTGGGAATGTGGGTGCAGCGGGACCCTCTTCCAGCTTCCTGCACCCAGGTCACTCCCACTCATTTGTCTTTCTGGAGGAGCAGCCCAGGCGGGGACGCCTGCCTTCCCTGGCCTGGTCAGAGCTTCTACACAGCTCCTGTGTGGGTCTGTACGTGGACGTGCAACGGCCAGGAGGCAGGATGCCGACTCCATCACGCCCCAGTGACTGAGCCTTTCTGTGTCTCAGTTTCCTCAACCGGGGAATGGGGCTATAAAACATCACTTGCCTCCGAGGGGAGTTGCGAGGATGACACCCCCATGCCTGCTGGCTTGTGTCACTCTTGTTCCTTCTTTCTAGGTCGAGAGGAAATGTGATGTCGAGAAAGTCATGCGATTTAGAATCAGATGACTTGGGTTTCCACATGTATCTGTGATCTACCTACCCACTTACCTTTCTGACTATGTAACGCAGCTGATTTTGCCTCCATCCTTTTGTGAGATGTGTCATTTCGTTCCCTTTAATGCTTGGCTGTGACCTCTTTGCATGTTTTAAATTTGTGGAGACCTAATCTTATTCAACCTGAATGGATCACCGGGTGTGGTGGCACATACCTATAGTTCTAGCTACTTGGAAGGCTCAGGTGGAAGGCTCGCCTGAGCTCATCGGGTTGAAGCTGCGGTGGCCATGGACGTGCTACTGCACTCCAGCCTGGGCAACAGAGTGAGCTTCTGATTCAAAAGACAGACAAACAAAAAAACCAAAAAGCTGAATGGAGGACTCCTCACAAAAGAGCAGGGGCATCTGGAATGTTCCTTCCCCTCCCACAGCCATACATGCCCACATTTCTGTCTCGCCTTCGTGGAGGCTTTACTTTCACCCAGTTCAGCAGTTCTCGTGCTTCAAGGGGTGTAAAAATCCTCCACCTAAAAGGGTGGACCGTCCCCTTGGACTCTCACCCATGGACTGCAGCCTGTCCTCCAGCCCCTGCTATGAGCTAGTCACTGGGCTAAGGACTCAACAGACCCCCCCGCCCTGGGGTCACACCACCACCCACCTTGATCCTGCAGGGCTGTGGTGAGGACCAGGTTAAACGATGGAGACGGGGGCATTTTGAAAGTCTAGACCATTGTGCAGATGAATGTCTCTTCAGCAAGAGGTGGAACGTAAGGGATTGTCCTTACCACCCTCGGTAGATACCAAGGATAACGATGATGACTGACTGTTGATTGAAAACACTTGCCACAACTCTGTGAGACAGGGACTATTACTATCCCCTTGGCACATGTGGGGGAAACTGAGGCAAAGAGAAGCAAGGGTGGTTGGGAAGGTCGTGGCTTGAGCAAGGATCAGTCAAGCACATACCCATCAGAGTTGTCATCTAGACATTTTTAGGGGACTCTTTTAATTTCAGTCCATTGTGTTCCGGGCTTTGTGTGATTTCAGTCCTTTTAAGTTTATTGAGACTCATTTTAAGGCCTAAGATACGGTCTGTGCTGGTGAGTGTCCCCTGTACACTTGAAAAGAGTGTGTCCTGCTGTTGAGTGGCGTGTTCTGTATGTCTGGTGAGTCCAGTTGTTTTTAGTGTTGTTTATGTTTTCTATTTCCGTGTTCATCTTCTGCCTACGTGCTCTAACCATTACTGAAAGTGAGGTATTGATGGCTCCAGTTATTACGTTTGAGCTGTCTGTTTCTTCCTTTATTTCTATTTTTTCTTCATGTATTTTGGGGTTCTGATGTTCAGTGCGTGTGTATTTGTACTATGGCTTCTTGGTGGATGATTCCTTTTTCATTATAAAATGCCCATCTTTGTTCCTACTAACGATACTTGTCTTAGATCTATTTTGTTTAATGTTAGGACAGCCACTCTCTTTCTCGACACTGTTTGTGTATCCTTTTCCATCCTTTTATTTTCAACCTATTTGTGTCTTTGAATCGAAAGTACGTCTCTTGTAGACAGCATGTGGTTGGATTATGTAGTTGTTTGTTATCTACTCTGCTAGTCCCTGCCTTTTGGTTGGAGTGTGTAATCCACTTGCATTTAATATAATTATCGATAAGGTAGGATTTACATATACAGTTTTATTTACTTTCTGCATATCTTTTTGTTTCCTCTATTCCTCCATGACTTCATTCTTCTGTATTATCTAGGTGTTTTTCTAGAACAGTATTTTAAGCCCCTTTTTGTTCATTTTGGTAGACAGGGGACCTCTTGGAGCCCGATACAACTTGTTCGAAGAGCAGACTATCCCACAGAGCCTTGTCCTCCCTCAGGGAATGAAGGGAAGGCAGGAAGTAGGCGGGGAACGCTGGCAGGCCCAGGGGAAAGCTGGCCAACGTGTACGTGGGCCCATCACAAGTGAGGTGGGCACTGAGGAACCAGCCCAGAAACTCTGTGGGGGCAAATATGGGACCCTGCCTCAGGGTAGGTTTTAATGAGTATGTGTTGAGTGAATCAGTGAATTGAGGAGTCAATCATTCAGTTACTCTAAGTGTTCTTTCTGGTTATTTGTTGTAACAAATAAACCTAAAATTTATTTTTAAAACACCTGCCATCTTATTAGGTCTCCTTTTGTGGGCCAGGGCTTGGGCAGTGCCTGGCTGGGTGGTTCTTCTGTTTCCGGTTTCTGATGGGAGACACCCAGTGGTATTCAGCGGAGAGAAGGGCAGGTCTGGGGGTTCCTCATTCACACGTCTGGCGCGTTGTGGAGTGTCTGACAGGCTGGGCTCAGCTGGGACTGTTCTGGAGGACCAACGTGGCGGTCTCAGAGGGGCCGGGCTTCTTCCAAGGTGCCTAGGGCCCCGCAGGGAGTGTTCTGGAAGGCTTGGGTGGGGGATGTGGGGCTGCTTGTGGCTGCCCCTCTGGAGTCCCAGAAGGTCACTTCTGCCACATCCTGCTGGCCAAGCCCAAGTTCAGGAGCAGGGGCGTCGGCCTCAACCCTCCCTGGGAGGAGGAGCAGAGATTGGCCGAGCTCTTTCATCTGCCACGTAGGGTTTGCCCGCCCTGAGCTCTGTCGCTTCTCTGCGCTGAGGCTGGCAGGAGTTCCCCTGTGGCTCGTCCCCCCACCCCTCTGCGTGGAGGGTGGCAGCTGTCCTACCCTGCCACGCTGGCCTGTCTGGGGGGGGTGGCTTTCAGCGTGGCCCAAGTGCGCTCCCGGAACTGGCTCTGACCAGTGCTCTGGGTGGGGGGCAGCGCGGGCCAGACCCCCGCCCGCTTACTCGGGGAGCACCTGCACATTCTCACCCGCACCCCCCCACTCTGCGCTGTGGCTTTAACTCCCGCCGGACGGCGAAGCAGCCGCAGCATCCGGCAGGGAGAGGGGGCCGCTGTGATGGCCGCCTGCTCTTTCTCGCTGCCGCCCTGGGGGCCGAGGGCAGCCTCACTCCCACCTGGCCATGAGGGCCCGAGGCTCCATGCAGGCGCCACACAGACTCACCCTGGAGGCGTCATGCTGGAGAAGGGGGTCGCGCGTGGCGGGAGGTCCCTGGAGCCAACCGGGGAATGCTGTGCAGCACAGTTAGCCGCCCTTCTCCTGTGAGTCTTGCCCCTTCCCCCGAGGGTCATCTCGGCGCAGACACAAGTGCTGGAAAAGCCGTTCTGGGTTGGGGGGCTGGGTGAAGATGACATATTTTATTTTATTTATTTAGGTGTTTATTTATTTATCTAGGTGTTTTTCTAGAACGGAATTTTAAGCCCCTTTTTGTTCATTTTGGCAGATAGGGGACCTCTTGGAGCCCGATACAACTTTATTTATTTTTGAGTTGGAGTCTCACTCTGTCACCCAGACTGGAGTGCAGTGTCCGCTCCCGGCCACCGCAGCCTCGACCTGCTGGGCTCCGGCGATCCTTCCGCCTCAGCCTTCCGAGTAGCCGGAATTACAGGCGCGCGCTGCCACGCCCGGCTGATTTTTTGATTTATTGTAGAGATGGGGTCTCTCCTGCCCAGGCGAGTCTCGAACCCGCAGGCTCAGGCAGTTCACTCACCTCAGCCTCCCAAAGGCGCGGGATGACAGGCTGAGCCACCGAGCCTGGCCAAGATGACATATTTTAAATAAACCCACCTTCCTACATGGATGAGACTAGGGCTTCCAAGGTGCACAGTGCCTGCCCCTTGGGGCGAAGGTCCCACTTCTTGGCACTGCAGGAGAAAAAGCACTGGGGATTCTATCTACGCTTCTTCTTATTACCAGAGTCGAGGTCTCACTCGGTCACCCGGGCTGGAACTCAGTGACACGATCACAGCTCACTGCAGCCTCCCACCCCTGGACTTAGGCACCCCTTCTGCCTCAGCCGCCTGAGTAGCTGGGACTATAGACACACACTACCATGCCCGGCTACTTTTAAAATTTTCTTGTAGAGACAAGGTCTGGCGACGTTGCCCAGGCTGGTCTCGAACCCCTGGGCTCAAGCAGTCCTCTCACCTCAGCCTCCCCGAGTGCTGGGGTTCCAGGCATGAGCCAGTGCGTCCAGCTGACTTGCACGTGCAGTTTAACCTCCCACTCTGCATTTCCTTGGAATGCTCTCTTCAGCACGTGTGACATCTGGGTACCCGCAGCCGCACATAACTTACACATACATACGTTCCTTGTGGGGGTGTGCTCAAGCCTTCCTCTGATAGGGAGGCCTCAGCACAAAGCTTGGGGACCTGGTGGGCTTGACCACAGCTGAGTTTGTACTACTTTTTCCCTCCAGGCAGCAGCTTTCCTGGCAGGGTGGGGGGCGGGGGTCTCTACCATGAGATGGGCCAAAGTAAGCATTTATTGGGCACGTGCTCTGTGTTAGCTGATCCCTTCTTACCCACACAGCCCCCTTTCACAGATGAGAAAGTGGAGGCTCGAAAAGGCGAAGCCCTTGCCGGGGCTTGTGCAGTTAGTGAGTGGCAGGACTGGACGCGGACCTTGTCTGTGTGAATCCGAAACCAGTGCTCGGGGTGTTCTGCTCTTTGCCTGGTGGCCCTGCTGCCCTACAGCCAGGCTCTTGGGCTCTTCTGGGGCCGGGCGGTGGCAGTGACGGGAGCTGGCCTGTGTTCTGGGGCCTCTGCAGAGGGTGGTCCTGCTGGCAGCGGTCTGATGCGTGTTCCTCCTGGGCAGGATGCCGGAAGCCCCTCTGCCCTTGAAAGCCCAGGCCAGGAGAGGATGAGGACGGTCTGGGAGGGCCGGCCGCTGTGGAGCAGTGTGCTGCCTCTGGCCCGTAGGGCGCAGGCTGGGGACCGTTTCATCAGCGTCTTCCCAGGTTTTCATTCATCAGATGCCAGCGTCCCAGGCTCCCGGGCTGGAGGCGGCTGGAACGATGAGACACGCGGCTTTTATTTCACTGGGTGGAAGCCTGTCTTCTTTGTGTGGACTGTTGTTGCTGTAAAGGTAGTTTCTTTTATCCCTCCACTGAACTGGCACTCCAGGCTGTCTCAGTCCGGTTGGGCCGCCATGCCCAATGCCGCCGACTGTGGCGTCTACACAGCCGACGTGTCTCGCGGTTCTGGAGGCTGAAGTCCAAGGCCGTGGATCCCCATGGCGCCTCCTGGCTGTCCTCGGGTGGCGGGAGGGGGAGGGGGAGGGTCCCCTGGGGTCTCTTTCTTCGAGGTGCCGATCCCATTCCTGAGGGCCCCACCCTCCTGGCCTCGTCACCTCCCCGAAGCCCTGCCTCTCGCTGCCACCACCGTGAGGGTGCAGATCTCAACACGTGCGTTTCTGGGGACATGTTCGGAGCACAGCCAGTGCCACGGAGTCCCCTGCGTGCAGACGTGCAGGGGCGTGGGGTGCGGCTGAGAGAAGCATTGACCCCTGGGCCTCTCCCTGGGACGATGGAGGGGCCGAGCTTGCCGGGAAGACCGCCTTGGCAGAGAGCGGAGAGGGGGCCTGGAGGGACAGTGGGCCTGCACCGTCTCCACTCCCCCTGGCATGCCGCCCTTCAGCGACTCGGGGGGCCTGGGGGCGCTCCCTGTGCCCCAGGACAGGGTTGGATTTGACTTCTCCAGGTGACAGTCTCAGGAGTTTGGTCTTTCTCCCTGACGTTTCTCCTGTGCTTGAATCTGCTGGAGACACGCTGCTCCCTTGCCCACGTAGCTGCTGCTCTGTGCTCCCTGCCTGGGCTACCCAAGCCCCCTGGCGTTTCGAGAAGGCCCCTACCCCCGTCTGGGCCTCGGACCTGCAGGTGCGCCCCCGCCTGGCCGCACTGTGGGCCGAGCTTGGCTTTTGCCTATGGAAGGCCGGCATTTGGTCTGGTCAGACCCGTGCTGAGACCTGGGGCACCTCCCACCGTTGAGAGACTGGGAAAGCTGTGTCTCCGTTGCCGAGATCCGCTGGGGGACAACGAAAGCCGTCGCCTCCCCGGCCCCAATGTGCTGAGGGCAGCTGGCGAAAGCAGGACTGAGGGGTGGTGGGTGTGTGCAGGCTGCGTCTGGATGCTGGCTCCTCCAGGAGCTTGGGAGTGTTTCCTCCTCTGGAGATGGGCGTAGGCACAGAGTTTCCTCGCGGGACAGGCCCCTGTAGTGCTGGGAGTGTGGCCGAGCTCTCTCCGGCGGTTCTTGGTCCTCACTGTCCCAGCAGTGACAGGGGTCTTGGAGGTGAAGGGGGGTGGCGATCCCTGGGCTGGATGGGGGTGGGGTGTGTGAGGGAGACAGCTGCCTCCCAGTCTCTGGTTTCTGTTCTTTTGCAGCAAAATGTCTTTTCTTTTTCTAATGGCCACGAGGCCACCAGAATAAAGACTTAGCCTCTCAGCTCCCTGGTTAGCTGTGGGTATAAGACCGCTGTGGCCAGTGGGAGGTAAACAGAAGCATGCTGTGCAGTTTCCACGAATTGTCTTTCCTAAGGAAGGGTGTATCCTTGGACTTCTTTCCTGCTTCCTGTTGGCTGGAATGAGGATGTGGTGGTTGGGGCTTAGGCAGCCACTTTGGATTGTGAAGGCCAGAGCTGCACCCTAAGGATGGGGGGTCGTGAGCCTGAAGGAGCCTGGCTCCCGATAACCTGGGGGCAGGGGGCACGGCCTCGCGCAGCCTTGACTGCTCAGGCGAGGATAGAACCCTGTGCTGTGATAGTGTATCTGATTTGGGCCCTGTGTCAGTCCTAGCCCTGACCTTCCGTTGAGGTTGCAGCTGAGTCTGAAGCTGTGACTCTGCTTGCCCACCTTCTGGGAGACGGCGGCCTCGGGGTGTGGGTGGCAGCGGAGGCGGGACCCTGCGAGGCCCCGTGTTGGGGTGGTTGCTGGATGTAATGACGGAGCCATGAGGGCCGTACGCCCCCAGAGGGCCTGCTAAGGCCCCCCGGGCCCGACCCTCGGGGAGGGTAGGTGTCTTGCGACTGAACTGTGCGAAGGGTCTGGGCTCGGGGTCCAGGGGTCAGCTGGGCCAAGGAGGCCAAGACTCGGGCCTTGAGGACGGGGGGGGGACGCCTCGCCGGGCCTTCTGGACCGGGCCGCTCCTCAGGGGACTGGAGTTGGTGTCCCCTCCTCCTTTCCAGGGGCAGCCGGGCACTGGCCACGCCCCTTCTGGCCTTGGGGTCCTTCTGGTCTCAGCCCTGCTGAGAGAGGTGGGAGGGAGAGGAGGCAGGGCGGGGGAGAGGCAGAGACGGGAGAGTCCGGGCAGAGGGAGGGAGAGAGAGGAACAGGCCGAGCAGGAAGAGGCGGAGGGAGGGACAGAGAGATCCAGAGAGGAGGAGACAGAGAGGGTTCCGGTGGGAGGCAGCCTCCGGGGCAGAGACTGAGGCGTGCGGGCAGCTGTGTGTGAGGGACCCCTCCCCTCCTCTTCTTCCCCGTGTGTTGGCTTGTGATGAGTTCCCTGGCCTGTCTGTTCCATGGACAAGCCTTCCCGCAGGGTGTGCTGGAGTCCCAGGGGCCAGGCGGTCTCTAGGGGTGCAGTGGGGGTGGAGGGAGCCGGAGGGAGGCGGGAAGGAGGGGGGGTCGGGCACCTGTCGTGCGGAGGCGCCGTCTCTGCAGGCTGCTTCTGACCCATGAGCATCATGGTAGGAGCCCAGGTGGGCGGGACAGACCCAGACAGCAGCCACGGGCGTGTTTTTCTGGATACTCCCGGTCTGCTCCTCAGGGCTGCCCCTGGTCTCTAGAGCCCTCGGCCTCCGTGGGGTCTCCCAGCAACTGGACGCTTTCCACAGGCGGGGCAAGGCTCGATGACTTTGCCTGGATTTGAAAACCAGTTTGAGGTTTGGAAGAGAAATTGTTCCAGGCGGCGGGACAGGTGGGAGCATGAAGCCGGAACTTGAAGCTGGAGGACACGGGAGGCTGCAGCTCTGCTCGCTGGGGTCGGTGGAGACCCTGCCTCTGGGAGGGGCGTGCCAGCCAGGCCGGCCGAGGTCATTGGCGCCGCCTGGCCGAGGAGCTGGGCAGGGAGCTGTGGGGCCGTCTCTTTCCACTCCGGGGAAGCTTTTGAACTTGACTGTCCCCTGCAGAGCCGTGTGGGGCTGGCCTGTGCACCTGGCCTTCCAGGTGGGCAGGCATGGGGATGCTGCTGCACACCCCAAGCGAGCCTGGCTTGGGACCTTCCTGTCCACACCCGGGGCTCAGAGTCCGGGCTCAGGGTGCCGGGGGGCATCGTGAGGCCACAGCAGGTTCCGGCCCGGCCCCGGGCTGCTGACGCTGCCTGGCTCTTCCTCCCTCCTGAGGGCGAGTGGGAGGCTGGTGGGGATGCTCATTTGTTGAGCACCTACTGTGTGCTGGGAGCTTCTTTTCTTTTGACCGAAAGTTGTGGATTCTTAAGGCCGGTGGCAAATGCACATGCCGTCATTCACCTTTTCACCCCTTTTGTGCGTGGGCTTTGGTGGCACTAAGCGCATCCACATTGCTGGGCTTCTGTCTCCACCGTCCCCCGCCCTCCGCCCCAGGCACCGTGTGAAGAGAGCCCTGGGGCAGACTCCAGGGTGCCCTGCCTAAGCAGGGGGGGCGCCCTCTAGGAGGTAGTGCCGCCGCCGGGCATCCCCGTGCCCACACCCGCCCTTGGCGTCATCGCCGCCCTCCCGCTCCTGTCACCCCGCCAAGGTGCTTACTGCTCTCTCTGGAGGCTCCCGGGCTGCCCTGTCCCAGCCGGCTCCGGCTCACAGGCTCCCTGCTCGCCTCTTCAGCTCACCTCCCGCTCCATCCCTGGTCCCTGGCACGCCTGCTCTTTCCGGTCCTGGGAGATGCCTCCCACTTCCCTGCCTTTCTTGTTCTTGGGATCCACGGGCGAGACCGGGGAGGGTCTCTCTTGTCCCCAGCGGTAGGAGAGTGGCTCCCTCCTTCCATGTCTCTGCCGGGGACTTCCAGCAAAAACCCTGGGGAACCAAGGTCCAGGCGTGGGCCCCGCCCGTGTCCCCTTGGAGCCTGTCTCCTCCCCTGTGAAATGGGAGACATGACCCCATCCTGCAGGGCTCAGGGGAGTGTCAGGAGGGCCCGGGGCCCTGCAGGGGCTCGTTGAGGCCTGGTCCCTCCTGCCCTCATCCAGACCCCTGGTGACCTTTGCTCAGCAGCAGGGCACCCAGCCTGGGAGGGTGCGCTCATCGGAGTTTGGCTGAGTGGTTTGAGAGCACGGGCTCTGCCGCCAGACTGCTATTCTGCTCCGGCTGTGTGGCCTTGAGCACTTCTGGTGGCCTCTCTGTGCTGTGGTTGCTTCATCTGTTGTTAAATGGGGCTGGGGTTAGTTCTCCTGCGGGTTGTGAGGGTGCAGACAGGCAAAGTGCTGTGCACGTAGACGCTGGCATAGGGTATGTGGTCAGGAAACGCTAGCGGCTGTTGCTTTCATTCCTGGCTGCCTGCCTGACTGACCTGGGCAGGAAGTGGGGTTCGGGTGGGGCTCTTGGCCCTGGAGCACCCAGCACACCTGGGGCTGGCCTGCTCCAGGCGGGCTTTAAGGTCACAGGAAGGGTTCTTGTTCCTGTCGCCTGAGTTTATAGTAAGTGCAGAAACGGCTTCACGCTCTCACTGGAGCTGCTGATTTTCCCGAGATATAAAACACACTGATTTATGAAATTTGCCTTCGAAGAACTGGGCAGATACTCTACAGATCCATAAAACCCGAAGGCAGGGCGCTTTACGCTGGCTTCTGGCTGACCTGCCTGGGACGAAGCCACCCTGGGTCACGCCTGACAAGGCTTATGGCAGTGAGCGCCATAAATTACGGAAGGGACTGAGCGGCCGTGCACTTCTCAGGTGAATTTCACGGGGATGTTGCCTGGCGAAGATTCATGGCGAGGCTTTGACTCTGAGCTCTCAGGGACGATCCATCCCTGGCTTTGCCCCCAGGGACCGGGGACAGATGCACAGTCACCAGCTCAGTGGCACAGGTGACAGCGGGGGGAGGGGAGGGGGAGGGAAAGCAGAGGAGGGCGTGGGGATGGAAGAGCTATGCTAGGGCTTCTCTTGGTGTCGCGGTTGGGTTCCTGGGAGCCCGCCCTGAAATGGGGTTTGTGTGAAGGGGCTTTGCTGCAAGGGTCTTGGGCCCAGCGCTGGTGAGAGGGGCCGGGCTGGGCAGCGGGGCTGTCGGGCTGTCGGGGTGTGACCCAGCTCAGCAGGGGCCCTCAGCTAGTGCCACTGGAGCTCTGGAGCTGGGATGTCCCTCATCGAGGTCCCCCTGCATAGACGAGACATGAGGTGGGCCACCTGGGGAGGGAGGCCTGACCCCGGCTGAGGACAGCCCCGAGAGAGATCCAGCTAAGAGTCCCCAGCAGCCGGTACTCGTGGTTGGTGGAAAGGACAACCTGGTGGGGGGAGTCGGCGACATTCCTACGTCCACTGTACCTGGTCGGGCGGATCCTTTTGTGTGCACGCCAGACCCCGTCCTTCCCTGAAATCCTGACCCTGGTGCTCCTTTTGCTGAGAGTTGGCAAACTGGAGGGAGCCCCAGCCCTTTGCCCCCACCCTCTGGGCCCTGCCAGGTCTTCTGTGGGCTGCAGATCGGTTTGAGATCTTGATTCCGCACGACGTCCTCGTTCAGCCTGTGTTTTCCGGGCTCTGTGCTGTGACCTGGGACCCATCCTCAGGGAGCTTCCGTTGCACTGGGGTCCAGGCGGAAAAGAGACGGGAGGTCAGCGTCGACTGGACTGTCGGGCAGAGGTGGGCACCAGGCAGGGGGGTGAGGCAGGGCGAAGAGGTGGGGAGAGGGTGATGGGAGCAGTTGGGCAGGTGGTCGGGAAGCCCTCCGGTAGGGGTGACCTTGAGCAGAGACCACTGGACGAGGGGTGGGAGTGTCGGGCTGGGGCGGCCTGGTCACTGCCCGGTGTCGGGGTCCTTGCATGCACCATGCGCCTTTGTACGCCTGTACCTGCTCGACCCAGAGAACACCCTCCCCTGCCTCTTCCTTTGAAGGCGGCTTCTGGCAGCTCTTCTGGGGTGGCTCCCGGCTGGCCCTGTCCCCCAGGCCCCAGGGCAGCGTGGCTGTCTCTTTCCACACCGCACCACCTCGCCTGGAGGACTTTGGGGCTGGGGCAGGGTCAGCCTGTGGGCTGCCATGGTCTTGGTATCCTTTGCCCCATGCAGTGCCAGGCACAGAACAGGCCCTGAGCTGGAGGTCAGAGAAGAGATGGCAGTGGGTTGGCCTTGATGGCAGATGCAGGTGCCAAGGCGGGCTCTGGTTTCTGGATGGCCTGAGACGCCTGGACTTGTGCAGAGCCCCCTTAGGAATGTGGGCTTTGGGTGCCTTTGCCAGGTGTCCCTGTCATGACCAAAAATGGCCACCAGTAAAAAATTAGAGGCCATGTGCTACAGCTCATGCCTATAATCCCAGCACATGGGAGGCCAAGGCAGGAGGATTGCTTGATCCCAGGAGTTTGACCAGCCTGGGCAAAATAACAAGATCTCGTCTGTACAATAAATCAAAAAAGTAGCCTGATATGGTGGCCTGGACCTGTGGCCCCAGCTACTTGGGAGGCTTTGGTGGAAGGATCGCTTGAGCCCAAGGGGTCAAGGCTGTGGTGAGTCAGAATTGCACCACTGCACCCCAGCCTGGATGGCAGAGTGAGACCCTGTCTCAAAAAAAAGAAAGACCGTCTTGCCCTTGCCCCTTACTGGACATACATCAGTGAGAGTGTCGTGGAGACAGAGCTGATTGGGGATTCGTGCCAAGTGTTACACACCAGCCTGTATTGATCTGGGGTTCTGCGTCACTGCGGAGATGCCCCTCTCCTGGCTCTCTGTGAAATGTCAGCCTGGGCGTTACGCAGTCCTGGACTTTCTAGCTGACTTCCGCACGGCAGGAAATGTCAGGCCAGAGCACACAGCTAACTAGCATTATACAAATTAGGCCTCTGGGCTTGAGGAGTGCGACTTATTCCCCCCACCCCTCCTCCTGTCCTACCTGTCTGGAGAGCGCCCCGCTTCCTAGATCCAGCACCTGGGTTTGCCTCTGGCAGGCGCAACTTTTGCTAGAAGGATGTGGTTCCTTGCCGAAGTCTCCCTGCCAGCACGACTGTCCTAATTAGTCATGTTTTGAAAGCAGATCTGCTTAATTGCAAGCAGCACTAAATATTGGTGTATAAATAAAGTCATTAATAACTGTATATGCAGAAGCTCCTCCCGCCGAGTCCCATAGCGGGCGGGCCCCATTGACCTTCTCTGGGTGGCATCTGTGGAAGGTGATGCCCACCTGCCCTTGTGGCATCTGGGGATGACCAGAGGTGGCGGGAGGAGGCTCCCACAGGAAGGCAAGAGCAAGAGAGGAGGGGCTGGGGCCTGCTGGCCTGAGGAGATGGTTGCAGAGTGAAGGGCACGTTCTGAAGGGGTGGCTGGGTCATCTGGATCCCGAGTTCACGGATGCTCGGTGAAAACAGTTACGGCTGAAGACTCCATCTCTCAGCCGGCCCCCAAGCCCTCGGGGAGCTGCTGTGTCCGCTGGTCTTCCCAGATTCGGAGACCGGCCTCCGGAAGTGAGGATGACGCCTGTAAGACAGTGCCATCTTGGCAGCTGCTGTCCTTGTGGCACAGGGCAGACTGGGGCACCAGGCTCAGCACAGGCCCGTCGTTAGGTTCTGCCTACGCTGCTCAAAGGCTTGGTGACCTTGGGCTCTGCTTCAGCTTCCCCACTTGGAGAAGGCAGTTGACAACATCTGTTCACACATCATGGGTTTGTTCATCTGTTAGCCTGTCCACTAGGTGTTTGCTGAGCACCTACTGTGGGCCAGGTTCTGCCCGAGTGGACCTTGCCGGGTCCTGGGGACTTTGCGGCAGAGAGTGGCTGGGGGGGAAGCCGTGTTGGCGGGGACCCGCTCCTTGGGGGGGATGGGATTTGGTTCTGGTTGCTGTGGAAGCAAACCTCTCTGGCCCAGACTTGAGATGGACTGTGGGAAGGTGAGGCAGGGGCTGTGACTGAGCTCCCAGGAAGTGATGACACGTCTTGGGCCAGGGAGGTGGGCGGGCGGGGGCAGAGCTTGGATTTGGGGGCTGCAGTGAGGCAAAGCCCACCAGACTCACAGGTAGGTAGGGTATGTTGTGGAATCCAGGGAGCCTCCTTAGGCGTTGGGCTTGTGTGACTAAGAGGGCCATGGCGCCAGGCGCTGGAGGGTGGGATGGGGGACAGGGGTGTGCGATTCGGGGGGCTCAGTGTGAGAAGCTTCCTTTCCCTCTTGGATGTAACCCCCTCCCTGGCTGGATTCTGTCTTCTTCTCTGAGTTCTAGCTTGTTCTTTTTTCCTTTTTCTGAGACAGGGTCTCACTCTGTCGCCCAGGCTGGAGTGCCGTGGTACAATCATAGCTCACAGCAGCCTAGAGGTCCTGGGCTCCAGTGATCCTCTCGCCTCAGCCTCCTGAGTAGCTGGGCTCACAGGTGCATGCTACAACATCCTATTGATGGTTTTTAAAGATTTTTTTGGTAGAGATCAGATCTTACTATGCTGCCCAGGCTGGTTTTGAAGGCCCCAGCCTCCCTAAGTTGTGGGATTACTGATATGAACCACTGTACTTGGCCCTGGGTTCTAAATTTTTTTTTTTTTGAGTCGGAGTCTCACTCTGTCACCCAGACTGGAGTGCAGTGGCCGCTCCCGGCCACCGCAGCCTTGACCTGCTGGGCTCCGGCGATCCTTCCGCCTCAGCCTTCCAAGTAGCTGGAACTACAGGCGCACGCTACCATGCCCGGCTACTTTTTTTTTTTAATTGTAGAGATGAGTTCTCACCAAGCTGCCCAGGCAGGTCTCGAACCCGTGGGCTCAGGCCATCCACTCACCTTAGCCTCCCAAGGCGCGGGATTACAAGCTGAGCCACCGAGCCCAGCTGGGTTCTAAATTTTTAAAGGTTAGTTTGTTTGTTTAGTGGCTTTATTTTTTAGAGCACTTTAGGTGTGCAGAAAAATAAGTCAGTCAGTACAGAGAGTTCCTCCGGCCGCCCTCCCCCATCCTTCCTAGCTTCCCCTATTGCTGTCGCGCATTGGGGCATCTCGGCTCCAGCAGTTGAACCTACACGGACACGTCATTATGGCCCAGACCCGCTGCTGATCGCAGGCGTGTTCCGCCATCACGGTGTCACACAGATTGGTCTCACTGCCCTGGAAGCCTCTCCCCCGACTCCCTCCCGCCCCTGCCCTGCCTCCTCACCCCTCCCCCGGCAAGCTGCCCCTGGCGACCACAGAGCTTCGACTGTCTCCGTGCGGTGGCCTTTTGCAGAAGGGCCTGCCGTGGGGCTCACGCAGTCTGTCGCGCTTCCAGCCTGACCTCCTTCGTTCGGCTGTGTGATGGGAGTTGCGTCCACATCTCTTCATGGCTGGCAGCTCATCTCTTCTTAGCGCTGAATTGTATGCCCTTGGCTGGAAGTGGCACCGTGTGTGCCTCCGCCTGCTGAAGGACATCTTGGTGGTTCTCGAGTGTTGACAATGATGGATCAAGTTGGTAAAGGCATCCACGCGCAGGCTTTTGTGTGGACATCAGTCTTCTACCTCTTTAGGTAAGCAGCAAGGAGCACGATTGCTGGTCTGTATCGGAAGGGTATGTTTAGATAGGGTTTTTTTTTTTTTTTGATTCCACTCTGTTGTACAGTGGCACAATCACAGCTCCCCATGGCCTCGACCTCCTGGGCTCAGGTGATCCTTCAGCCGTAGCCTCCTGAGTAGCTGGGGCTGCAGGCATCTGCCGCCATGCCTGGCTAGTTTTTTTTCTTTTTTTTTTTGTAGAGCTGATGCCTCATGATGTTGCTCAAACACCTGGCCTCAAGGGGTTCTCCTGCCTCGGCCTCCCAAAGGGCTGGGATGGCAGGTGTGAGCCGCTGTGCCTGGCTGGATGTGTTGAGTGTTGCCTGGAGCCAGTGAGGTCTTCTAAAGTGGCTGTGCCATCCTGTCTTCCCGCAGCCAGAGAATTTCAGAGACGCCAGTGCCCCCCATTCCTCAGGCTGCCCGGCGTGGGTGTGGGCGGGGGTGAGCGTGTGGAGCCCCACCAGCATGTGACGGTCTCGAGCCAGCACAAACAAGGAAGACGTCCACATGTCTCTCCGGGGTTTCCTGGGCCACAGCAGTTGGGGAAGGGAGGGCGAGGGAGGTCTTTGAGCGCTGACCTGGGCTGTTCTTGCTGGGAGGGGACACAAAAGTGCTTGACTCAGCCAGGGGCCCGTGTGAGGCGGAGTGTTATGATGCTCCCAAATGTGAGAACCCGCCGTGTGCTTTGAGAATCTGGGGCGTCTTTGGAAGCACCCTGCCAGCCTCGCTGGAATGTTCCGGCTTCTGGAGCACATCTGTTTGTCTGTCTCTCCCATGCGCACACGGGGGAAGCTTCTCACGGGCAGCTTGCATTGAAGATCATGCACATGCGAACACGGCTTGGGGGTGTTTGAGCTGTGGATTGTGTGTCCGCGTGATGTCACTCTTGTTCCTCCCTCAGTGGGACTTAGGAAGTGCCGCCTCCTTGACCCCTACTGTGCGTCAGGCCGTTGGGACATGCCGCCTCATGGAATCCTCAGGACAGCACTGGGGGTGGGTTTTATCTTCCCCATTTCTCAGAAGGGAAAAGCTGGCACAGAGAGGCTAAGGAACTTGCCTGTGAACACACAGCAGGTTGGCCGGAACCTTGCACAGCACTGCAGGCCTGCCTCAGGTTGGGGTGCCAGGGAGAAGTGTGGGCCAGGTGGGCTGGCGCTGCGCCCTCTCTGCAGTTGGCAGCTCCTCTTGCTCCTCCCCCCCCCGTGGCCTTCCCCCTCTTGTGCCGTGCGTCTCTCCCTGGCACTCGCCGTCTGAGAAGCCCTATGGTTTGTCCTCTGGCTTTGGTCCGTGGTTCGTGGCCAAGGCTCCCCGGGGGACAGGGCATCTGTCTGTCTGGTTCCCTCTCAGCTCCAGCACTTGGCACAGGGCAGGCGCTCTGGGACCTCAGTGAACTGTCCTGAGGCTGCTTCGTTGCTGGTGAGGTCAACGTGGTGAGGACAGAGCCCCAGGAATACGGGGGAATGTGGATCTTGGGAATGCCGGCTGCCTGGGTGACCCCGCCTCGGATACGCCTAGCCTGGGGTCGTGGGCGGATCACGGGGCCCCTCTCAGCTTCAGTTTGCTCGGCGATAAGTGGGGAACAGGGCTGGACTGAAGTCGTGAGTCGTAACAGCAGTTGACACCATGAACACGAGACTTCGTGGAATAATTGTGATGACATAATGACGTGTAGAGATGTGCGATGCAATCATATGACATTACTGTAGATCCCTTTATTGTGGTAAAAGTGCATCATGTAAAATTTCCCATTTTCACCATTTCAAGCGGACACTCTGCACAGTGCGTTCACAACGCAGGGGCAGTGCAGCGGCTCACAGCGCAGGGTGGCACGCTTTCTTATGTTCCCAGCGTCATGCAGCCGTCGCCACTGTCCGTTTCCAGAACAAGCAGAAACTCTGTACCCATTAAATAAGCAAATGTCTATTATATTAAATATTTATTGTATGAAATAGTCCCCCATTCTTAATTCTTTCCTGAGGCGACTTCAGCCAAGGTGCGCCTGGTCAGGAGTTTCTCGGTCTCGCCGCCGCTGCCGTCTGGGCCCAGACGATTCTCTGTCACGGGGCTGCCCTGAGCCCCGAGGATGTGCAGCCGCGTCTGCTGCCAGGAGAAACCAGCACATCGTCTCTGCTGTTGGGACGGCAGCGCCCCCAGAAGTGCCCACAGCTGCCCAGGGTTGCCTGGAATTGCTCTGATTGGGCCCCCTGGGCTTGAGAATTTGATGCTAGCTGGAACACTGGGCATCCCAATGGAGGGAGCCAGTCAGTCCTTAAAACCCGTGTGTTCGTCCAGCTGCTGAGGAGAGCCTTCCTGCTGCCCGGGTCCTGCCTCTACCCTTGTGCAGGACTGTCCCTTGCGTTAGTTGAGGAGTGTGGCTTGGAGTTAGCCACAGACCGAGATGCCGTTGATGCAGCCGTTTGATTTGGGCACAGATTCTGCATTTTGAGGATGGGCGTTGACCCCTGAGCGTGGGTGACCCGGCCCCATCCACAGTGGACACCCGCTGCCCAGGTCTCTGAGGCCCCCTCGGGGGATCAGCAGGGTCAGGACACAGGCCCAGTCTTACCAGGCAGAGCCGTCCCTGAGGATCCCAGGCCAAAGTCCTGAGGCCCAGCATCCCGTCTGCCTCCTTCCGGGAGAGAGGTAGGGACTCCCCGTCCTCCCCAGGCTTGGGACAGCCAACCAGCGTGGGTTCTCTGGTAAAGCCCAGCTAGTGTGGAATGAAAAGAACCTGCGCCTGGTTCCTTCTTTGGAACCAGAAAATTAGTCTTTAAATAGGACAGACGCAGCGTCTAGCGCGGCCCGCATGGAGGTGTGGTCGGCCCCCAGATGTTCTGGCCATGTGTCTGCCCTGTGGGCCCCATTTCCTGCTGGTTGCAGATTATCAAGAGGAAAGTCAGGGCGAGGGCTGTGTGGATGCTACTTGTTGGAATCTTATCAGGATGGCGTGGTGATGGAAGGCGGTGAGGATGCAGAGGCCCTGAGGGATTGTGGATGGCACGTGAGCTCCAGATCCAGGCTAGGTGCTGGGCCGCCACGTGCTGGGCTGGCCCTGCAGCCTGGGAAGCCGGGCAGCCCCCGCCTGTTTCCTCTCCTCAAGTCTGGGGTGGACAGGGCTACCCAGCATACCCAGCAGGGCCTCAGGGTGCTTCAGTGAGGAGCTCTGTCGTGCGTCACCTGTAATGCCAGTTAGTGGAGCCCTGACTCGAGTCTGGGAGAGCAGGGAGGAACACAGCTAGGAGCCAGTAGCGAGCCCTGCGTTTGGAGTCCTGACGGCAGGCTTTGTGTGACTCACACGCCAAGGCTCCCTGCCGATGGGGCTGAACTGGCTTTCCTCTCAGCCGTGTTGGCTGTGGCGAAGTGTCACCTCCCACCCATGGTTCTTGGCAGCTGAGCCCTCGCCAGAGCCTTTTTGCAGAGGGACTTGGGCCGACCTCTGCAGAGAACTGTGCCAGGCAGTCCTTGAAGGCCATCCTGGCCTCCAGTTGGAGGCAGTGAAGCAGGGAGGGATGGTTCCCAGGGTTCCTGAGAGGTGGGGCCCTGCTCCAGGCCTCTGTGCCCAGCCTGAGCACCTGGGCCAGTGTGGCTGCCGCACATGCAGCCTGGCCGTTGGGGAGCGGGCTTGAGTTTGTGTTTGTCGAGCGTGCGGCCGGCCACGGCCCTGGGACTGGGGCTGAGCGCGGCTTCAAAATGGGAGGGACAGGGAGGAAAGTGAGGGCAGGCAGTGCCGGGGCCGAGGGTGTCCAAGTCAGCGTGCACGTCGACGCCATCAGGGCGGGCTCGTCCTTGCTCTTGGGCAGGGGCTGGACCCGCGTGGCACAGGGCCTGTTGTGGGGGCCGTGGCCGCAGGCAGGCATGTGTGGCCACGCCCAGCAGGGGATGCACAGCTTCGGTCTGGCGGCCAGCCTTCTGTGCCCGCCTTGCTGGGGCTCCGCTTCCGGGGGACGGACTGTCGGGACCGTTTGACACGACCGCCGAGGCACTTGATGGCGTGGGTGTGGTGACCCTTCAGTCAAACCCTGGCCTTGCCGCCGCGGCCCTCCAGGCGCTGTTCCTCCCACGTGCTTTAGACCTCAAGCCACGTGAGGGGATCATGACAGTTCCCGGCCTGTGTGCACTTGCGTCTGGCGTTCTGGCAATCAGACGCTGACCGTTCCTTGGCTCGCGTTTCGATGCATGGGATTTCTGTGAAAGTGGAGTTGAATGTAGTTTTCTCTGTGGCAGCATGGAGGTGTGTTTGTCACGATGTCTCACTGAAGCTTTGTTTAACCTTGATGCGAGGGCCTCCGGTCCTGCCCAGGGTCACTGCCGCGCAGCAGCCACCATCCACGCGGGGCTGGAGCCCCCTCGAGTGCGGTCTCAGAGTGAGGCGATTTCTTCCAGTTGGGTGCCTGCCGAGAGTGGGGCCCGTGCCCCTTCCTGGGCGCCTTTGCACTGTCTGTGGAGTCTGGCACTCTGTGTTCAAATCCCAGCGCTGCCATGCTGGGTGTTCATGGCTGTACACTTTGGCAAGTTACCAACCTCCCTGTGCCTCTGTGTGCACGTCTGTGAAACGGATGCCGATGGGGTCTGCCCTCTGGGGTGGTTTGGGCTTGCGTGAGTCAGTGTCTGCCGCACGCCTTGGAGGGTCCCTGGTCCTGCTCGACATCACTAGGGGCGGGCCGGGACACCGCCTCACTGCCCCCGGGGCGGATCCTGTCAGGGACCCCGGTCACAGCAAGCCTGTTGGCGTGAAAGGCGGAGCCCTTGTGCATGCAGGTGGGCATGCGGATGAGGCAGCCGCTGCGGGAGCAGGATGGGCTCCCTCGGGACGTGGCACACAGACCCCCCCCGCCTGATCCCCCAATTCAGCCGCTGGGTCTGTACCCCGAAGAGCTGAAAGTGAGGCCTCGAAGAGATGCTGGCAACTCAGTGTCTGTGTGGCATTGTCCCCGAAGGCTAACGGGGGAAGCCTCCGAGTGTCCCTTGACAGGTCAGTCGATAAAACATGTCTCTGTGTACACGGAGTGTCGTTCGGCCTTAGGAGGGAAGGACAGTCTGTCCCGGGCTGCCGCAGGGGTGAGCCTTGAGCACAGTCCGCTGAGTGAGATGAGGCAGCCTCGTCAGGACAGACACTGTGTGCCCCTGTGCCTGTGCACGACCCAGAGCGGTCAGAGTGGCAGGACAGAGAGGAGGGCGGTGGTGCCGGGGCTGGGAGAGGGGGCATGGGGATGTGTCTCACGGGGCCGGAGTTTCCACTTGGGAAGAGGGCAGCGTTCCGAAGGCGGATGGCGGAGATGGCTGCGCAGCAGCGTGAGTGTGCTGGATGCCAGTGGCTGGGATGGTGGATTTTATGTTCCGGGTATTTTGCCACGTCGGGAAAAGGGGGCAGTGGTACGGGGTGCACATACCTCCTGGCCTCCAGCTGGAGGCGGTGCAGCAGGGAAGGAGGCCCCCGGGGTTCCCGAGAGGGGGGTGCTGCTCACAGGCCTCCGCGCCCAGTCCGAGCGCCTGGGCCCCCGCGCCCTTGGCCCCCGCGCCTCCCCCGGTGCAGCCAGGCCGTCGGGGGAGTGGTCTTCAGAGGGTGGTCTGTGTCTGAAGTGGCTGTCGTGTGTGCTGTGCTGCGAGCCGCTCGAAGTCAGACACCCGGTGTCTTGGGTCTGTGGTCTCAGCATCCAGCCCCTTGGTGGAGGCGTGGAACCTCCCGCCTGGCCTCTACTTCTGGCGTGGTATGTAGGGGTTGTCGCTCAACCCTGCTGTTCTGGCAAGGCCATCTCGGCTTGGCCTCTTGTTCCAGGAATTTTCTTTTGCATGTTGACTGTCTCACCAGAATGTTGTTGAGTCGAGGTCTCATAACCCAGGTAGCGGGGAGTGACCTTCACAGGGTCCTTATCCAGACCTTTGTCCTCCTTGGCCGAGCCCCAGGCCTGGGTTGGCATGTTTCGCTCTTTGGAGGCCGATACAGAAACACTGCGGTTCCTTCACTCAGTCCTGTCTGCGACAGCCGTCCTCTCAAGGTTTTTCTCTGCGTCTTGCTGGCCGGTAGTCCCAGCAACACTTAAGGTATTTCTCAGCGTGAAGGAGTTCTTCTCCAGCAAATGCCACGCCTTCATTTACTCAGGAAATGTTTATTGATCCAGGTACTCCATGTGCCAGGTACTCCCTAGTGGCTCAGCAGTTACCCCCGTGTACAAACCAAGAAAGCCCCTGTCTTCACGGGCTTCCATCTCCGCGAGGAAAAACACGACGGTCGAGATATGTGTGGATGATGTTTAGTCTGTCTGATCGGAAATGCGCTGAGGAGCAAAATGGAGTTGGGATGGGCGGGCTGTGTTGGAATTTGATTTTATTTTTTTAAGAGACAGAGTCTCACTGGGTCGTCCAGGCTGGAGTGCAGTGGTGTGATCGTAGCTCACTGGAACCTCCAGCTCCTGGGCTCGAGCAGTCCTTCCGCCTTAGCCTCCTCAGTAGCTGGGACTCCAGGCAGGAGCCACTGTGCCCGGCAACTCACGTCATTTTTCTAGAGATAGGGTCTCACTGTGTTGCCCAGGCTTGTCGAGAACTCCAGGCCTCTGGCCTTGGCCTCCCAGAGGTGCTGAGATTAATCGTTGAGCCTCTGTGTCCAGCCGCTGTGGGAGGATTAGGTAGCGTGAAAGCAAAAACCTACAGGAAGCGAGGACGTGAGCCGTGTGCATGTCCCAGAAGAGCGTGCCAGGCAGCGGGCACCCAGCACAGAGGCCCAGAAGCCGTCAGGTGCCTGGCCTGTCGGGGGAGTGGCGGGGAGGCTGGTGTGGATGAGAGTAAGCTAGGGGGAGGGCGGGCGGGGTGGGGACAGAGGCCACAGGAGGGGGAGTTCGCGTGGGGCCTGGAGGACGCTGAGTTCTCCTCCTGGGAGGGGAAGCTTCTTCTGAGTGGAGAAGGAACTCGGTCGAGCCCAGAGCACTCTGGGTGCTCCACGGGGAAGACACCAGGGACACGAGGGTGGGGCGAGAGCTCAGGGCAGTTGACATGATCTGGGCAAAGGGCGATGCTGGCCAGACTGGGGGGGTGGCCAGGGAGAAGGGCTGGTCCTGGAAACACTTGGAAAGAGGCCGAGGGGTTGCCCTGGCCGTCGTTCGCCCTGACTTCCTGTCGATTCCACCTCTGCTCTGCCAGGAGCTTCTTGTGCGTCTTGCCTGGAGACCTCTCCACACCGCCCCGGGCTCCCACCACGCCCGTGGGGCCCCCCAGGGTGGTCCATACAGCCCGATCTTTTTGGGGCCTGCAGACCTGCAGTCCGCTGTGTCCTGTGCAAGCCCTGGGGAGGCCCCGAAGAGCCGTCCCGCCTGGGCGTAGGGGGTGCTGCACGTGGCGGCCACGGCCGTGGTGCTGCTCCCGTTGGGACTTCGGCCCTCGGGTCCTCAGGCGGCGAGGGAGCCGGAGGAGCCTTGCGGCACAGGTGGGGAAACTGAGCCTGAGAGGCCGACTTCCAGCCCTCGGGCATCTGCGGCTTGGTGGCAGAGCTGCTCTGGAGACCCCTGAGTCGACATGGCCGCGTTCCCAGAGGCGTCCTGTCCCTCGAGGTGACACCCACGGCGCCTGCTCTGTCCACGCCCTCCGCTTCCTCGGGGTCCGTCTTGTCTCGTGCTCCCCTTGACCAAGGCTCTCCGCCCTGCTTTCAGAAGAGGGGACTGAGACCAGAGAGGTGGCGTGACCCGTCTGGGTCGCACAGCAGGAGAGGGGTTGGAACCCAAGGCTGGCTGCCTCCTGCTGGCTTCCTGAGCGACTGAAGTGCGTGAACGCAAGCTGGCGAAAATGACGGAGGAATGCGAGTCGAATCAACGCTCCGTGAAATTGCGATGAAGCCAGAGGAAATCCCCCAAAGGAAGTTTCCTTCCTTCTGGGACCGCACGGAAGGTCCCCCCTTTGGGAGGCGGAGTTGGAGACCTGACACGGGGCTTCGTGATGAGCTGTAGGCAGACTCCGCCCTCGGAGTGAGTCAGGAGGTGGAGGCTTTAGGAGGAAAAAGGGGCCCGGAGCACAGACTCAGGGCTAGCGTGCTTGGATCCAACCCCAGCTCCGTACTGACCAACTGTGTGACCTTGGGCAAGTGACTGATCCTCTCTGTGCTGCTGTGTGACCTCAGGCAATTTCCTTAGCCTCTCTGTACAGCTGCTTGCCCTTGGGAAAGTTACTTACCCTCTCTGTGCAGCTGTGTGGCCTTGAGCAAATTAACCTCTGTGCTTCAGTTTCCCGATAATATAGAGCTAATGAGTTCCCACCTCGTGGAGTCATGGTGAAGGTTAAATAAAGTACTGTAAGTAAAGTGCTCAGTTGGCATTAGCCGTCATCACCATGAGAGTCACAAGGGCTCTGAGGACACAGGCCTTGGTGGGGTTGGAGTGGCCAGGAAGGCCTCCTGGGGAAGGGGAGGGGAAGGATGGGCCTTGCGGTGGGGGGGTGGGGAGGGAATCAGAGCAGAGGGCGGGGTGGCCGTTCCACATGCTCCTTGAGGGGGAGGGTGATGCCTGGGAGCCCAACTGGAAACCAGAGGTGACCCCCCTTTGCCTGGGGCTAGGCACAGGTGGAGATGGGGCATTGGAGTCCAGAAGGCCAGAGCTCGGGAGCCTCAACGGCAGTTGGAGAATCTTCCTGTGTTCAAGGGGCCGTGGTGTGACCAGCGCTGTCTGTCAGGACATTAAGATAGCAAAACCCCAGCTTCCTCCTGAGCCCATGTGGACTTGGATTTCCAGTGGCCATGAGGACCCCGTGGGGGCCAATCTCTTGGAAAGAGCCGGCATTTCCAGGCCCAGAGCTTCCTCTTCGTGTGACCTGTGGGGCCTCCGAACCCAGCCTGTGGCCTCAGGACGGCAGGTGGAAGGGTGTCCCCCACCAGGTGACATCAAAACCTGTGCTCCCACAAGCTTGGGCCTGACTGCAGGTGTGAGGCTAGAGAGGGTGGTTAGGGTGGAGGTGACCTGCTTGGAGGAGCCCCTGGGACCCTGCAAGGGAGACCCCGTCAAGCATGTCCCCTGAGGACCTGGAGAGGCGGGTGTGCCTGTGACATCTCTGTGAGGGGGCTGGATGTCACAGCTCATAGGAAGCCCCCGGACCCCCTTGAGATCCAGATCCAGATGGCGACATGAGAGCTGGCTTCCTGGATTTGCCCTTGACGCGGAGGGAGCAGGTGCTAACGTGCTGGCCTCAGGACTGTGAGTGATTTTGACTCCTAGCTGTTGGGCGAAGGCTCCTGGGGTGGCCCTTGGAGATAAGTGTCGGGCTCAGCTTGGGGTTGCAGGAAGGAGAGCCGAGGCCCAGGGGGCACAGGGGCCAGGCCTGGTGGGGGAGGATGCCCTGAGCTGTCTCTTCGCCCTGCAGGTGGGGCCACCCGAGAGCCACCTGGGGCTGAGGGGCTGCTCAGAGGATGACGGGGGAGCCGAGGCCACGGAAGCCTGAATGTTTATCCTGGGGCTGCACTGTACACTTTTGCTGTCCCTGGTAGGGCAGGGTCTTGTCCTGGGAGGCCAGAGGAGGGGTTGTGGTGGGCCGAGGATGTGGCAGCAGCATCGAATTTCAGATTACCACATGACGTGGAGGGAGCTGAATGGCAGCCGAGAGGCCCCAGCACATCCTGGGGGTGTCTTGAGGTGTGAGGACCCCCCAGAGCCACTCTGGGCAGGCTTGTCTCTCAGGCTGCTTCTAGGAGGTGACAGGAGGGAAGGCGGTGGTGCTAGGTGAGCATCCATGCTCCCCCAGCCTTGCCAGCAGGCTCTGAGAAAGATGGGGTCAGCCAGGCCCCACCTCATGCACACAGGCGGGCACCCACTGCCGTGCCACCGGCTCTGGGTGCACAGGGACGGCCTCTGGGCGTTCAGAGCCTCCGAGAAAGGCTCACCCAAGGCGGTCGGCCCAGCACCCCGGGTTCTCTGGCCCGCCCTGGGAGTCTGGAGGACCAGAGGCCTCCTCATCATGGGTGGCGTGGCAGGTGTCTGGTCTGGGTGGGGCCCCCCTGCGCCCCCCTCAGGGCTGTTCATCCAGGGGCCAGGGGTCAGCGTGCGGAATTCTGGGGGACAGGGCCCCTCGATCAGCAGAAGCCCATTCCCACGCCGGCATGCCAACTGGCTGGCTGCTCCGATCACCTCCTCGAGAACCTGCCTGATCCTGACGCCCTGTGCTGACGGCCAGGCTCCTGCGCTCGGCTGGGACGAGGGAGCGGCAGCACAGGCGGACGCTGCTGGGACAGGGACAGGCCAGGCTGGGCACAGGATTCCCTCATTCAGGCTTCAGCCTCCTTGTGCGTGACACGTATCCAGACTGGGGACTTCCAGGCGGATCACAGATGTGCATGGTGGGCCTCTGCCCGTTGCCGTCCCGTCTGTTCATATCTGTGTCTCCTTGGCACCCCTGTTTTTTTTTGTTCTTTTTTTGCTTTTTTATGTCTAATTGTGGTAAAATAGGCATAACATAAAACTTACCACCTTACATTTTTCGTTTCACAGTTCAGTAGTGTTAAGTGTTAAGCACATTCGCGTGTTGTGCAGCTGTCACCTCATCCGTCCCCAGAACTCTCATCTTCCCGCACGGGCAGTCTGTCCCGTGAAACACTGACCCCCCATTCCCCGTCCCCAGCCACTGGTACCCGCCGTTCTCCTTCCTGTCTCCATGAACCTGACTGCTCTAGGGACCCCATATACGTGGAGTCTTGCAGTATTTGTCCTTTTGTGACGCGCTTATCTCACTGAGTCCTCGGGGCTCACCCTGTTGTAGCCTGTGTCAGAATCTCCTTCCTTTTAAGGCAGAGTAATGTTCCGTTGCGTGGGTATGCCACATTTTGTTTATGCACTCATCTGTTGGTGGATGCTTGGAGGCATTACTACTTGCTTAATATTTTTCTACAAATAGTTTTTGAAACAGAAATGCACTTATTTTCTTTCTTTTTCTTTTTTTTGAGTTGGAGTCTCACAATGTTGCACAGACTGGAGTGCGGTGGTCGCTCTGTCTCAGCCTTCCAAGTAGCTGGAACTACAGGCGTGCGCTATCACGCCCGGCTGATTTTTTGATTTACTGTAGAGATGAGGTCTCGCTGCCCAGGCGAGTCTCGAACCCGTGGGCTCAGGCAATCCACTCACCTCAGCCTCCCAAAGGCGCGGGATTACAGGCTGAGCCACCGAGCCCGGCAATGCACTTATTTTCAAAGGAGTCATCACATCTCCATTTTAAGTTGAAACCCATTTTAAGTGGAAACCCATGTCCCAGTCATGGAGGACTGGCTTGGCCTCCTCGTCAACAGAAGTTCAGGTCCGTGCCGACACGGGCGTCTTGGTTTGGCTTCTCCAGCACTGTGTCGTGGGGCTGTGCTGAGGGAGAGACAGACCCGTGTCCTGCTGGGCAGGAGGGCCCTGGGAGCGTGGGTTGGCGGTGAGGTGCCTCGCCTCCCCAGCCCGCCTGCCGTGCGCTCCCGCGACGTGATCACGGCGTCTCCTGTCCAGAACTGGAACTCAGTCCCATACGTGCTTCTGGACACAGAACGTGGCGTAAGTCACACCGCGCCTGTCCCGAGCCACAGTTGCTGGAAGTGTGCTCCCTTCCTGGGAGCCTGACCCTGGTTGTGTGTCTTGGGTGTAGCGCTGGAGGGTGAGGCCCCCATGGAGCGGTGCCCCTGTCTTGCGCCTGTGCCCTCCTAGACCAGCAGCCCTGAGGAGCCTCCAACTGCCCATAGGTACATGAGGCCAGACGAGAGCGGCCCAGCCCAGCCCCAGTGGAAGAGTCCCTGGCCCAGAAGGATCATTCATGTGGTTGTTTTGAGCCGCCGTTTTGGGTGATTTGTTTTGTCGTGTCACCATGGAGACAGATGACGGTCACATGTGCTCTTCAAGAGCACAGACTTCATTGGAATGCCTCCATCAAGGCTCTTTGTGCCTCAGCGGTGTGTGAAGCTGGCTTGTGAGTTGGCAGAATGTCACGTGACCCCCCTCCCCTGAGCAAGGGGCCAGTGCCACGGCATAGGCGTGTTTTGGTGTTTGCTTGGCGGGGCCATAGGCTGGGAGGTCGAGAGAAGATGGAAGTCCTCCCGCAAAGCCTCCTGCCCATACCTTGGCCGTCCCGTTGCTGCTAGAAGAGGAATCCGCGTCGTCTGCCCTCACTGCCGAGACGGGGAGTGGTATGGACTGGTCCCTCACAGCTGCGGTCAGTCCGGCGTGAGACACGTGTTGCGATCGGTAGACTCGTCCATTCTCCGAGGTCATCATTCTGAGCCCAGTGGCCTTCCTGTCCATCGAGGCAGCAGGCATCTGCTCAGCACCACTGCCCACCAAGCCCCGGACCCCAAGGGCGAGGGAAGGGGAGATTGCTTGTGCTGATCCTCACTAGGGCATGGGTTCTTAGCTGCTGCAGGTTCAGTTGTTTCTACGGTTTTGTGGAGGAGCGATTTCCAAGTGTAAAAAGCACAGACATCGTGGTATTTAATGATCAGTTTCTTTTTTCATCAGCTGCTTTTAAGAAAGTACGAACGTGTAGTGAAGTTACACAGCGCAGGAGTCAGACAGTCTGGAGATGAGTCTTCAGCTCTGCTCAAGTGAGGCCTTCCATCTGCCTGGAACAGTGCCTGGCACAGAGCAGGCGCTCCACAGATGCGTTTGAGGAAACAAAAGGATGTCGCCTTGCATTTGATTTTCCCGGTTGCCAGGTGTGGCCGTTTGTAGGCAGACACTGCCATCTCCACGTTGCAGATGAGAGAACTCTGGCCCTTAGGAGTCACAGAGCTGCCAGGGGTCACAGGACAAAGACGGAGAAACAGAACAGCAGTAACTGGGGGCTCCTGGCTACTTCCTGCTCTGCCAGGCCACCTCCCTCAGAAATACAGACAGTGCCTGGAGAATACTGCAAATCCAGAGCACTGCCCACAGGAGGGAGCCATCCTTCTGGAAGGGTCTGTCGGAAGCCTCCTCACAGAGAGGCTCTTAGCTGACCGGTGGGGAGCAGCTCGCAGCTGAGGGGCCTCGGGGGTTCCCGACGGCCAGGCAGCCCTTTTTGTGGGCAAGGGGGAGGCTGTGACTTCCAGGGCCACCTTCAGCAGGTGCGGGAGCTTGTTCCTGGGCGACTGAACCTCCCCTTCCTCAAAGCTTGGATACCACAGGGGGTCCTGGGTCCCTGCCCCGGCTGTGCAGGGAGGACTGTGCAGATGGCCGCTGAGGACAGCAGGGCTGTAGGCCTGTCCAGCAGGGTGCACATTCAGGTTAGAAGACATGTCTGAGCATCCCTGTGTGCCTAGACCAGGGGCACCGTGCCAGGGGCTCCCACCTGTGTCCTCCTGTTCTTCTCACAGCCATGAGACTGGCTCCTACTTGCATTTAGGACCCTTCTGCAGCCTGTCTTCCCCAGGAGTAAAGCTTGCAGGCTGGTGGGACCTCTCAGTCTCCCGTCATCCTGTCTCTGCTAGGGTTTGCCGAGTTTTCCGAAGGGCCGCACACCTGTGAGAGAGAAGCCCTCCCTCCCTCCGACTCAGCACAGGCATGTGTACCCAGCATGTATGTCAGCTGAGACTCCAGTTCAGTCCTGTGAAGTGCAGCCTGTGAAACTTGACACCGGCGAGAGAGTGCATTTTTTAAGCAAGTTGCTTTATCGTAGTAGGACTCTCACAGAGACGTGCGAGCACCGGTCTCAGGAGTGGGACGCCATCAGAGTGAGCACGCGCTTGTAGCCCTAGCAGGGCAGGCCCAAGGCACCCCCAGCCCTGCCTCCTCTAAGGAAGATGACGTGTATGTGGGCGGATGGAGACCCCGGCCCTGCCCGAGCTGCAGGTCTGTGGAAGGAGGTGGTGGTGGCCTTGCCCGCTGTGCGACTCTGGGCAGGTGGCTCAAGCACTCCGACTGAGGGGAACGCCCACGTGCCCACCCGGCCTCTCAGGAGTACCATGGGGTTCGCATGCCGCCCAGCAGCCAGGAAGCACTGGGAAAACTCTGGGTCGGAAGGGTCACTGCATCTCACACTGGCCGCTCTTGAGAGGACCGGCCGCCCCCCACGTTCTGCCGGTTGGGACTGCAGAGAGGCTGAGTAACTGGCCCGAGTCACAGCCACTGGGCCCTGGAGCCTGGACCTGGGCCCAGCATCTCCTGCCTTTTCTTCCACGAAGCTTTCCTGGGTGGCCCCGTGCTCAGCCCCCGTGAGGCCTGGGGCTCTCTTGGTGAACGTGGCACGGGCCCTGCTGCCACAGAGGAGCTGTCCTTTTGCCTTGTGCGGGTGGTTTCATTTAAATGTCTCTAGGGGCAGAACGCACGGAATGCAAAGCGACCGTCCTCGCCCCTTCTGGGCGCCCGGTTTGGGGCCAGGTGGCGGCTGTGCCTCTGCCGCCACCCCCGCCCCAGACCATCGTCTTCCCTGCTGAACCCCGTCCCAGCTCCGCTGGTCGTGTGCACCCCACAGCGGCCCCTTGGTCTCAAGATCTCAGAGGCTCTCGGAGGTCAGAGTGGGAGGCGGGGGTCCCGTGGGGCCTGCGGCCCTCCCCCCAGGGGCTGCCTCTCCCGGAGAAGCCCCAGGGGAACAGAGCCCCTTGCTCCAGTTTCTGAGACACGGGGCCATGGGAATTGGGTTGGAACCTGCTGGAGTCGCCCTGTCCTGAATCCCAGCAGATGCACCGTCATTTGTCACGGGTGATGGGGACCTTCAGGACTTGCCCCGATGCCTCTCCTATTTTGGAAGAGCAAGAAAAAGCCTTGAAGCGCTCATTGGCCTGGAAATGGTCTCCGAGGGAGAGGCTGTGATTTCCAGGGCTCGGTGAGATGGCTCTGGGCCAAGGGTCTAACTGCACCTGCCAGCTTCGTTGTGAAAGGATGTCAGAGTCCACACACCCCAGCACCCAGGTGTCGAGAAAGTAAAAGGGAAATTGCTTCGGGGCAGCCTGTGGTCCGGTCCACAGAGCCCAGCTCAGGTAGGACAGCAAGAGAGTTGAAGGCTGGCTTCGAAGGCTTCCATCTCACACGTTTAGCCGAAACCTGCTTTTGCCGGCCCACGTCTGGGCTCTTTGCATCATGCGATCCCGTAATTCAGTGTTTTCCAAACTCAGACATCTATAAGGTCATGAAGCAAGATGTTTTGCCATCAGTTGGTCATGGGAATCTGGGTCCGTCACGTTTCTTGATTGGGGGACTTCTCAGAGCCTTTAGTGGGCTGATGGACACGGGGAGTTGACAAGGTGAAGCTGGACTGCACAGCCCCTTCCGGTGATTCCTGACCCTCAGGTGCCTGGTCTGAAGATGTGACCCCCCACGTGGGCCCCCCTCGGGGGCCGCCAAGCAGAAACTGGGACCTGCTGCCGACGTGTGGGCCACTGAGTAGGAGGAGGGGCACCTCTGTGTTGTCCTGAGAATTGCTTGGGTGCACAGCTTCAGCTCAGCACGAAGGATGCCCGTTGGCCTTGGGGTCCGGTCCCACACACGTGAAGTCGACCCACGAGCGAGATGCATCGGGATTTTAAGGAACCTTTGACCCTGTTGTCTGCCAGCCTCAGTCTTGCCCACTGGCACCTGTTCTCTGCTGGGGCGTTTCGGGAGCATGTGTTCCTTGGAGCTCCATTTCCTGAGAGCTGGGCCGCAGGTTACCTGACGGGGAGGAAGAGGTGAGAAAGTGCCGGCCTGCCCTTGGGAGGCTCTCCATCCTGCTGTAGGAGGGAGGCTATGAGTGGCACCGTGGGGGGGGGCGTCAGCTCCAGTCTGAAGCCCCCGGCGCCAGGAGACCCTCCTCCCACTGGCCCCCGATGCCTACAGGTCACCTGCCTTCCCATGTTATAGCTGCCCCCAGGCCGCCGTGGCCCTCTTACCCGTCAACCTACCCCCAGCCTCCAAGCGTTGGCACACTCTGTTCCTCCTGCTTGGAATGCCCTTCCCCTGCCCTCCGCCCAGCCCCGAAGAGCCTGGCACTATGGCTCAGCCTTTTTTTAATTTAAAAGTTTTCTATTTTGAACTGTGATAAAATATGCATAACATAAAGTTTATGGCTTTAACCGTTTTAGGCGCACAGCTCCGTGGCATCAGGAGCATCCATGTGTTGTGCGGCCACCGCCACCACCCAGCACGGAACTTTCCATCTTCCCAAACTTAGACTCTTGCCTGCTCTCCCCTCCCCCAGTCCCTGGCACCCACTGCTCTACTCCCTGCCTCTGTGAATGTGACAGCTCTGAGTAGCTCATGGGAGTGGAGTTGTGCGGCGTTTTTCCTTTTGTGTCTGGCTTATTTTGCCTGTCACGGTGTTCTCGCGGTTCATCTGTGTGATGGTGTGTCCAATGGCTGATGGCTGTTTCACCTGGAGGACTCGCGACTGGGTCGGCCCCGTGGGTGAGCTCTGAGGGTTTGTCCTCGGTATGTGGGTGCTGCCTGGGGGCCTTGTCCATGGACTCTCTGGATTCCTTGCTGCGTCCCAGGGGTGGGCAGCTTTGGTGACCGCTGCCCCGTGTTGCCGAGAGCGAGGGTGGAGCCCGTGGTGCTCCCAGAGACTTCATTGCTGGGAGGACCAGAATGCCAGGAACTTTCTGTCTCATGAGTCCGATGGCTCTAACACCTGGATGGAAGGGGGTGAAGCAGGGCCCGAGCCTGTGAGGACAGCTCACAGTCTCGGGAGCTCAGCCAGGCCAGAGACTGGGGCTCAGAGGGGTGTGCCCTGAAGCAGGCCCGGGGGTGTGCCAGCCCATGGACCTGTGCCCTGGGGGCATTGCTCTGTGCACTGGAGCCCTCCAACAGGCAGGTTGCTGGTTCCCAGGGAGTCTGGCAGCTGTAATTCAGTGCAGCTGAGGGAAGCCGTGGCTTGCCCTGGTGCTGTTCCCGGAGACATTGGTCCTGTTGCCCATCTCTGCCCCAGCCTGGGAGGTTGGCAGGGAGCAGCAGGAGTCATCCAGGGAACCCCTGTCCTTCAGGGAGAACAGAAATGAGGAGAGGCTCGTGGGCGGGTGGCATCCCCAGGAGGGGCCCAAACCTCTCTGCAACGTGCCTTCCCCTGCCCCTGAGGGAGCTGGAGCTCTCTTGCTGCTGGACTTTTTATGTCTCGCTCTCTGAGAGACCTGTTTAGACCTTAGCCTGAGGGCTGGTGCACCTCCAGGTGGTGGTGGGTGGCTTGGGGGTGAGACCCCCCCACTGGACTAGACTCAGCATGGGCGTCTGTCCTCAAGGGCATTGGGAAACTGATTGTTTCTAGGCGAGTACGGCAGGCGGGGTGCAGAGGATGGCCCCTGGGCGATGGTATTTATCACCTGGCTGCGCAGGTACCGAGCAGTGCCAGCCACAGGCCAAGCACCGCTCTGGGCTCTGGGGTGTGGCGGGACGAGATGCTGTTCTGCCTTCGTGGAGTGCCTCGTGGGAGGGAGGGATGACAAACGTCTGACACAGAAGTGACAGGCGCTGCCAAGGTTCGCTTGGGCTAGAAGCGGGACTGCTGCCGGGCCGAGGCCTGAAGGGAGGTGGGTGAGCCTGGAGATGTCTGGGGAGGGCGTCCTTGGCCGAGGAACGGTGAGGGCAAAGGTCTCGGGGTGGGAGCTCGGGTGCAGGGATACGTGCCGGGGAGGAGGCCAGGGCCGGACGTGGGGTCTCGCGTGCCTGGTCTGAACTCAGGGAGCCCGTGAAGGTTGCGTGCGGGCGTGACGGGGTCCTATGTGTGTCCGACAGTACCAAGAGAAAAGAGAAGGTCAAGGGCAGGGAACACCCTGGACTGGCCCGTCACCGGATGAGCACGTGGAGACGTGGAGAGGTCTGACTGGTTGCTCCGGGCTGCCTGCGAGTCACGGTGCTTTGCGTGTTGACGTTCAGCGGTCAGTGCCCCCGAACACTGTGATGGGTGCAGCAGGGCCACAGCCTAGTGCCTCCAGCAGCAGGTCTTGGGGGTGACCTGGAGGAAGTGTTTGGGGCTTGGGTGAGCCTTGACAGGAGTGACCTGGTCAGCCCTCTGTCCATCTGCCAGCTCCTCCTGGCTCTGGAGCCCTGGGTTGAGCTCCTGGCCTTCTGAAAGCTGAACTGGGGTGAGGAAGCTTTTGCTTCCTGTCTGGACCCTTGGGAGCTGCCATCTTTCCTCTGATTTCCACAGTGTCTTCAGGGCAGGTACGGACCCATTTTACAGGTGAGGAAACTGACCCAGGAGCTCAGGACTTTGCCCAGTGCACACATCTCTCAGGGCAGGGCTGCTGATGTGAAACCCTGTGCTTTCCAAGCAAGTCCTTCTTGGCGGCCTCAGAGCAGTTACCTGACTATTACGCGGGCAAGCCAGGGTGTAGCCACTCTGAGCACCCTGGGTCCCAGGGTGACGTGGACCTGCACCGGGCCTCATGGTGTCCTTCACTCCCGCGGGCAGGGCCAGCTTCCTGGCCCTGCTCAGAAGGGCACTTTAGACAAAAGTCCCACCTGCTGTGAGGGATTTTCTCAGGCCCCCAACCAGCTCAGCCACCGGCGGTCTTGTTGGCGGCGTGGGGGTGCATAGGCACCACTGTGGGCTGGGATGTGTCTGGAATGAGTCTGGGCCCTCCCTGCCTTTGAGTCCAAGCATGGAAGTCTCTGCAGATCCTCCCGGGACCAGCATTCGTGGACCAGATGGATTGCATAACCCTGTCCTGGCTGGGGGTGCAGCCCTACCTCTCAGAACCCAGCGTTGGGGGGGTGTGGCAGGCGTGGAGAAGAGGCCAGGGAGAAGCCCTGGCCCAGGCCCAGCCAGGCCTCTCCCCGTGGGAGGGACCGGCAGCCCAGCTGCACGTCTCTTGGGGACTCACCCTTTCGTCCTTCTCTGGGTCTCGGGTCCCACAGAGGAACCTGGTGACTCTCCTCCCTCAGAGAAAATAGAGTGCAGAAGTGCAGAGCCCGCCCACCCTGGGGAGCCGGGCCTCGGACCGCGAGCCCTGGCTCTGCGCCCGCCTCCCGTCCGGCTTTTCCTGGGGCCCCGAGGATGACCCGCCCCGGAGTGGGCCGCTGGCACCCTTCAATCACATTTCACAGCAAGCGTCATGCACCATGGTCAGAGGAGAGAGAGACATATCAGCTTCCATGGGGTGAGACACGGGGAGGGCCAGGATAGTCGGATACATTTCTCCTTAGCTGTAAGCGCTGGGCTGTGTGCAGAGCTCTCGGCTGTGTTGCAGACGTGACCTGTGGGGGTGCTTCCTTCTGGTCCCGGCCCGGCTGTTGCTTCACATAACACAAGCGTGTGTCAGTGTTGGCAGCAGCCGCCGCACAGGGTGGCGTGGAGGGACAGGAGTTTGGAGGAAATCCGTGTGCTGCAAGGAGGGGAGGGGGTCTCCTGGCTGGGACATGCCACCGCCAGCTTCCCAGCCGAGAGGGGACAAGTGCACGTGTGGCTGCAGCCGCTGTCCCATCCCTTCCCTCAGAGCTGCTGCCCAGGTCTCAGACATGCCGGGAGGGCTTGGGGGCCTGGGCCAAGCCGCGGGGGGAGGGCCGGCAGGGGCTGTCCCCACTTGCCTGTGCGTGGGGCCGGCCCCCCACTGTGGAGCCCCCAGACCCCAGCAGGAGCACAGGTGTCCCCAGGAGCCCCAGGGCGCAGCAGTTGGCCCTGGAGGGGAGGCTTGGAGGAGGGTGCCAGGAAGTGCCCAGGGCACAGGGGAGGAGAGAGCGGGAGGCCATGGGGCGGGTGGTCTGGGACAGGGATCTGGGGTCTTGTGGGGGAGGGAGAGGGGTTCAGGTTGGGGGACATGGTGAGCAAGCACGGAGAGTCCCGTGTGCCTGGCATCTAGAGGAGACAGCACCCTTTCTGTGTGGGGGCTCGGGTGGTTGGGCGCGGAAAATGGGAGATGGGCTGGAGGGCAGGCCATGCTGGGAGCGGGCACATCCCAGAAATGTCTCCCCAGGCAGAGGCAGTCCAGCCTGCCTGTAGAAGGAGCAAATGCAAACATGCGCACGCATAGACATGAGCTCACGCAGGCACACAGGCACATACCTACAGGCACACACGGATTCGGGACACACACCTGGGGCACATGCCTGCAGGTACACATGGACACGGGTACACACCTGCGGGTACACACACAGACATAAGGGCACACACCTATGGGTACACACTGACACGGGGCACACATGTGCACAAGCCTGTGGGTACACACAGACATGGGGGCACACACCTGTGGATACACATGGACATGGGGGCACACACCTGCAGGTATACACAGATATAGGGGGGCAAACCTATGGATGCACACAGACATGGGCATATACTTGGGGGCACACACAAACACAGGTACACACCTGTGACACGCCTGCAGGTACACATGGACAAGGGGCACACACCTGTGGGTACACACAGACATGGGGTACGCATCTATGCATACACATGGATGCAGGACACACACCTGTAGCACATACCTGCAGATGCACACAGACATGGGGCACACATCTACGGGTAGACACAGGCATGGGGACACACGCCTGCGGGTACACACGGACATGAGGGTGCACACCTATGGGTACACACGTACATGGGGGCACACATCTGCGGTACACACAGACACGGGGGCACACACCTGCAGGTACACACAGACACAGGGCACATACCTGCAATACACATGGACATTGGGCACACACAGAGACACACAGAGACACAGGCACCATCTATGCCAAAGTTTTGAAGCATAAAATTAGACAAACCCAGTGTGGAGCTAGAGGATGCTTGTATTTTTAAAAATTCCATTCATATCCCAGAAGTAACATGCGGAGAGCGTCTGTCTCGTGTAGTCAGTAATCACAGCAGACACTTAAATAGCACTCCGCGGTGCCGGCCTCTGTTCTGAACATTTTGCACATTTTATCTTGTTTCATCCTCCCAGCCACCCTGTGCGGGTTGCTGGGTACTAGAATACCTCAATTTTACAGGGCACAGAGAGGTGAGCTGCCCTGCCAAAGCCACACAGCGTGCAAGCGGCAGAGCTGCGATTTGAACCCCAGGGTGTGCCCCCGAGCCCTTGCTGTTCTTCAGGGGAATCGCGAGCCCCGGGCTGTTTCTCCAGGAGGGGCTGAGGAACCTGCCAAGCTGAGAGATAAGACAGCTGGCTGCCGTGAGCAGGGGGAGTTCCGGAGAGGCTGGAAGGGGAGGAAAGGAGGCTTGGGGGAGCTGCGTGGAGCTGGGGTGGGGTGAGGCTGGGTCACAGTCCAGCAGGAGACTCAGGAGGTGGCAGGCCATGTCTGCCCCAGTAGGCCCGTCTCAGGGCTGGGACCCAGCCACTGAAGGCTCCCGGGTGAGCAGAGCTCAGGAAGTGCCAGCAGGTGCCTTGGCCGAGTCTACAGGGCAGCCAGGCAGGGCCTTGAGCCAGAAGAGTCTGTAGTCGTCAGTGAGCGGCCGAGTTGGCAAAGCCTAGAAGCCCTCGGGGTGGAGGAGGCCACAGCCCGAGGCGGCACTTCTCAAAACGTGTCCCCTGGAACGCTGGCACTGGGTCCCTGGGTGGATGTTGGCATGCAGCTTCCCGGGCCCTGCCCTAGACCTGAAAATTCAGGGTCCCTAAGAGACTCTGCCCTGGAATCTGCATTTCCAAAGAGCACCTCGGGTGACCCTGACGTCTGTTTTTACTGTGGTAAAGCGCACAGTACGCAAAATGCACAGAACATAAATTCCCCCCCCAGCTCTTTTTAAGTGCACAGTTCAGCGACATCGAGCACATTCACACAGTTGTGCACTGTTCGTCTCCAGTAGTTTTCATCTCCCCAAACTGAAACTCTATCCCCGTTAGACACTGACTCCCCTCCCCTCCCCGGCCCCTGGGACCTACCATGTTGCTGTGTGTCTCTGTGAATCTGACCGCTCTGGGTCCCTCCCACAAGTGGAACTGGGCAGTGTGTGTCTGACTCACTCCACTTGGCACAGTGTCCTCTGGCTCTTCCTTGTTGTAACAGGAGTCAACATTTCACTCCATTTCAGAGCTGAGTAATATTCCACTGCACGGATGGACCACATTTTGGTTATCCGCCCATCTGTCTGTGGACATTTGGGTGCACTACTGTTTGTTTATCACTTCATGCTGCTGCTTTTTTTTTTTTTTTGGAGTTGGAGTCTCACTCTGTCACCCAGACTGGAGTGCAGTGGCCACTCCCGGCCACTGCAGCCTCGACCTGCTGGGCTCCGGCGATCCTTCCGCCTCAGCCTTCCAAGTAGCTGGAACTGCAGGTATGTGCTACCATGCCCGGCTAATTTTTTTATTTATGGTAGAGATGAGGTCTCGCCAAGTTGCCCAGGCGGGTCGTGAACCTGCGGGCTCAGGCAATCCACTCACCTCAGCCTCCCAAGGTGCGGGATTACAGGCCAAGCCACCGAGCCCGGCTACTTCATGCTGTTCCATACGTAATTTTTTTTTGAGTTAGGGTCTCACTCCATCGCCCAGGCTGGAGTGCAGCGGCATACTTATGGCCACTCCAGCCTTGACCTTCTGGGCTCAGGCGATCCTTCCACCTCACCCTTTCAAGTAGCCGGCACTACAGGTGCCCGCTAAAACACCCGGCTAATTTTTTTATTTATTGTAGAGATAAGGTCTGGCCACGTTGCTCAGGCTGTTCTCGAGCCTGGGGGGCTCAGGCAGTCCTCTCACCTCGGCCTCCCAAAGTGCTAGGAGTACAGGCTTGAGCCACCACACCCCGCCTCATACGTGATTTTAATGTACTGCTCCAAGTGTGTGTAGGTGACAAGCCTGTGGCTCTCACCTACGTCCCTGACTCCGGCAACCCTCGGTGGATGTTTCTGTTTGGCTTGTCCCTGCCATTTCTGCCCAGATCTTCAGTGGGGCTGGGCCGGGCCCTCTCTCTGCTGGCCATTGCCCCACCCGGAGGCCTCCCCGGGGTGCCTCTCCACCCTCCTGCCTTGCTGGAGATGCAAGTGACAGCTGCCGTGCGAGCTGCTGATCTCAGGACCAGCCTTTCCTGAAGCAGCCTCTGACTGCAGGGCCAAGGTCACTGGGGAGGGGGAGCGGACAGGGACCCGGAGTGGGAGTGGGGCCCTTGGCTCCCAGCCAGAGAGGAGGGGGCAGCGGCAGGCTCCGGGGCTGGTGCCCCAGGCCCTGCTTGCTGGGTGCTCAGCCTGCCTGCTTGGGCCCTCTGGGCTTCTGCTCCCTCCTGTCTGGGATGAGAAGTGGGGGCTGAGGGGCGGGTGCAGGGGCCTCGGGCCAGTCATCCAGGTCCACAAACACTTGGGACCCCTTTGTCGGCCGGAGATGGAGTTCCGCTGAGAAAGTACGCCGACCCTGCGCGTGTTGAAGCCAGTGAGTGCCCCGACTGGCATAAAGCAGAAGTCGAAGGAAGGTGGTCTGGGGTCAAACAACGCAGGCTTCAATATGGCAGCGAGGCAGGTTCATGCCCCATGTGTCCCTCCCGTGAGGCAGGGGAGGGGACGATCTTTACGCCTCCAGGTCCACCCCTCCGCCAGAATGAGGGCGTGATATGCAGTCTAGGCGAGTAGATGTCAGTGGCTGAGAAGCGGCACACGGCGTTGCCCAAGGGGATGTGACTTTCTGAAATCACGAACAGCTTTGGTCAAGTTCTAAAGAAAAGCAAGTACAACTTCCCGAGATTCAGAGACTCCTGTGCCTCTGGGGAGTCGGTGCTCAGGTGGAAACCACGGTTAAGGTCTTTGCGCAGACGTTTATGGTTGCAGAAAGCGTTCACACTCGTCCTGGCGTTGGAGAGTGACGGCAAAGTGGGCATCGTCACCCCCCACTTGTAGAGAACAATGTCGGGCGATGTTTGTGTTCCCCCGAGTCCCTAGTGTGTTGGTACTGGGGGGGGCGCTGAGGGGTGATGCAGACGGCGTCCTCCTGATGGGGTCAGTGCCCTTGTGGGCACAGGCTTGTCCCCCTCTCTGTCCACCACGGGGCCCTCACTTTTCCTCAGTTGTTAATGTGGAAAGGACTGCGCGGACATGGTTACATTCCCAGGATCCTGAGTTCTCTAGGGACGGACTGAATGGCTGGTGTCATTGTTCGCAAGAGTGTTTTGACCTTGATGGAACTTGTGGTGAGAAATAAGGTTTACATTGCTCATTTTTACCTTCTGATTCTATTTTTCCCTGAACATTTTGGAGTCCCCTTGTATTTACTGTTTGCTGTATGCCAGGTGCTATTCTGTGTTTCTTACACACGTTAACTCAAATGCCAAAGCAACCCCAAGGAAAAAGCATTGTTTTTGTTCTCATTTGACATATGAAGAAACTGAAGCACAGAGAGGTTGAGTCACTTGCCCAAGGTCCCACAGCCAGGAAATAGTGGACCCAGGCAGAGCCCCTAGAGGCGTGGCTGAGCTGTGCCGGGAAGAGCGTGGATCTGGGGTGGGTCTGGGGATGCGCGTTCCAGCAGGCGGAGCAGAGTGGGCAGAGGCCCTGGCCAGGGACACACTTGGCGGGCTTGAGAGCAGCATGGATGGCTGAAGGAATGAATGGATGAACGAAGGGGTGCGAGTCTGCCCCAGCCCAGATCTCTGGCCTGTGAAGCCCTGCCGAGCCCTGCTCTCGTCTGTCGCGCACGCAAGTGGCGCCCGGTGCTGGGCAGCCCGTGGCAGCCCGGCCGTCCATCTCATGCATGGCCATCCAAATGGCCGCGCAGAAAGCTGTGAACACCTTGAACCCTGGGCTGGGGGCTTCCGCCTCAGGGTCTCCGCGGCGGCGGTGCCTGACCACTGCTTGCCCGGGAAACATTGCCGGAGGGGCCGGGCGTGCCTGTTGTCATCGTAATACCAAAGCTTTGCTGGTCGTCAACACTCCGTAGTAGTAGGCTGGGGCAGGCTCGTGTCCCCACGGCATCACGCAAGAGCGAGTGGCATGCCGCTGTGACAGTGTGTCGAGATGCCAGGGTCTCGGCATGCCCACACAGTATTGTAGCACTAACATTTACAGGTAACACGCAAGGGCAGGTTAGGGCAAGGGTGGATTTGAACCCAGGCAGCCCAGAATTTGGCATTGCGCTGGCTGTGCTGTGTGGGGGTGTGTATACCCTGGTGCCAACTCACACCACAGGTCTGTTTATTCATTCCAAAGCCTTTACGGTGTGCCAGGCCCCAGGCTGGACTTCAGCGGGGAACAGGCAGATGTGCTGGGGGAGTGCTTGCCAGGGGCTGTCCTCAGCAGCAGGAGAAACGGGGCTGGCAGGAGGGGGACTGAGCTGAGACGGCACAGCGGGAAGGCCTCGGAGGAGGACGCAGCGTTTATGCGGAGGCCTGGCAGAGGAGCAGGAGGGAGCCTGTCAGCACTGAGCGGAGGGAACGGCGTTCCCAGCGGAGGGAATGGCATGTGCAGAGGCCCCGAGGTGAGCAAGGCTTCCTTGTCTGCAGAGCTACGAGTCAGCAAGGCTGGGACGAGGGCAGGGCTGAGAACAAGGGCCCGAGGAGGGAGCAGGGAGCAGGGCCGAGTCCCGAGACGCCTCATGGACCCCCGGAAGGAGTTTGGGGAGGTCTTAACGGGCCTCCCGGAGTTCTAAAGAGGGTAGCGCCTTTGCGGGCTAACGTAGGATTTGGGCCTCTTTTCGAAGTTGCAAGAAACATTTCGATATACGGTCAGCACGGCGATGCCTGTGGTGTCTGCTGTGCCCTGTGCATCCTGTGCCTGTTGTTTTGATTCTGACCACATCTGCTCGTGGGCCCTTGCTGTCTCCAGGCTACCCCAGGAAGGGTGGTGCTCAGGGAGGGGACTCGCCCGAGGCCGTCATCCGGGGTCCGCGGCAGAGACGTCGCTCCAGCCCCCTGGGCCCCGAGGAGGCTTCCTCCCCAAGCCTCCATTTCCAGGCTGTTATGCGGGAGTCCCTCACGACCTGGGAGCTTCAGGCATGTTCTCATCGCAAAGTGTTCCTGTGGGCTGCGTGGAGCTTGGCCATCACAGCATCAGCTGCTCCCTGGGATGGCGCCGGGGACGCTCCCCGCGGGCTGCGCCAACACGGTGGACGTCTCAGGTCACTTATTAGCTGGAGCCCCGCGGCTGGGGCGTGCGAGGCATACGTCACCACTCCCACATGGACTCCCCGCACCTAAGCAGGCGGGCAAAACGAACCCCAGGTGGGGGATGAGGGCTTCACGGGGAGGCCACTCGTGTCAAGGGAAGGAAGCCAGTTTCTCCCCTTGCCCCACTGGGAAACTGAGGCTGGGCTGCGAGGGGCTGGTAGGCTCACGTGTCCCCACATGGGGACGTCTTTCTGCAAAATGCCGCCCTTGTTGGGGGCACAGGCCCTGCACACACCGTCCATTTTCCTGGTCCTCTTGCCTCCTCCGGAGCTCCCACGAGTTTCGTGTTGCGCCCCGCAATGTCTGTCCCCAGGGTCCAGAACTATTCTTGGTACATAGTAGATGCTCAGCAATCGTTTGTTGAATGAATGGCCAGTGGTCAGAGGTAGGGATGATCATGATCGCTTTGCAGGTGAGTGAGGTGAGGCAGAGAGAGGGTAAGGAACTAACCCAGGGCCATGCTCGCCCTCAGTGGCAGACTTGGGTGTCACCCCCGGGCCGGCGGGTCTTGGCGTCTGTGCTCTGAGTTCTTAAGCTGTATTGCCTCTCTCATTTGAATTTGATGAGTTGGTAGATCCAAGAGCCTTTCCGGCTTTTTCTTGCGGACGGCACACTCGGCCATTAAGCCTTTTCTGGCGTTTGGGTCTCCTTCCTGCCTCCATTCCTTTCTCATGCTGTTTGCTCGGATTGGGATGCTCTTTCTAACTGAGAACTCTGACTCATTCTTCAAAACCCATCCTGAACTGCCCCTCCACCAGGCGGAGTTCGCGTCTCGCTCTTCCTTGCTTCCATTACCCTGTGGATATTCCTTACTCAGAATCTGTAGAACCTATTTATTATGTGTCTTTGGGACTCTTCGTGGAGCCTTGAGTTACTTTTCTTTTTTTTGAGTTGGAGTCTCACTCTGTCGCCCAGACTGGAGTGCAGTGGCTGCTCCCAGCCACCGCAGCCTCGACCTACTGGGCTCTGGCGATCCTTCTGCCTCAGCCTTCCAAGTAGCTGGAACTACAGGCATGTGCTACCACGCCCGGCTAATTTTTTTATTTATTGTAGAGATGAGGTCTCACCAAATTGCCCAGGCGGGTCTTGAACCCGCAGACTCAGGCAATCCACTCACCTCAGCCTCCCAAGGCGCGGGATTCAGGCTGAGCCACCGAGCCTGGCCTTTTTGAGTTGGAGTCTCACTCTGTCACCCAGACTGGAGTGCAGTGGCTGCTCCCGGCCACCACAGCCTTGACGGCTGGACTCTGGCGATCCTTCCGCCTCAACCTTCCAAGTAGCTGGAACTACAGGCACGCGCTACCACGCCCGGCTAATTTTTTTATTTATTGTAGAGATGAGGTCTCACCAAGTTGCCCAGGCGATTCTTGAACCCGTGGGCTCAGGCAATCCACTGACCTCAGCCTCCCAAGGCGCGGGATTGCAGGCTGAGCCACTGAGCCCGGCTGAGCCTTGAGTCTCTTGATGCCAGAAATCTGTGCTTCATTTTCTTTGTCTCTCCCAGCCTGTGCCTACCACGGGTTAGGGGCCTAAAAAATATTTGTTGACTGAGTGACTAGAAGTGTTTCTGGCGTGTACCACCTGCCGAGTGAGTTTATGCATATTGAATCCTGTTTGTGATGAACTCTCATTGTAACACTGCCCATATGTTCCAGAGAGAAAAACAGGCCCAGATCATAACAGAATCCAGCACCATCACGTCTAGTGATGACTGTTCACGCCATTGAGCGGGAAGCCCTTCTGGTAACACCCCGCTCTGTTGGGCGTGTTAAACACAGACACTTAGTGCATCCAAGGCAGACCTGAACTTCACCCCCGGGATCAGAAGATCCAATGGGGGCTATGAAACCAACTGAGCACGAGGAAAGTCCACTTGGCCAGGGGATAAAGGGGCGTGAGTGCCCCTCTGGGTAATGCAAATCCTGGTGGTCGTAGAATGCCTTAGCTTCTATGTGAAGGCATTGACCGAAGGTCAGGGGAGCAGCGTGCGGACAAAACGAAACCCTTTCCCCTGGAGGGAACTTGGTCTTTGGTTAACTTTCTATCTCTGTTTCTCTGGGAGCCAGATACAAGCAGAATGTCCCTCTGTTGTGGGCAGGATTTTATTTATTGTTTGTGCATTTGTTTGTTTGTTTGAGTCGGGGTCTTGCTCTGTCGCCCAGGCTGGTGTGCAGTGGCACAGTCATGGCTCACCACAGCCTCTAGCTCCTGGGCTTAAGCAGTCCTTCTTCCTCAGACTCCTGAGTAGCTGGGACTATAGGTGTGGGCTACCATGCTTGGCTAATTTTTTCGGTTTTTCTGTAAAGATGAGGTCTTGCTGTGTTGCCCAGGCTGGTCTCAAACTCCTGGGCTCTAGCCAGCCTCCTGCCCTGGCCTCCCCAAGTGCCGGGATGACAGATGTGAGCCACCGCACCGGGCAGTATTGCCCATGGTCAACTGTCCCCTCATGAGTAAATTGCATCTGGACAGGGAGGGGGGTGAATACCAGGTGGGCCACCATGCTTGGACTTCACAGAGCGCGGTGGCCCCGTGCTGGACATGCTGAGCCCAGGGCCCAGAGGGGGAGCCTGGTGATTCCAGCACGGACCCCCAAGGCAGAAGCAACTCTCTGCTCAGGCCCCTCTGCCCTTCCTCTTGGGGTCTGATGCTTGGGTGTGGGGCCATCTTTCTTTCTGCCGACTCTCCAGGGCCTTGGGCAGGGCCCAGTCCTCCCCATCCTCCTGACCGGCCTGGGCTCCAGAGGGGGTTCAGTCCTGTCGGGGAGGTAGCCGCCAGTGCTCGAGCCCCTGTCCCCGGCTCTTGCTCGGTGCTGGCCTTGGACTGTGTCGTCTTCCTGCATCTGTCCACTTAAGCCTCCCGAGGCAGGTCTTCTTATCGTCTCCATTTCCCAGGCAAGGAACAGGGGGTTCAGAGAGGTTAAGTGACTTGTTCAAGGTCACCCAGCAGCTCTGGCTGAGGAAGGACTCAGCCCAGCCATCTGAGCCTGGCTCTGACTCACGGCATCGAGCTGACCTCGAGTTCCCTTCCAGGGCTAATTAATGTCCTATGATTCTAAATCAACACCGCCTTGGGAGGTAGCTCTGGGCACTGAATTTCTAGGGCACAAGATGTCCCCTTCTTTCCCTCCTTCTGCCCGAGTCTGTCAGTTCAGAAAATGCTGAAATGGGCCAGGTGTGAAGTCTGGAATCGGGCCCAAAAATTAATAAGCTCTTCCTCTTCCCTCTAATGCCTTTGTTTTGACTTCCTTTGCAGACAGTCGCGGACTCCCATGGTCCCCAGTGTCCCACTCTAGGTGAGGTGGGATGTGGGAGGCCAATCTTCTTGCCCTTCTGGGGGAGGGTGGGGTCTGCCCCCCATCCCTGCTCCCCTCTGCTGGGGTTGGGGGCCACCAGCCCCCAGCACTTCTGCCCCAGCTGTGCCTCTGTCGGGGAAGGTTCTGCATCAGCAGAGGTGCTCTCCCACTTACGGGAGGAGGAGGCTGTTCCAGAGGCAGCGGGCTTGCCGTCCGACCTCCGAGGTGGGTGACGCTGGGCGAGACTGGGCAGCCCTTCCTCTCCGGGGAGGGTGTGGGCCCTTAGGATGGCTTCTAAACCAGAGTTTCTTTCTGTGATTTCGCCCCGCAACCCAAGTCTCTATCGGAAGAAGCCCATTACACAAGGAAGCATTTATTTTCCCATTAAAACGGGGGTCCCCAATCCTTGAGCCATGGACTGGGACTGGTCTGTGACCTGTCAGGAGCCGGGCCGCACAGCAGGAGGTGAGTGGCCGCCAGTGAGCAAAGCTTCATCGGTGTTAATAGCCACTCCCCATCCCAGCATTACTGCCTGAGCTCCGCCTCCTGTCAGGTCAGCACCGAAAAGCCTGCTTCCATCTCCAACATCCTGTCTCTGTGAAGCAGGGTTTTCGGCAGTGACAGCAACCAAACGAGATGATGGAGCTGACGGGACATAAGCGACTCACTTTGGGTGTCACTGTCTCCCATCGCCCCCGTGGGGACCGTCTAGTTGCCGGAAAACAAGCCCGGGGCTCCCGCTGATTCTGCAAGATGGTGAATCGCGTATAAATTTCATTCTATATTGCAATGTAGTGCTGTAGAAATACAGTGCACAATAAATGTAGAGCGCGTGAATTGTCCCGAAACAATCCCTGCATCCCCGGTCTGTGGAAAGTGGTCCTCCCTGAAACTGGTCCCGGATGCCAAGAAGTAGGGACCGCTGCACTGAAAGATAACCTTCCGGACCTGAGCCACAGAGTGTGGGGGGCCAGGCAGACCAGCCCTCACGTGGCCCCTCGTGGGAGAGCCAAGGGGGCTGGCTGGGCGGGCCATACCTCCCGCTCCCTGACCCAAATCTCTGGCAGGCCTCCTAGAACCACCTCGGACAAAAGATGCCTTCTTGTTGTTTCCAGTCCGTCACGATGGATACCTCGGTGAAACGGAATTCTGCTTGTGATGGCAGAGTGGTCACTGTGAGCTGTGAGCCTTTCTGCGTGCTGACTCTTGCTTTCTACTTACCCGCCAGGGGCCGGCAGCACAGTGCCCAGTCTCTCCCCCAGCATCCCTTGGCATGCAGTGCCTCAGCAGGTCTGAAGAAAGCAGAGGTTCTGGGCCGCCTCCACTCACACTGTTCCTTGTCCGGTCCCCGAGCTCACTGGCACATCAGTGGCTCGGAAGGGGCCCGTGGGAAGGAATCGTGCCCGTTGTTCCCCAAGCCTGTTGACCTTGGAGTGCTTCTGGTGGCCCGCCACTGTGCTCAGATGCCTGGCTCTGCTTCCACAAGCCGTGCTCTGGTTGGTGAAGAACCCTGGTTGGACATGGAGGAGTTGGAAGCCTTGTGGCCCCGTTGCTGGTGGGAAGGTAAAATGGTGCAGCCAGCCGGGCTCGGTGGCTCAGCCTGTAATCCTGTGCCTTTGGGAGGCTGAGGTGAGTGGGTTTCCTGAGCCCACCTGGGCAACTTGGCGAGACCTCATCTCTACAATAAATCAAAAATCAGCTGGGCATGGTAGCGCGCACCTGTAGTTCCAGCTACTCGGAAGTTCTGAGGCGGAAGGATCACCAGAGCCCAGCTGGTCGAGGCTGCGGTGGCCAGGAGCGCCCACTGCACTCCATTCTGGGTGACGGAGTGAGACTCCAACTCCCCCCCCCCCCAAAAAAAAAGGTGCAGCCACCGTGGGAAGCAGGATGACAGGTCTCCAAAAAGTTAGACATGGAATCACTATGTGATCCAGCAATCCTGCATCTGGATATACACTCCAACGAATTGAAGGCAGGGCCTCCAACAGACGTTAGCACAGCCAGCTTCTTAATTGCATTACTCACGGTAGCCAAAAGGTGGAAGCAACCCAGGTGTTCAGCAGCCGATGGGTCAACACTGTGTGGTCTGGGTCTGTCCATCCAGTGGAATGTTATTCAGCCTCAAAGGGGAAGGAGAGTCTGGCACGTGCTCCCACACGGATGAACCTTGGGGATCCTCTGCTGAGTGGAATAAGTCGGTCTCGGAAGGACAAACGCTGTCTGAGTCCATGTACAGGAAGTTCCTGGAGCAGTCACAGGAGGTGGCATGATAGGCATCGGGGCTGGGACTGGGAGTTGGTGTTTTGTGGGGGCAGTTTCAGTTTGGGCGGAAGAGCAGTTCTGCGGTGGGTGGTGGTGACGGCTGCAGAACAGTGTGACTGCTCGATGCCACGGAGCCATGCCCTTAACATGGCCAAGAGGGTTCATTTCTGTTATGTGTGTTTTGCACATGACAACGAAAGAAAGAAGAAACTCCTCTCGGGTTGCAGGGGTGTCAGGGTGGGTGGTCTTCCCTCCTGCCCCTCTTCCTGGGGTTCCCATCTGGGGGCCAGGTCTGGTGCTGGCTGGGGAAACCCACTCCCTGCCAGCGCACACGAGGTTTTGAGAGCATCCCTGGGCTCCCTGGGAGTCTGGTCCCTGTGGGTGTGGCGCCTGGTTTTCCGTCTCACTAGCTGTAGGGTAGCTTCCTGGGTTTTTGGCAGATGCCGGTGCCGGCAGCTCTGTGCGGAGGTGGTCTGGCCTCTTAGATGGAGCCATGGCACCATATGCCATCCCTGCTTGAATGGGCTGTCACCACTGGGGTGTGGAGAGCTGCTGCATCTCTGGGGGCCCTGGGGGCTCTCGTGTGAAGAGCTTGTTGGGCTCCTGGACCGAGTTCTGCATGGGGAGATCTTCCTTGGCCAGGCGGCCTGGGGTGGGCTGGCAGGGCCTTGGCCCCAGGAGTCCGCCAGAGGGGCTCCACTGGGCAGGTCCTGCATGTGCCTCCCGGGACACTTGGGTCTGCAGGGCTTCTGTGTTCCTGAGGCTCTGTCTTCTCTTGGACCCTTCCCTGGCCTCCCAGAGAGTCTTGCCTTTGGGGGAGGGACATTATCCTTCGGTCTGCACCGAAGGGCCTGCAGGGGACAGTGGGCTGGGCGAGCCCCCCCGGGAGCAGGCCGGGCTGGGGCCTCCTGTCCACCCTCCGGAAGGGCCCTCTGGGCGCCACCCTGGGTGGCCTCACCAGGACCTGGCTGACAGCAGCCTGGGGCAGAAGCACCCTCTTCCTCCTCTACCAGCCTTCCAGCCTTTTCGCTCTAGGCCTTCCCGTGGTGTTTTGAGGGTCCTTCCAGCGGCGGCCTAGGGGGTGGTTGGCATTGTGGTCTTGGAGATGGACACAGTGGGCTTGTCCTAGCTGCACCCTGCTCACTGGCCTCCCTGCTTCCCTGAGACTCAGTGGCTGCCTCTCTCTAGGACACTGTTTCCCAGCCGTGGATGGAGTAAGCAGCTCTTGAAGCCAGTTTGAAAAATAAGTGGCATCGACGCCTATGGCACGTTCCTGTGGCTGGGAGCTATTAATAGAAACAGGAGTTTGGCAGCAAACCCATCCACGTGGATCAGGATGCAAGCGGCTACGTGAAGAGTGTTCGGCTGGCTGGTAATGAGGCCGGTTTAGCTGAACATCCTAGAATGGGGTGGGTGTCAGGTGGGCATCGCCCTTCGCCCTGGGCATCGGTTGTTCTCTGCAGGGATCCGTGTGCCCCTTGGAGCGTGTCAAGTGATGCTTTTTGGGGAACTGCTTCTGGGGTCATGGCTGGACCGCAGGAGCAAGCCGGCAGTCACTGTAAGGCTGCACCTTGCTCTTGACCTGAGAATAGGCTTGATCCCTTATTAGGCGTTTAATTCGGTGAATACTCACGAAGGGGGCCTCTCCCCTGGAGCCCAGAACCCCTGCCCCGGGGAGGCCCTCCATCTAGACCCCGCAACAGATGATGCCCACGCAGTGGGAGACGCCTCTTGGTAGGGGTCACCCGGGTGGGTGGGCAGGCAGCAGACACTGAGGCGGAGGGAAGTCAGGCGGGGCCCCTTCCAGGCCCTGGCATTGAAGCTGGCAGTGTCGTCACGGGTCACCCTGTCCCCTTCCGTGTGATCAGGTTGGGGTGGGGACTGTCACGGTCTGTGCTGGGGCTGAGTGGTGTGGGCCCTCTGGAGGGCGGGCTGGCTCTGTGGCGTGCCCTGGGCTCCTCCATCCGGTGACTTCTGGCCCCGGAGGCAGCTGAGTCTGCACTCTCAGCCTTACGGGGCCTTTAAGCTTTTTAATCGGGTGGGGGTGTGGACCCATTTGCAGTGTAGAAATAGCGTCCCATCAGGAGCATGCGGGGTGGGGTGCGGGTGGCCTGCCCGGGGGCTGCAGAGTCCCCAGCTCCCTGGGCTGGCCAGCCCGCACGTGACCGTGGTGAGGAGTTGCCATGCCTGCTGAAGTAGCTGGGAGAGAGAAAACAAGCAAATGCATCCGGACCCCAAGTCAAGCCCTCGGATGCACGGGCGGCGTCGGCGTCCCTGCGATAAGCCATGAGCATCTCGGGCCTGCTGAGAGGAGTGGCGGTCTGCAGACGACGGTGCGCCGCCTCCACCCCCCGCCTCGACTGCATGGCGGGCAGGGACCGTCCCCCGGCTGTCCTGCAGAGGCTCACAGCCCTCAGGCAGGCACTGGCGCCGTTGCCTGGTGGCGGGAAGCGGCGGGGCATTGGGGGGGCACTCATCATTTACTTAACGTCTTCATGAGTTCATTTGTCATGTCCTCCGAGATCTCCGAGGGCCGCAGGGCGGGCAGGCGGGGAAGCTGCAGTGGATATTCACAGGGCAGCATTGGGTCTGGTGCGGAGTGTTCCTCCCTCCTGGGTGGGGCACCTTCTTGACAGCCAGATGCCCATGCCACCTCAGGGCTGCTGGAGCCCCAGGAGCACTTTTTCAGGGTGGCGAGGCCCCTGGGGAACTACGGGCAGGTTGCCTAACTGTGAGCAACTCTGAGGAGGGGGCTTCCAGGCCCTGGACAAGCGGGCAGCTTCGACTGTCTGTTGAATGCTTGAAGGATCGGTTGTTGATTTTTTTTTGAGTGGGAGTCTCACTCTGTCGCCCGGGCTGGAGTGCAGTGGCACGTTCACGGCTGCTGCAGCCTCAACCTGCTGGGCTCTGGTGATTCTTCTGCCTCAGCCTTCCAAGTAGCTAGCACTATAGGCACGTGCTACCACGCCTAGCTAATTTTTGATTTATTGTAGAGACGAGGGCTCACCAAGTTGCCCGGGTGGGTCTTGAACCCGTGGGCTCAGACAGTCCATTTGCCTTGGCCTCCCAAAGTGCTGGGATGACAGGCTGAGCCACAGGGCCTGACCGAGGATCTGTTCTTGAGTCGACTGACCCCTGCTTCCCCTTGGCGGTGAACTTGGAAGTGACGTTCTGAGCACCGGGCAGTGTCAGGGCCTGCTGGCAGGATGGGTGGACTGAGGGCTGTCCCTGCTGGCAGAGGGTTGACGGCCTCCTGGGGCAAGATAAGGGCCGATGACTGAACTGGCATTATGGAAGCACAGGGGTGCTGTGATGGGTTGGGGCAGGAGGTGGCCCATGTTCTAGAATCAGGTGACTGGAAGGGGCTGTGGCGGTGATGCTGTGATGATCTGGCTTGGAGGGTCCAGGCAGGGAGAGCATGCTGGGGTGGGGAGGTGGGCTGAGTGCGGCAGGAGGTGAAGGAGCCCAGAGAGAGGAGGAGGGTCTGCAGACCTGGGGGACAGGAGGCAGGGCCAGGGCCCAGGGCCTGCAGGTAACAGCATGAGCTTTGGCTCTTGGTGCCCACAGAGCCTTGGGAGGTGTGGCATTGTTTAGAAGGACTCTCTAGCTGCAGAGCGAGTTGCAGAAGGGCCAGAGGACGCTGCCAGACCAGCTGGGAGGCTGGCAGATAACCATGTCTGGGGAAAGGTGCTGTTGGCCTGGACCACAGTGGGTGTGGTGATAGCAGGGGCATTTTGGAGGGAGTTGCCAGCTGGCCTGATGGATGACACTCAGTAGGTGAGGGAAAGGAAGCATTGTGGATAATTTGAGATGGTTGGTGGAAGTGTAAAAGTCCCCGGGGTGTGAGTGGGGGAAAGGGAGTCCTCCTGCCTCAGTTTCCCCCATTGCACACCTGCAGCCAGAGGAGTCATGCTAGGGTGTGTGCGGTCTGATCAGGTCACCCTTGCTCAAGAACGTTCCAAGGCTCCTTGTGGTTTGCAGAACCTAGTGCATACCCTTGAAGAGGCCATTCAGGGACCCCCTGGCAGGACTCTCTTGGACCTGGGCTGCCACCTCTCATCTCCATCTGTGCATGAATAGGAGCTAACAGAGCAGGTGGGCTTTTTTTTCCCAGCTTCTGTGATTTTTTTTTTAGAGCTTTTTGCCTTCCACCATCACGAGATGCTAAAACCACCTTGTTTTTATTTCTTATTTTTTTAGATTAGAAAATACAGTTTATTTAGAAAGTAAATTAGAGGGAGAGAGAGAAAGAAGAGATTCACCTCCCCAAGGTAGGGGAGAGGACCAAAGCCAGGACACACGGCCTGGCCATAGTTCAAAGAGCACACGGCCCCACCATAGCTTAGCAAGGCAGTGGCCCTGCCTTGCTTATTAATGTTGTTTTGCTCGTAGATGCTCCTCACCTCCTGCCAGAAGACCCTCTTTCCTTGGAAAGCAGCCCCTTCTGATGGTTTGAATGGTTTTCAGATTTGTTCTTTTACTCTTTCTTTTCTCTCTCACCCGCTAGCTCACTCATTCACATCTCTGTGTCGTTCATTCTACATTTCATGAGCACCTGCTGAATACCCAGTGCTGAGCCAGACCCTGAAGTGACTGGTGGGAACACGAGATGGCCCCAGCCCTCAGGGACCCAAAAGTCGGAGCCAAGTCCGGCCGAACCCTCCTGCTCCCCCGAGCGCCTTGCCTTGGGCCCTGCCTGCCTTGGAGCAGCACAGGTGCACACGGGAGGAGTTAAGGACATGGAGAGCACTAGGTGACTCCGCTGGGTTCCCCGACGTGCCTTTGTTGGGGCTCCGAGCCCCTGCACGTGCGTCCTGGAATTGTGGGGCCTGGGAGGTGCAGTCTCGTGGGTGGGATGTGCGCTGCTTCCAGAGGCATCAAGCCCCTTGTGAAAGCTCATTCCCTTCCAGCTCCTTCCAGCCCTCCTGTTTCCCTGGGAGATGGCGGCCCGGCTGGTGCCAGTTCCACATCGGGCCTCTTCAGGCGTCGGCTCGGGGTGGACGGCAAGCAGTCGGGAGCCTGAATGTGATGACATTGTTTCGTTTTCGTGGCACTTATTTTTAGGGTTTGTCTCTCTTTCTAGTAAGCGATAGTTTTTACATTTAAAGTGTGAATATAAAGAAATACGAGTTTTCTTCTCACACAATGTAAGTAAAAGAGTGAGTCCGTTTAAAGGAATATGCTAAGTCATAATAGTGGTGAGGCACAGAGCTGGAGACGAAGGCTGGAATGAATCTAGGAGGGAAATTCAGCCAGTCAGGTCCAAGGCTTCCTGCCCGGGCGTGGGGGTGCCTCTTTCTGGAGGAGCAGGTTTCTTTTGGTGGCTGCTAGGAGGAAATACCATGGAAAATGGTACGGATGTGTCGTCAAAGTGGGATACTGCTCGGTCCTAAAGAGGAGTGAACTCCTGGTGCATACTGTGCCACGTAGGAATCTCAGACACACAATGCGAAGCGCAAGAAGCCTGCCACAGAAAAGCATCTCGCATGTGAATAGGCAGATCCGTAGAGGCAGAATTAGACGAGTGGCTGTCGGGGTGGGCGGGATGAGGGAATGCACTGCATGTGAATGCGCGAGGGACTTTATTGGAGGAAGGACGTGTGTTAAAATCGATGCGTGGTGGTGATTGCACCATTCAGTAAAGTCATTAAAAACCACTGAATTGTAAAACAAAACAAAAAGCCGGCGTCATGTTCGCTCAGTTCAGTTGGAAACAACTTTTAGAAAGCACTAAGAATAAAGCCTAAATGCTCTTTCATCATCATCATGAGGGAGAAGGTCCTTCATGGCTTTTCTCTGTGCAGCAGATACTTGGGCACCACCTCCAGTGGTTAGGTTCTATAGCGTGTTCGTTCTGTCTGCTTCACATTATGCCGTGTCCTGTGTCATGAGCTTTTCTAGGTCACTGTGCCCTCGAGCCACTGGGAGAAAGGGTCAGCCCGTTTCGGAGTGGGCAGGAGTGATGAAGTTAAATGTTCAACGTGCTGATGCATATACATTTTGAGGCTGGGTGCTGTGGCTCGTGCCTGTAATCTCAGCACTCTGGGGGGCCAAGGTGGGAGGGTTGCTTGAGCCCAGGAGTTTGAGACCTGGTCTCTACAGAAAAAAAAAGAAGCGCCAAGTGCGGTGGCGCGTACTTGTAGTCCCAGCTACTCAGGAGGCTGAGGCAGAAGGATGGCCTGAGTCCGGGAGGTTGAGGCTATGATGAGCTGTGACCGTGGCACTGCACTGCAGCCTGGACAGGAGAGTGAGACTCTGACTCAAAAAAGCTGCGAAAAGCAAAAACCCAAAAGAATATGCATTTGGACTTTCCAAAGGGAAGAGAGTGACTGTGGGGTGTTCTGTTCACCTGTCCATCTGTGCCCACTGTCCACCACTCTCCGTGTCTCTGTCCTGGAAGAGTGCCCTCTCTCACTGGCTCCTGGACCCCTGGCTTCCCGGTGGGATCACTGATGGGAGATGGGTGTGCAGGCTGGAGAGAGGCGAGGGTGTTCATTTCCCCGGCCCCTCCCTGCTGTGCCTCTGTCCTCCAACAGCTCCCTCCCCTGCGCCACAGGGCCAGGGGGACAGCACCCTGTGTGGCCAGCCCTGAGTGTGCCAGTGTATGTGGTTGGCTCTGCTCCGGCTCAGCCCTCTGGGAGCTGGCCCCGGCACCTTCTGAGGGCTTCTGTCCCCTGCTGGAAATCGTGTCCTGAATGGATTTGACCACATTTCTCACAGAGGTCACATGGGGCTCATGGTGTGTGGGACACTGGGAAGTGATTGTTCTATGGCAGCCTTTTTAGTGTTGCATAATTTCTGTATTTCACGTGCGATAGTATATATTTAACCTCCTACATTGAGCAGTTGGCCACTGCCAACTGTTTTTGCGTCTTTGTGCAATGATTATGTACTTTGGATAGATTCCTAGAATGGCCAAAGGACATGCCCATCTAAAGGTGCTTCCAGGAGATAGGGGCACCGCTCTTAAGAGCCTGTCCAGTCCTGGGGGAGTGGCTCTACCAATATTAGGGCACCGTCCCCTGCCCCCGGCATCTGGGGTGCTTGGGAATCACTAAGAAGGCAGACTTGCGCTGTAAGAGCTGCAGACAGCAATTTGGTTTGGAGTCTGTGGACCTGGCTTTCTCTGGGGCTTCGCAGGTGATTTTTCCATGAACTCTGCAGCAGGTCCTGCCTGAAGGGCCCTGGTCCTTCTCAGCATGAGGTATTTGAGAGACGGGTTCACATCTCAGCTCGGCCACTCCCCAGCTGTGTGACGTGGACCCAGCGTGGGGCCCTCTGAGCCGTGGCCTGTGTGGAGCTGAGGAATGTGGGGCTCACGTGAGATCCGCCGATGGTCTCGTGTGCCCACCACTGACCCAGCCCTTGCGGGAGCAGTCACGGTGGCTGTGTCTCTGCCTTCCCGGCGCTCCCTCGGCACAGTGATCCATCTTCTCTGTGGAGAATGTTTTATGACGTCTTGGCGTTTTATTATCTGTGTGACTTTGCCTCCTCTGGCCCTGGCACCCAAGAGGCATTTATCAACTTCCTCGAATGTACAAAGTGCTCTGTCTGGTTAATTAGATGGTGAAGCCATTCGGGTCCAAAATATTTTAAAAAATGGATCTCCTGCCATTCCCATTCCTTGCTCTTTGGAGAGAGTCTGAGGCTGGCTTTCGCGATGGTCGCCAGGCCACCCGGGGGTGTTGCTGGGACCTGGAAGGTGGTGGCAGTTGCTTGGCGTGGTCCTAGAGCTGTTGTTCTGGTCGTGAGCTGATTATTCCTCCTAATCCAGGTATGATGTCCTTCTCGGTTTCTGCAGGCAGCCGATGTGCCCACGTCAGCCGCTCTGCACCTTGGCTGACGGCCTATCTTGGGGTCTCTCAGTCCCCAACTGGAGGGGTTAGCTTTCTCCACATTCTTGCCCTGTGTGTTGTGGGAGCCTTTTCTTAGTACTGTCTCCCGGTAATGAAGGCCGCGCCTACTGCCCTGCCCTCTGAGGAGAGGTGATGGCCAAGTGAAGAGTCACCTTCTGGTCCCTTGCCAGATGGCCCACGAGGAGCCGCGTCCCCACCTCCTGTGTCCGCCTCTCAGAGCCATTGCGAATCATACCCAGCATCAGCAGCTGCATTCAGTAGGCACTCACTCATTCTGCAACATGTCCTAGGGCCTGTGTAGTCCAAGCCCAGTGCAGTATGAGATCATCTACTCACCCCTTCCTTCTACCAGTTTCTGGTGGAGCCCTGTGGCGGTCCAGGCACTCAGCTGCCAATGACGGAATCCGCTCTGGCTGGTTTCAGCAGAAATAGAAGTGGTTCAGGATGTCAGGTGTGCATACCATCTGGCAGGTCCAGAGGACCAGCTGCAGAGTCAGCAGTGGCACCCAGCTCTGCACCCAGCGGGGCTCCAGACCCAGCTCTGTTCCCTGGAGGCGGTGTGCTCATGGGCACCAGCTCGGTAGCATGTGGCCTTGGATGCTGCCGTCTCTGCTGCGCCAGCCAAGGTGGATTCCAACAGGCATTGCTTCTTCACCACCCGGGCTTCCGAGGCAGCCCGCGGGAGTATGTCCCCTGTGCTGCCCCCCTGCGCCCTGGAGGCTGGGAGGGGGCGTTCCTCAGAGAAGGGAGGGCTCGTTGGGAGGGTCCTTCCCAGACTCAAGGGGAGGGTGTCGTGGCCAGAGTCACAGCTCAAACTCGCTGCCGTCCTACTGGGTGCCTTCCTGGACTGGTCTGTGGGGATGGAGGTGTAGACTGGCCCCGAACAGCTGCTCCACAAGTGTCACGAGCAGTGGGACAGTGGGACACATGTTCAGTCCTCTGAGGAAGGCTGATGTCGATGACTCAGAGGGCACGGTGAGTAACAGGGTCAGTCTCACCTGGGACCAGGGTGGGGTGGGGTTCTCACAGGCCTCCTCAAAGCCCTGCAGAGAGACTGGAAGGATGAGAAGGGGGTTTGTTAGATCAGGAATTTGGGACTGTTGTGGACAGGGGGAGAAGGACATTGAAGCAGAGGGGCCAGCCTAGCAAGGGCCAGGAGGGGCCGTGGTGGTGTGGACAGAGCATGGGAGACACTGGACGTTGCGAGAGAGGTCTGTTGGGTGAAGGGCCAGGGGGCCAGGAGATGCCAAGAAGGGGCCCAGGGAAGTGGATGGGGTCTGAGCCAGGGCTAGAGAGATTTCTGGGAGGTGGGATCCCTGGGCTTGGTGGGGCTGGCTGGGGGTCTGAGCCCAGGCCGGGCCCTGGTCCCTGGTTTTGGTGGGGGCAGGCGAGGGCCGTTCCTGAGATGGCCCAGGCACTCAGTGACCTTCCCTCCAGCCACTTACGGCATCTCTCCCGTCTCACTCCCAGCTCCATGCTGGGGACCCATCACACAGGGCAGGTTCTGGCATAGCAAGCGCTTCTCTACTCAATGTGCTGGGTGAATGGATTCGATCAGGTTTAATACGCTCTTTCATGACCGAGACTTGGCTCAGAGTGGAGGACGCAACGTCTACAGGAGCCCTGGATAAAATCCAAGAATGAGGGTCATAAGGATTCCCCAGTCTGTGTGAGCTCTCCAGGAACCTAGGACAGCCAAAAGCGTCCTGAGAAGGAAGGAGGAGGAGGAAACCTCACTCTTCCCGGTGTCCAGAGTTTCTGCAAAGCAACGGTCATCAAGACTCTGTGGTGCTAGCACAAGGAAGGACACGTGGATCAATGGGATAGAACTGAGAATCCGGAAATAAACCCATGCCTCATCTAGGGTCAACTGCCTTCCACAGGGTGCCAAGACCATTCAGTGATTCAACAGATGGTGCTGGGGCAGTCGGCTGTCCATGTGCAAAAGAAGGAATGTGGATTCTTACTTGAAACCAGGAACAAAAATTAACTCAAAATGTTCACTGTACAGGTAAGAGGTACACATGATGAAATGCTTATGAGAAACCAGGAGCGAATCTTCACAGCCTTGGGTTTGGCAAAGGCTCTTACATATGACACCAAAAGAAAACACGAAGAGCCAAAGAAAAAGATAGATAAAGTAGACGCCATGAAGGCTACACACGTGTGTGCTTCAAAGAATACTGTCAAGACAGTGAAAAGGCAACCCGTGCCAAGGAGGAAAATATTTGCCAATTATATCTTTGATAAGGGGATTGTATCTGGAATGTATAAAGAACTCTGACAACTTGATAATAAAAGGATAACCCAGCTAAAAAAGGGCCAAAGCGGAAACAAAACAAATAACCCAATTTAAAAAGACTTGAATAGATTTTTCTGCAAATAAGAAATGCCAGCGGCCGATAAGCACGTGATAAGACGCTGGATCATGCTCCTCGAGGAAATGCAGATAGATGCCACAGCGAGATCCCTCTTCACACTGACTAGTCCGGTTCTGATCCAAGAGCCAGACAGTAGCAAGTGTTGGTGAGGGTGGAGCAGAATCAGAGCCCTCACACGCTGCTGCTGGGAATGCGAAGCAGTGCCTTCTCTGGAAAACAGTCTGGCCGTTCTTCCAGCAGTTAGACATAGAGTCAGTTCCCACAGGACCCAGCAAGCCTGTTCCTAAGTCTGCACTCAAGAGAGGTGAGGACATGTGTACACACAGAAACTTGAATGTGAACATTCATCACAGCATTACTCATAAGTATTCATAAAAACCAAAAGGCTGAACAAACAGACAAATGCTCATCAATTGGTGAGTGAATAAATGAACTGCGGTCTGTCGGTGCGGTGGAATGTTATTCAGCCACGCAAAGAACAAGTCCCATGGATGAGCCCTGCAAATATGCTGCGTGGTCGCAGCCATTCACAGAATCCATGTAGTGTGCTATTGCACTTCTATGAAATGTCCAGAAAGAACAGACCTTAGCGGAAAAGGAGATTAGTGGTTGCCATGGACTGGACCAGGGTGGTGGGAAGGGGTTAGAGGGCGAAAGGTACATGGCTTCTTTTCAGTGAGGAAAACGTTCTAAAATTGACCATGATGATGGGTGCGTAAGTCTGTGAATAAACTAAATGCCATTGACTTGGACGTTTCCCTAGGTGAATGAATTGTCCGGTATGTGAACTATACCTCAACAGAACTGTTTTTAAAAAAGGACCAGGTGAGCGCCTCATCCCCAGAGGTATTCAAGAAACCCCTCAGGGCTGTGTGGAGGAGATTCCTGGCCTCTCGGGAGAGGAATGGATGGCCCTTTAAAAACAGCTTTGTTGAGGTCCAACTTTTCAGTCCTTTGCAGCCAGGTGGAACTTGAAGTTTTCTTGAAAACCCTCCTATTCCATGAGTGGTGGAGGCAGCCAGTGGGTGGAGCAGATAGGAGGGTTGTTGTGACCTCGAACCCCAGGACGGGTTGATCTACTAAGTGACCGGCGGGATTGGTGGTACGCTTGGGGCTTGCTGCGTTCTGCCGTGCTGGCTCCTGCAGGCTCGTTCCTGTGCACGGCTGCCCCGGAGGTGGCTGTGCCTTCCCTGGCCTTGGCCCCACAGTGCAGGTGGGGCCCGGAGGCGAGCCCTGTGTGAACCTGTGAGGGCTCCTGCCTGTGGCGGGCAGAGAGGCCTGGGAACGCCACTAGTGGGATTCAGGACTGTCTTGGGGATCACTCACCCGCCCACACTGCAGGGGGTGGACAGGTGGGGACACGCACAGTGGGTGGGCGTGGTGACCCACAGGGCACCCTGGGCCTGTGAAGGGAGCCTGTCAGGTGTCTACTGTGACTCTCCCCTGCTACTCATGAGGGAAGGCCCTGGAATCGTCTCCTAGTCCTGCAGTGGCGTGTCAGCGTGTGCGTATACGTGTGTGGATATACATGTGTGCTGTGCATGTGGGGAAGTCTGGCGGAGAACTTCCTCCTTGATTTTGAGTTAGGACTGGGGACTGTGAACCGACTCCTTCAGCCTTCGTCGTTAGCGGTGCGTCTATCTTAGGGGTGGTGAGGGTCCCGCCTTCCCGCCTGCCTGCCGGTTGTGCACATTTCCTGAGTCCACACCTGTCCTGTGCAGAAGCCTCGGGCGTGAATGGGCCCCAGCCGGCCCCTGAAGGCGGCCCAGCATCGAGCTGGTGTTTTGCCACCTGTCCCAGTGGAAGGAGGCTGAGGACAGAGGCCAGGGGTGGGGGCCTTGCCTACAGGGTGACTGCCTCACGGCGAGCTGACTCTCAGGAGCTGGCCTTGGAAAGTCTCGGAGACACAGGGCCCCTCGGGTAGCGGGAAAGCAGGTATGGGGCGAGATCAGGGTGGGTGGTTGGGGGTGGGGGAACAAGGCTTGGGGTGGGTGGGCATGGTGGGATGGGGACTCGGGGGACTGTGGGAGGCAGGGAGTAGGGCAGCCTGTTGACAGGGCACTGCCCACTGTGTTTTGTTTAGTCTTCTTGACTTTGGCTGTTCTGGGCTTCATCCTAAGCATTACTCTGCGTTCACGGCTATCGCATGCATGCTGTGTGTTATCCTAAAGCAGGTGAAACCGCAGAAACATACAAGACGTCTGTCTATGTGTGCACCATCTGAAGGCATCCCGGGAGCCTTGGTGGTGGGTGGGCACCAAGTAGCCCCATGAGATCTGGGTGACGGGTTACGGGGTGACTGCAGGTTTCAGCCTCTGGACACTTTGCGACTTGAGAATGACGGGCTTCCTGTGGGTTGGGGACGCGGCCACACTGCAGGGGGCCTGGTGTCGGGAAACCGTCAGGCGTTGGCCCGACCATCTTCCCTGAGCTCCCTCCTCTCACCAGCACCGCCTGCACGAGTGGGCCTCGGCCCCCAGGGGGCTGGCTAGGCCAGGGCTGTGGGGCCACTTGGCGTGGGCTCCGTTGGAGGCCGAGGGCCCTGGAGACGAGGGCCAGCTGGGAGCCAGCCCATCCTGGAGTCCGTGACCAGGCTCCATGGCTGCAGCCGACCCCCCCCCCGCCGAGGTGGGATGTTGAAGGAATTCCTGCATCCTGAGTCTTGCATCTGGTCTGATTGAGGGACAGGGTTCCCCTTGGACTCTGTTCCCCACGTGTGCTGGCCCGCTGCCAGAACGCATCTAGAACACTCCATCACCAGCTCATCTTCTCTGGCTGGCTGGACTTTTCCCCTTGGAAATGGGTTTGCCCGAGCGCTGCCCCAGGTATCTCCTGCGCTGCACGATTCACTTGTACTCATTAAAACTCCCTAGACACGTGTGGAATAATATTATCCTTACTGTAATTCTCGTTCAGCGTTGCAGCTCGTCAGAACCTCCTTGGTCCAGGGCTCTTTTCCAGGAATGCGACATCTACCAGCTCGTTTAATCTTCACAGCAAACTTGGTGAGGAGGTGTGGTCAGCTCTGCTTTGTAACCGTGACAGGCAAGGTCCGGGATGGTGGAGAAAGCTGCCTCTGTGGTTGCACAGCCAGGGCAATGCAGCAATCAGACCCTGGGCCCCCCGGCTCGAGCCCTGCGTAGCTGCCTCGAGGCTTTCACGGGGGCCAGGTGGACACAGGCCCTCAGAAAAGCAGGATCGTGTGGGGCGTTGGGTCCTTTGACCTCAGAACAAAGGGTGCTGGGGACAGGAAGCGTGTGGAAGGGCAGTGTCTGCAGGGTGGGCGAGGGCCTCCTGGCTGTGTGCTTTGGTGATGGGCTTTGGAGGATGCTGTCGGCTGGGCTGGAGGCGGAGGCTGGGAGAGAGGAGAGGGAGTTCAAGGGCAAAGGTCTCGAGCCCGGGCCCCCAGCTTTGAGTTGCACGTGGCTACTGAGCAGTGCTGGGGTGGGGCTGGTTGCTGGGACCCTCCTGGCCCTTGAGGATGGACTCAGGGGTGAGACCTTGTCTTGGGGTCACGGGCAGTTGGGGATCGTGGTGGGCTCCTTCCAGGAAAAGGGTACGTCTGGGGCAAGGGCCGAAGACCCAGCTCCCACAAGGGGCAAGGGATGGAGGCCTGAGGGCCCTTGACCCGGAGTCGGGCTCTCTGTAGGGCTGACTTGGGACAGGAACAGAGGGAGTCTGTAGGGGCTCAGAGAGTACAGACCCCTGGCAGGGACGCTTTTTCCCCCTCTTCCTCATTCAGTAAGTTTTGTGGGGGCTTATTAGGAGTTCTGGGTTCAGGACCAGCAGGATGAAGAGCTCCCACCGAGAAGGCCTTCTATGGTCCGTGCTGCTGAGGAGGTGGTGAGGTCCTCATCAGCACAAGCGTGAAAGCAGAGGCTGGATCCTCCTTTCTCCAGGCTGTGCTTTTCCTGGCTTGTAGCCACTAACGGAGGCCCGCTGTTCTCCTGTGCTTCTGTCTTGTCGGCAGACTGTGAGCTCCAGGAGGGTGGAGGTTACTCAGCCATTCAGCAGACCTCTGCTGTATACCTACGTGTGCCAGGCGCCGTGCTAGACACTGAGGATATGCCAGGGAACAGGGCATACAAGGTCCCTGCATTCTGTGGTTGTCTCTCTGTCCTCCACGGGCCCTGGGGACAGAGTGATAATGTTTGTTGGGGTGACTCTCACCAGAGGAATGTATCGGGTGTCTCTTCCGCTGTGGCATAGGTTCATGGCCCCACTGCCTCCCGCCAGACCCCTTTGCATCCACAGCAGGCCATGCCCTGCACATGGGTAGCATTTGTTTACAGGGCCTCAGCCTGCCTCTGTCCTCTTCTGGCCGAGGGATGTGCCCATTGGGGTGGCATCAGGGAGAACACCCAGCACGACTCCTCAGCTCCTGGGAGACCTGCTGCGAGACCCCCCCCCCGTTGGGAAAATCAGGGCCAAGGTACCAGGCTGTTTGTGGGCTCTGGAGGTGGCGGTGTGTGTCTGCGCCCGGTTTCCAGAGGCCTGGCTCTCTGTATCTGTGTCAGCTGGAGTCATCTAGAGTAGTTGCCAGGGCTCCTGGCTTTGGCCACCGGACACTCATAGGCTCCTCCTGAGTTCAGACACGGTGGTTCCAGGGCAGGAGTGGGTGGCCTGGCCGCCGGCCCCTCAGCGGCAGGGTGCTAGTGGGGCCTTGGAGACTGGGGTTCCCTTCCCTGGGCCACCCACGGAGCTACGGGCCCTGCCAGCTCCATGAAGCATCCCCCTGCCACGAGCGTGCTTAGGTCTGAGGCAGAACTGGAGTCGTCGGAGGGCATCTGAGGATAAGGACCTGCCTTGTACGGTGCACTTGACATTTGGACTAGCTCACTGGATGCCCCCAGCCTGGGAATGTTCTTGCAACCCCCTCATGCTCCTGGGGAAACTGAGGGTTGGGCGGTAAAGCCATCCAGTCCAAGCTACATAGCGGCCTACGAGGGAGCTGAGATTCGCAACTGCGTGGGTCGGTCCCCAGGGTTGACGCTCACTCCGCAGACCGTGCTGCCTTCCTGCACCCCTGGCTGAGGACTGGCGGTGGGCAGGCTCACAGGAGCGACGGTGGCCTGCTCAAGGTCACCAGAGCCTGTGATGTGCTTGGCAGCAACTCCTGAGCTTTCCGTGCGGGACACCAAGTGAGGTGTGGGTGATGTCCACTCCATTCCCTGGGGGATCTGGGAGGAGGGTGGGACGGAGCCCCCGGGATGGGCTTCCTGCGGGAGCAGGCACAGCCGTGTCTAGAACTGGCCCGTCCTCCCTGGGGTGCTGATGGATTATTCATCCTGGTCTCGCAGGAGGCAGGAGCGGCGGACCAACCCCGCACAGCCCCTGGCCACCAGACAGCTGGTGTTAGAAATGCAGAGCCCTGGCCAGCGGAGACGCTTCCATGTGGTCCCCTGCGAGGGCCCAGAGGCAGGAGGGTGCTGCGGGCTGAGCTCAGCCTCAGGCTCTTGGGAGGCAGGCAGGGCTGGGGTGGAGCCGGGCTGTGGGAGCTGATGCCTCCCTGGAAGCGCCCAGGCAGCCTGGGTCTGGAGGAAGCCTGAGCGTGGCAGCACGGGAAGCTGGCACAGGCACAGGGGCCTTGGGGACCGTTCTGCAGCTGTTCAGCAAATATTGGCTGTCCACTTAATGGGCCCAGGGAAAGGAATACATTACAGGGAACTGCAGTACAGGCACATTTAATCTATGCTAATTTAACCATGGTGGAGAAAGGGGAGGAAGGGAGGAAGGGAGGAAGAGTGAGAGAGAGCACCACTGGCGGGGCGGGCTCTGTAGCCCTCTATTTCTCCCGGTGCACCTGGCCTGGAGCACAGGAGAATCAGGCATGGGCATTTCGAGCTCCAGGTGCCCCACCCCCCGACTGGTGAGTCCAGGGGCTGGTGACACGTGCTCTGCCCCGGATGTAAGGTGGCTGCCTCGCCTGGGCTCAGGAGACGACTGCTGTCCCTCTCTAGAGAGCAGCGAGTGCTCTGTGTGCTCACTCAGCCTCGGAAGCTGCTACCGATGGGTGGCTTGCTCAGGCCGCTGCCTCAGATCTCTGGTCTGGGCATGACCTTTGCCCACTGCACTGACTTTGAACAGCCTCTGGTCAGATCTGACCCCACTGGGAGCCTGATCTAGCCACCCCAGAGGGCTCCCGGCTGGGGGTGGCCCTGGGGCGCTCTGTGCACAGGGCAGTGGGGGCTCAGAGGGCCGGTACTGCTGGCTCGCCTTACATGATGGAGCTTGTGTGGGCAGCCTGGGGAGGAGGCGCAGGAGGAGCCCGAGAAGACATGGAGCCGGGTAGGAGCTCCTCGTGACCTGCGGACTGGGGAGCTGTGGAGAGAGCTTCGCCACCAGCTTCTGTTTCGAAATTGTCCCCTTGTTCCTGCTCTCAAAACGATTGAGCCAGCCCTGGCTCCACTCAGGTGTGAGCTGATCTGGGAACTGAGTCTACGCAAGAAAGCCCGGGGTGGGGACCGAGGCAGACGTGTGCGCGAGGGACTTGGGCTCCAGGAAGCTGAAAGGAGGCACCCCTGGGTGGGTTCCTGAGCCTGTATTGCTGCGGGTGAGCAGAAGTCCGCCAAGTGGACAGGGATGGGTGCGGGCAGCAGTGTGTGCAGGGGCTGTGGAGCTGGGCCCAGGGAGGTTGGGGTTGGAGAGGAGTTTTGGGGTCTGGTTTGGAGAAGTTGCTGGTGGCCAGGTCCCCGAGGACCCTGCATGCCCTTTGGAGTTGCCACTTTTCCCTGCAGAGGGGAAGGCACTGAAGGGTGTCTTCCAGGGAAGTCATCTGGGGAGGATGTGTTTCCTACGTGTCCTCCAGCCTGCTCTGTTCCATTAAGCCTCTAGTGGCTGTTCCGACCTAGTTACTGTGCCATGTTTTGTCCCTTGCTGGTCTGCTGACATATGTCTGGCCACCCCTCGTCCTTACCGTGTTCTGAACTAACTATAATACATGTAAAACCTGGATCTTAAAGCCGAATTATTTGGGAAGCTAATTGTCCAGTGAGTCATGGAAAGATGTCTTTAATATAAACATTCAGCGAGTTGCTCATTTACTCAGGATGCATTTATTGAGCAACTGCTATGTGTCATGCTGGGGCTATTATGGTGAGAAAGAGCTGCTGTCTCGTGGAGCGTCTGTTGTGGTGGGGGGAGGTACGTGAAGCAAAGGAGTCAGTAAAAAGGCAGGAGGGGAGCCTGGCTGGTGCATGAAGACCACATGAGGGTGACCGGACTACAAGGCCAGGTGGCTGGGACGGTGGGCTTGGATGCTGGGCATAGAGTGGTCCTCCCGGGAGGGCTGACGTTGGCATGGCCAATAAAGCAGGAATAAGCCCTGGCAGAAATCTGAGGGAGGAGAGTCAGGCAGAAGGAACCAGTAGTGCAAAGACTTGGGACGTGAGGGAGCCCAGGGTAGAGCCTGTGGCAGAGACAGACCAGATTATGTTGCGTCCTCTTGGCTGGGCTGCGAATTTGGGTCTGATGGGAATTGTGAAGGGAACCCGCTGGCGGTTGGGCGGTAGGTGGTGGCATTATCCCAGTGGAGGATGGACCATGGTGCACAGCTAGATGGCAGCCAGGGGCGGGTGACGGGGGATTGGGAGAGGCTATCCCGGAGACTTGGCAGAGAGGATGCGGCTTGGGCCAGGTTGGTGGTGGGGGGAGGCAGCTTGAGGGTGGGCGTTGGATGGCGGGGGGGGCTGTCAGGGCCTGCTGATGTGAGGGGATGTGGTGGGGAGGGAGAGAAGCCAGGAGGAATCTGAGCTGGGAAAGTTTGGATGGGGGTGGGAGAAGGCGGGGTCCGGAGCTTAGTCGGGGCGTGTTTCGCCCGAGATGCGGGGGGACGCCAGGTGGCAAGGTCAGGTGGGCAGTGGGGACGTGAGCTGGGTGCTCCTGATGGGGCTGTAGGAGAAGTTGTGGCTGCCGCTCCCTCCAGCCCTGCCTGCCTCTAGTGGGCGTCGATGGGGCCTCGGCTGATAGGCCAGAGGTGAGAATGGGCCGATCCAGCTGTGGTTAACCGGGAGGCAGAGGGAACTGGGAGCTGGGAGTAGACTGTGGCTGGCCCTCCTCTGAGGCTGCTTCTATGGCCTGTGTTCCCCCAACACTCCCACCCAGGACCCCAAGGAATGGAATGGAATGGAGTCATCGTAATTCTTGGTTCATGACTTACTCTTGTCGCTGGTCCATGTCTGGCCCTCTTTATTTATTTATTCATTCATTGTAATAGTATGCAAATAAACACCAAGTGTGCACTCAGCACCCAACCCGAGAACTAGGATAGTACCCGCATGCTTCGGCTTCCAGCCCCTCCACTGACTTCTTACCCACACATGACGGCTGTCCAGATCTTGTGTGCCACCTGCACCTCACTGTTTTTGTTTGCTTTATTACTTGATGCATACAGAAGGTTCTTTCTTTTTGTAGTTTTGCCTATGACTCAAACTTTTTTGTTTTGTCTTGTTTTGAGTGGAGGTCTCACTCTGTCACCCAGGCTGGAGTACAGTGGCACCATCTTGGCTCACTGCAGCCTCAAATTCCTGGACTCAGTTATCCTCTGGTCTCAGCCTGCTGAGTAGCTTGGACTATAGGCACACACCACTATGCCTGGCTACGTTTTTTTTCATTTTAATTTTTTGTAGAGACGACGTTTCTCTTTGTTGCCCAGGATGGTCTCAAACTCGTGGGCTCAAGCAAACCACTTGCCTCGGCCTCCCAGAGTGCTGGGAGTACAGACATGAGCCACTGCACCTGGTCAATTTTCAAACTTTTAATTTAGGTATAACTTGCACAGAATAAAAGGTGTACATCTGGGTTGCACACCTGTTGAGTTTTTACGATGATATGTACCCGTGTGTGTGAGTGTGTCTCCACATCGACCACTGAGGTGAAGACTTAAAGCCCTGGAATGCTCCCCTGTGTGCCACCATCCCATCACTGGCGCCTCTGCCCCACAGCCAGGGACTTGACTTTGCATTGTCCCGCATCTGCATACAGGTGGCCCCTGTCCTCTGTGTCTGGCTTTGTCCACTCAGCCTCCTGCAGGATGCACATGTAACTATGTGTAATTGTTTTTTTTTTGTTTGTTTTTTTTGAGTCGGAGGCTCACTCCATCGCCCAGACTGGAGTGCAGTGGCCGCTCCCGGCCACCACAGCCTCGACCTGCTGGGCTCCGGTGATCCTTCCGCCTCAGCCTTCCGAGTAGCTGGAACTACAAGCGCGTGCTATCACATCCAGCTAGTTTTTGATTTATTGTAGAGATGAGGTCTCACCAAGTTGCCCAAGCGGGTCTCAAACCCGCGGGCTCAGGCAATCCACTCACCTCAGCCTCCCAAGGTGTGGGATTACAGGCTGAGCCACCGAGCCCGGCTAGCCTATGCGCAATTGTAATTGGTCTGTTTGCTGCCACCTAGCATTCCATGTCTTCTCGTGCACATGGCCCACACGGGTCTGAACCTAGGAGCGGAGTGATCAGGGGGATACAGATGTTCAGCTTTCATAGAAACAGCATTCCCAATAGCTTTCTCCTTTCCACCAAGGAGAAGGATGTTCCTTTGGTTCATGGCTACTCTCGTGGGTGTGTCCTGGTGCTTCCCTGGCTCTCATTTGCATTTTCCTACGGACTGAGGATGGGGAGTGTCTTGTCATAGGTCAAAGTCATTAGACCTTCCTCCTTGTGAATGCTTGTACAGTGCCTCCTTTACCCAAGGGGGATGCATCCCAATACCCCCGTGGACACCTGAAACCTCAGCTAGTAGCGAACCCTGTATACGTGAAGATTTTTTTTATACATGCATGCCTAGGATAAGGTGTAATTTATGAGTTAAGCACAGCAAGAGATGAACAGCAATAACCAACAAAGTAGAACAACTATAGCAATATGCCACATCACTACTCTTGCACCTTGTGGCCATTGCCAAGTAAAGTAGGGCTCCTAGCACGCAAACACTGCGACCCCACAGTGCAGCATCTAATAATGGGTGGAGGCTGACGGGAGTGTCGGCGCAGAAATGGAAGGATGATCCCAGTCCTGCATGATGGCACGAGATTTCATCGCACTGCTCAGAACGGCGCCAAGTTAAACCTTAGGAATTGTTTACTTTCGGAATTTTCCATTTAATATTTTTGGACCCAGGTTGACCATGAGTAACTGAAGCTGTGGTAAGTAAGCAGAACTGTGGCGAAAGGAGACTCCTGTGCACATCTTCTGTTGTGTTTCAGTTGGGCTGCCCATCTTTTTTGTTTTGGAGTCAGGTTTGTCCACAGATGTGCGACAGATGCGAGTCCTTTGTGAGATTTGCATAACGTGGCTCTCTCCTCCCACTCTGGTTTGTCTTTTCACTCTGCTAATGGTGTTTGGGGGAAGAGCACTTTTTCATTTGACTGTAATCTTATGTTTGTCTTTATGTCATGTTGGTCCGTGGTCTTACGTGGTCTTTGTTGGTGACAGGTTAGGCAGATATCTACTCCCTGTGTGTAGTGTGTGTTTTCACTGTCTCTACGGCTTCTTTTGGCACCATTTGCTTTTTACATGTGCTTCGGGACAGATTTTGAAGCATGCACCAGGCACTGTGCTGGGCACAGGAGGTATGTGGTGAACGAGACCCAGTTCCATCAAGGAACCTGGAAAAACAAGGAGGGATAGTGCAACGTGACATCTCTGGGCAGGAGGGTGTTGACGGAGAAAACTCTTAGGGTGGTGGGGGCATGGAGGAGGGTCCTCTGACCCAGTCTGGGGGAAATTTGGACGGCTTCCAGGAGGCGATAGCTCAACTGAGCCCTAAGGGATAAGAAGAGTTCAGGCAGGCAGGGAGGGGAAGAGGAGAAGGATCCAGGCAGAAAGAATCCTCATGTGAAGCGCAGAAAGGTCTGGAGTGGCATCGCTCATCCCCCTCCCTAGCCCCTCCCTCTGCAGACAGCCCCAGGGTGACTCAGGTTGCTGCACTGGGCCCAAGTGGGACTTGGGAATTTGATTCCTCCTCCTCTTGCACACAGGGCCATGCGCGGCTGTCCTGACAAGAGCGGCCTGTGGTCCCCCGGAACTCTGTGCTTTTCAGGCTCAAGAACAGGGCCTAGCGCCCTCTGCCCTTATGCTGTTCCCAGTCCCAGACACAGTGGAGAGAGAGCCAAGGTCCGTACACGCTCATCTGGGCACAATGGAGCTTCTGCTCAGAGCCGCCCAGACGTGTGGGATGAAATAGGCTGTGTGAACACACTCAAGGAGAAAATAAAGCAAAAAAGACAGAAAGCGAGCAGGCGCAGGACAGGGACGGAAGAACAAGTAAAGAACCCCACAGAGACTCGTACCCAGGTGAGTTGGCACTCTTCTTAGGACATGCACACTGAAGTCTTTAGGGGTGAAGTGTCGGGATTCTGATTACTTATTTACTTATTTTTTTTTAGCAAAAAGCATGTAAATAAGTACTTAACTGAATGTTCATGGTAGTAGAGCGAGACATTAAATTGCTGTTTTTTTGTTTGTTTCTTTTTGGTTTTTTTTGCAGAGAAAATTGTTTATTTAAAAGTAAACTAAGCCGGGCTCGGTGGCTCAGCCTGTAATCCTGCGCGTTGGGAGGCTGAGGTGAGTGGATTGCCTGAGCCTGCAGGTTCGAGTCCCGCCTGGGCAACTTGGCGAGACCTCATCTCTACAATAAATCAAAAAATTACCCGGGCATGGTAGCGCATGCCTGTAGTTTCAGCTACTCGGAAGGCTGAGGCGGGAAGATCGCCAGAGCCCAGCAGGTCGAGGCTGCGGTGGCTGGGAGCAGCCACTGCACTCCAGTCTGGGCGACAGAGTGAGACTCCAACTCAAAAAAATAAATAAATAAATAAGAGTAAACTAGAGAGAGAAAGAGAAGGGACAGAAGATTCACCTCCCCAAGGTGGGGGAGGAGGCCAAAGCCAGGAAGCATGACGACAGCCATAGCTCTAAGAGCACATGGCCACAGCAGAGTCTAGCAAGGCAATGGCCCTAAATTGCCGTTTTTATAGGCTGAAAAATTGTTGCATATTGGCAATGTGATATGGTTCAACTTAAGCTATTTTTTAGTTTTTTTCTTTGAAATTTTTGTAATATGATGTTAGAAAAGAAAGATTCCTACCATGAAAAAGACTCTCAAAGAATGTAATGAAATTATCTTATAATTGTTTTATGCTATAACGCAACCTAATAAGAACTCCTGTTGAAGAGCTCAAAAATGAGAAGCTTAAACAAAATCAGGATGAGATGAAAAGGAAGATTGAAGACCTAAGGTAAAAACTGAGGATCAAAGCAGTATTTTGAAGGAGCTAATAAATAAATGAGAACAGAAAGGAATGAGATGTATATTGCTGAAATGGGAAAAAAGTCAGGAAGAAAAGAATTAGCCACGGTGCCTGCAGCTGAGAGGGGTGGTGGTGAAAGCAGCGAGAGGGACCAGCCAGGTTGCAGCATGCTCTCCTGGCCGAGAGGCCGACCGTCAAATGGCAGGTGTGTCATGGAGAACCACGGAGGAGATGGAGACAGAACAGAGTCAGCAGGCCGAACAAACCCACTGCATCCTGGAAACGCTGGACCAGACCCTCAATGCCAAGTCATAGCTGAGTCAAGACAAAAGGAGGAGTCTTCGGGCACCTGGGCGTGAGAGCACGCCACCTCCAAGGGCAGACTGGCCAGGCTGGCCTTGCCTCTGCCCGTTCAGTGCTGGAGAAGGACGGAGACGTGTCCAGATGCAGTGCTGGCTGAGAGTGACACATACAGCCTTGATGTGGATTGTGCACACATGCCACGGGCCTTGGCCAGTGGGTCTCAGAGACGGACGAACAGTGTCCACGGTCCCTGCTTGAAAAGTCTGCCTGAAGTTGAAATGTGTTTGATTTGCAGACGAATCAAAATGAAGAATCCAGGAAAGGGGGAGATGCCAGCAAGGGCTGTGGCTGAGAATTTAATCCATTTAAATGTGGAACCAATGGGAAGTCCAGTTGGAACAGAGTGGGTGTTTTCAAACCCAGGTGATGTAGAAATGATAAGGCGGCTTGCAGATTCAGCAGGCGGGGGAGGGGGAGTGGATGGAGTGTGGCTGTGTCAGTGTCCTCATCTTCTGAGACAGAGAATTTGGACCTGCTGTGTGCAGTCCTCCACCCGGTCAGATCACCTTTGGTCTTCCCTGATCCCTCCCTGATGTTGGCTTGTTCATGGGGCCTTGGTCTGTCATCCTTCTCTTCCCTCTGCTCATCTGCTCCACATGGGTAGGGATTATGTTCTGCCCTGTTTGCTGCTGTATCCCTATTGCCTTAGAACAGGACCAGCACACAGAGAGTCCTGAATCATGGCTTGCTGAGTGGGCGGAGGGAGGGAGATCTGGGTGGGTGGAAGGACGGATGGGTGGGTGGAGGGAGGGGTGGGTGGTTGGGTGGAGGGATGGATGGGTGGGTGGGGGAGAGATGGGTGGGTGGACGGAGGGGTGAGTGGCTGGAGGGAGGGAGGAACAGAGAGATGTGTGGGTGGGTGGGCGGGAGGAGGGAGGAGGGATGAGGTGACCCGTAAGCATCTTGCATACAATTAACAGATATGTTTCAGCATGAGACTGTGTTTCCTGGTATGGACGTGACATGGGGGGACTGGCAGTCCAGTCTGGTGGTTCTGTGCTGAGCGACTGACCTAGTCTGCTGTATCTCAGCTGGAGGTGAACTTGTTTCATAGAATGGTCCCTAGTGTTTCAGAGGGTCCGATTTTGAGGTCGGTAACGTGGTAGCTTACTGCTGCGGTCTTCCCATTCAGGACAGAGTGGGAAATGTGTGTGGGGCTGCTTCCCCCGGGGGCAGCAGCAAGTAAGAGAAGGACAGTGTTTTCCGCAAAGAACTGGTGAGTTGGGGGGAGGCGGGAGACTCCCCAAGAGCCGGAAAGGGAGGGAGCCGCTGCTGGTGAGTGCCTGCTGGGTGCCCAGCACAGAGCCAGGGGCTTGGGCACCGTGTGTCTTGTTCCTCAGGAACCCGGGGCTCAGCGCCAGCCCCTCTCCTGAGCCTGGCAGTCTGCGGGACTTGCCGCCAGCTCCGTGTCCTCGCCTGCGAACCCAGGATAAGAAGAGTGCCTGCCCTGGAGGGCTGTGGGAGGCAGAAATGCAACAGCTGTTGGGAAAGTGCTTGCGGATGTCGCAGCCTGATGCGGGACGGTGCTCCGTCATCACAGCTGTGACTCAGTGGCTGTCTCTTCGTCCTTCTGGGCTCGGAGTTCCGATGGCGCGCATGGGCACCGCTGCTCATCTCAAGCCTCATTCCTTTTTGACTCGGTGGCTCTGCCGCGTCCCTGTCACGGCTCTGACGCCCAAGCTGTTTACTGAGGCTTTTCTTTATGACAGTCACACGCGGAGGCAGCGGGAGACTCTGGAGGCTGCACCCACACCCCGCAGCACTCCGCGAGCTTTATTTGGACTTGTAATCTCCCCTGACCAGCAGGGACTCATCCCCGCGGCCTCTTAAGGTGGAAAGTGCCGACCTTCTCGTTTCTGAAGGCTGACAATACCCACCCTGGAAGGGCTTTCGCTGGTGGGCGGGGCTGGACTGGTGCCTGGGAAGGGGAGGCTGGATATGCTGAGCCTGGTGCCACCCTCAGTGTGAACTGACCGAGGGCAGGAAGGCTGAGCCGGGGGAGAGGGACAGGGTTCCACCAAGCCTCGCGGGTCTGCTCACTGGCCTATTTCTGACCCCTGGCACAGGGCCCAGCATGGGTGGGTGCTCAGTAAGTGTCAGCAGCTGAGGGGAAGGAGAGAAAGAAGAAGTCACTTGTGGGCGGGGCCTGTGACTGTCAGTCTGCCACTGCTGACGGGCAGACGTGTTGGCTGACTCGAGCCCTGGATTATTCTCTTAGCCTCCGCCCGCGCGCGTGTGCCTGACTTGCCGTTCAACCTGCCGGCTCGGTTCTGTGTGTCTGGCTCTTCTGCGTGGCCAGTTCATCTTTGTGGCTGCCGCCGAGGTGAGGCCTGTTTGTCTTGGAACACCACCTCTTGCATTGCTGCCTACTTTCTGTGTCCTGGGCACTCTGTGACGCCCCGTTTCCATGGCAGGCCCAGAATGGGGGCAGTGCCCGGGCGGGACCAGGAGTCTCTGGAATGTGGGGAATATGTCCTGTGCTTGTGGGCAGAGAGGTGGGCTGCAGGGGTCTGGGAGAAACTGAGGCACAGTGAGTTTCCTAATTGGCCTCAGCAGGAAGGGGGAGCAGGGGCATATGTACGTGTGTGTGTGGGGGGGGTGACGGAATCCTGTGAGCACTGAAGCTCCAAGAGAGGGCTTTGGACAGCGCTGTGTGCTCAGGCAGGGGAGCACAGCTTCCACCATGCTGCAGGCCAGTGGGAAGGAAGCGGTGGGCATAAATACCCCAGCTTCTTTCTCCTCAGTTCTTCCAGCCTCCTGCGGTGCCTCCTGTTGGCCGTGAGAATTCAGCCCAAAGCACAGGGGAGCTGGGGATGCGAGCTGTGGAAGTCCACCTCTGGGGACACAGCTGGGCAGAGAAGCCATCTGTGAAATGGGCACAGGAGGAACGCGTACTCTCAGGGCCCTGTGGGGAATGCGTGAGAGTTGCTCAAGTCCCAGCACACTGAGCCACTCATCAGCGGTCATCACGGTGATCGTGTGACTTTTTCTACCCCGCACAGGAGTGCCCAGCTCAGATGTTCAAAATCATGACCCAGTATGCAACATGCACTGTGCCATCTTCACTGTTGTCGGGCGTCCCCTTGAGTGGCATCAGCACTGTCATGCAGCCCTCTCCTCCCTCTGTCTCCAGGACGTCTTCATCTTCCCAAACTGAAACTCCCTCCCCATTAAACGACTCTGCCTCCCCTTCCCCCAGCCCCTGGCACCCACCATGCTACTTCCTGTCTCTATGACTCTGACTGCTCCAGGGAACTCACACCAGGGGAATCAGGCAGCATTTGTCTTTTTGCGGCCAGCTTGTGTCACTCAGCAGAGTGTCTCTAGCTTCGTCCATGTCGTGACACGTGAGAGGGCTTCCTTCCTTTTTGAGGCTGCAGAGTGTTCCTTTGTGTGTCTGTAGACCACATGTGGTTTATCCGTTCCTCCGTGGATGGTCACTTGGGTTGCTTCCACATTTCAGCTCTTGGGAATGATGACACTCTGGACATGGGTGTACACGTGTCTGAGACCCTGCTTTTGGTCCTTTTCTGTATAGACCCAGAAGTGGAGTTGGTGGATCTTATGATAATTCCATTGCGAATTGCTTGAGGAACTGCCACTCTGTTTTCATAGCAGCTGCACCATTTTCATTTCTACCCTGCAGGCTCAAGGGTTCTGATTTCTTCATATACTCACCAAGACTTGTCATTGTCTGTTTTTTTTTTTTTTAAATAGTAACCATCCTATTGGGTGTGTGTTTCCAGCACAGACTTTTGCACATAGTAAAAGTGAGTGGATAGAGACAGCGTCTGTTCATTAAGGCAAAAGTGCTCTTGGCAGCAACTACAGTTGGCTGGAGTGTCACTGGGGGCTGGAATATAGTGTCATATTTCTCTGAAGTACTCTGTAATAATTTTCCCCACATTACTTCCCTATTTGTCTTAACTAGCAAGATTTCGAAGTAGCAAAACTGTCCAAAAAGCCGCAGCGTTTATGACTGCAAATGAGCTCTTGGCGACACCGAAGCGTGGCTTTGAGACTAAGTGAATGACTCTGCTTCCCGTGGTCTGAGAGCGCCCTGCATCGGAAGGGAAGCCTGGAACGGAAATGCTGCTTCCCCCATGGACAAATCTTGGGCCTTAACCGGTCACCAAGGAAAGAATATGGTGCTGCCGTCCAGGATCCTGGATGTTGTGGCCAGGCCTGTGACCCTGCCCTTTGCACGTGACGTCTTCTTAAAGCAGCCCTTCCGAGTGTCTCTTCTCAGTGCGTCCTGCCCAGCGGGGAGGCGGCAGACAAGGGTGCGGAGGGAGCTGGCGGGTGCGGTGGGACGCTCAGGAGCCCAGGTTTGAGTTCCAGTCACCACCCTTTACAGCCATGTGGCCTGGGCAAGCTGACTTCCGTTTCTTTGAGGACCACAGTTCCCTCTGCTCCAGATGGGAGCGATAGGAAGCCTCACCTCACATGTTTGTTGTGCAGATTAAATGGCCTGACTTGTAGGTGGTGGTAGATGGATCTCCCCCGCTCACCGAAGGCAAATTCAGCGTGCTTCCTGTTGCTGAAATGGTGCAGTGAGGGAGAACTCAGGGAACCAGGAGTGTGGTCTTGCCTTGGTTTCCCCTTCTTTTTTTTTTTTAGCTACAAAATTTTATTTATTTATTTATTATAAACGTGGGGTACAGTTCAGGGTTAGGTATATAAACATTGATCATGCAGGTGCCCTTGTTGAGGTGTGCCCCTCCCTCCCCTGACAGTTTCCTCAACTGCCAATCCCACCCCCCCGACAGTTTCCCACTACTGCCCATTGCTTTCTTACAGCATTGTAATTGTTCAAGGTCATCTTGTGAGTGAGGACATATGGAACTCAGTTCTTTGTTTCTGTGATAAGTCACTGAGTATGACCGACTCCACATTCATCCAAGTTGCTGCAAAATCCATACGTTTGTTCTTCTTTATGGCTGCATAATATTCCATTGTGTATATGTGCCACATTTTTTTAATCCAGTCCAGCTTCGATGGGCAACATGGTTGGTTTCATGTTTTTGCTCTTGTGGATAGAGCTGCAATAAACGTATGTGTGCAGGTATCTTTTTCGTAGAATTATTGGAGTTCCTCAGGGTGTATTCCCAATAGGGGAATGACTGGGTCATATGGAAGGTCAATTTCTAGTTCTTTCAGAAATCGCCACACTGTCTTTCAAAGAGGTTGTACTAGTCTGCATTCCCACTAGCAGTGTAGAAGTGTTCCTTTTTCTCCACATCCTCGCCAGTATCTGCTGTTTGTTTTATTAATGATGGCCATTCTTACAGGGGTTAGGTGGTATCTCAATGTGGTTTTGTTTGGCATTTCTCTGATGATGAGTGAGGCTGAGCACTTTTTCATGTGTCTGTTGGCTGCCTGTATCTCTTCTTTTGGGAAGTGTTTATTCCACTTTTTAAAGGGACTGTTTGTTTTTTCCTTTCAGTGCACTTGAGTTCCTTGTAGATCCTAGATGTTAGGCCTTTGTCAGCTATACAGTTGGCAAATATTTTTTCCCATTTTGTGGGCTGTCTCCCTGCTCTCTTGATGGTTCCTTTTGCTTTGCAGAAGCTCATTAATTTGATGAGGTTCCATTTGTCTATCTTATTTCTTAAGGTATTGGCCTCTAGGGTTCTGAGTAGGAATTGGTTCCCAGTTCCAATTTCCATAAGGGTGTCTCCTGCATTTTCTAAGATTCTTATAGTTGGCAATTATACATTTAGGTCTTTGATCCACTTAGTGTTAATTTTTGTGTATGGTGATAGGTGGGGGTCCCGTTTCAATCTTCTGCATGTGGCCAGCCAGTTTTCCCAGCACCATTTACTGAATAGGTTCTCCTCTCCCCAGTGGTTGTTGTTGGAAGCTTTGTCAAAGATGAGTTGGTTGAGGAATTGAAGCCTTGCTTCCGGAATCTCTACCCTGTTCCATTGGTCTATGTGCCTGTTCTTGTACCAATACCAGGCTGTTTTGATTACTGTAGCCTTATAGTAAAGTTTGAAGTCTGGAAGTGTGATACCTCCTGCTTTGTTTCTTTTGCTAAGGATTGTTTTGGCTATCCAAGGTTGTTTATGTTTCCAAATGAATTTCTGTATTGTCATTTCCAGGTCTGAGAAGAATGATGTTGGCAATTTGATGAGTGTTGCGTTGAATCTGTAGATTGCCTTTGGTAGGATGGACATCTTAACAATGTTGATTCTTCCTATCCATGAGCATGGAATATTTTTCCATTTGTTTGTGTCTTCTTGGATTTCTTTGAGTAGTGTTTTATAATTCTCATTGTAAGGATCTTTCACTTCTCTGGTTAGGAAGATGCCGAGATATTTCATTTTTTTTTTGGTGGCTATTGTGTATGGGATTGTGTTTTTTATTTGAGTCTCTGCCTGCTTGTGTAGGAATGCAACTGTCTTTTGCACCTTTATTTTGTACCCTGAGACTTTTCCAAAGTCCTTTATCAGTGCAAGCAGGTTTTTGACAGCTTCTCTTGGATTTTCAAGGTGTAGGATCATATCATCAGCAAAGAGGGATAACTTGACTTCTCTTTTCCTATTTGGATACCCCTGATTTCCTTCTCTTGTCTAATTGCCCAAGCTAGGACTTCCAACACAATATTGAACAAGAGGGGTGAGAGTGGGCAGCCTTGTCTTGTTCCAGTTTTCAGGGGAAATGTTTCTAGTTTCTGTCCATTTAGCAGTATGTTAGCTGTGGGTCTATTGTAGCTGGCACTTACTATTTTGAGGTATGTTCCTTCTATACTTCGGTGTTTGAGGGCTTTTATCAAGAAGTGCTGGATTTTATCAAAAGCTTTTTCTGCATCTAATGATGTAATCATGTGGTTCTTGTTTTTACATCTGTTGGTGTATTTAATGATATTTATGGTCTTGCGAATGTTGAACCAGCTCTGCATCCTGGGGGTGAAGCCCACTTGTTCCTGGTGGATGATTTCTGAGCTGCGTTTTTGGATCCGATTTGCTGGAATCTTGTTGAGGGTTTTTGCATCTATGTTCGTAAGGGATATTGGCCTCGGTGGTTTTCTTTTTTTGTTGGATCTTTATATCGTTTGGGTATCGGTGTGATGTTAGCTTCGTCAAATGATCTAGGGAGAATTCCCTCTTTCTCAATTGCCTGGAGTACTTTCTGTAGTATTGATATCAGCTCCTCCTTGTACGTTTTGTAGAATTTTGCTGAAAAGCCATCCGATCCAGGGCTTTTTTTGGTAGGTGGTTTTCTCGTGACAGAGTCAATTTCCTGGGTTGTTATTGGTCTATTTAGTGTCTCAGTGTCTTCTTGTTTTAGCGTGGGGAGGATGTGTGATGTCAGAAAGTCCTCCATTTCATCTTGGTTATCAAGTTTGTCTCCATATAGGTGTATATAGTAATCTCTGATAATCCTTTGTATTTCTTCGGGGTCAGTTGTGATTTGATCTTTTATATTTCTGATTGTGTTTATTTGGGCTTTTTCTCTCTTTTTCTTGGTCATTCTGGCCAGGGGCCCATCAATCTTGTTAATTCTTTCAAAGAACCAGCTTTTTGTTTCGTTGACCTTTTCTATAATATTTTTGTCTTCCATGTCCTGTTTTGGGGCTCTTATTTTTTGTGATTTGGGCTCTTCTGCTAAAGTTGGGGTTTTGGTGGTCTCCTCTTTCCAGCTCCCTTAGGTGATTTGTGAGGCTCTCCACTTGTGATCTTTCCATTTTCTTGATGTGTGCTCGTAGGGCTATAAATCCCCCTCTGAGAACTGATTGCATGGCATCCCAGAGGTTTTGGGAAGATGTTTCTTCATTTTCATTTGCTTCCAGGAATCTTTCGATTTCTTCTTTGATTTCAGGTCGACCCATTCGTTGTTCAGCATCGTGCTGTTTAGTGTCCATGTCTTTGTGGGCTTTGGAGAATTGTTGTGGGTTTTGGTATTTATTTTTATTCCACTGGGGTCTGAGAATGTGCATGGCAAGACGTCAACCTTATGGAACTTGTTTACGCTTGATTTGTGGCCAAGGATGTGATCGATCTTGGAGTATGTTCCATGTGGTGATGAGTAGAATGTATGCTCTGTGGTTGTTGGGTGGAATAATCTGTAGGTATCGACTAAGTCCATTTGGCCAAGTGTCAAGTTTAGGTTCTGGATCTCCTTGTTGATTTTTTGCCTCGATGATCTATCTAGGGTTTCCCCTTCTTGCTGATACTTTTGTTTCCTGTGCATGTTGCCGCCTACTACGGCTAACTCAGGGCTCCCAACCCCATGATCTCATTCGATCGTCCTAAGAAATCTAAGCAATCATGATCTCTAACGTACAAATGAGCACAGAGAGGCTTAGTGATGCCCCAGCGTCGCACAGCAAGGCGGTAGCTGTTGAGAGTCGATGACACAGAATGGCGAGCTGTGAACACAGCGGTGTCAGCATGGGGCTGGCTTCCAGCTGGGCCCTGCGTGTGGGTGGCCCTCTTTGTGATGCCGTCTCACCCGGAAGCACCTCCCAGCCCTGGGGAGAGGAAGAGAGCTGTTCTAACTCTCTGCAGTGCGAGCAGCGACCCTGGCACTCCGCTCACCCTCTCGACTTCCTTGTCTGGCAAGGGGTCCGACCCCAAATTCGTATTAGGTTTTTTTAAAGTTGCCGTTGATTGTTACAAATGCGAGTATAATTCTTGATAGTTGTTTCAGATTTAGAAAGCTCAAGAAAACATGAAGAAGAAAATAAATCTCCAGGGGCCCGTTAAGCTGAAACACATGATGGTCGCGTTTTGGAGGGTTTTTTCCCAGTGGTTTCTCCATTCATAGTTTTGCCCATGATTGAAATAACTTGGAAAACTGCTTATAAATGATAAGGGTGTGTGTGTGTGTGTGGTGAGTGTGCTGTGTGCTTGATGTGCATGGTGTTTTTGTGTGGTATGTGGGTGTTTTGTGTGTGTGTGCAGGGTGTGTGTATTGTGTGTATATGGTGTGTGTTGTGTTAGGTGTGTAGTGACTGTGGTACAGATGTGTTTGTGGTAAGGGTGTGGTGTGTGTGGTATATGTGTGGTGAGTGGGTGTGTGGTATGTGTGTGCGTAGGTGTGGTTGTGGTGGTTGGCGTGTAGGTGTGGTGTGTGGTGGTGTGTGTCTGTGGTGTGTGTGGTTGTGAGCGTGTGTGGTTGTGCATGCGTGGTGTGTGTTTTCCAGGACTCCTGCAGGTGTGCTGTCTACCCGTTCCCATCCCTGCAGGGAGGGCATCTTCGGGGCTCTGCCTTGGCAGAGGGAAGGACGCCCTGATGCGTCCTTGGCCAGCCCTGCTGCCAGGGCTGCGGGAGTGGCAGCCAGCTGGGACACGGGGGGACAGAACTGTTGTCCTGGGGCGCAGGTGGCCACTTAAGGTTCGGCAGAGGAAGTCTGTGTGACCCTGAGCAGGCAGCATGGGGCCCCCAGAGTCTGGGGCCAGAAAGACTGCAAGGGAGGTGCAGGGCTGGCTTCCACAGGCAGGAGGAGGCCACTGTCCTGGCCGGAGAGTAAGGGGTGGGGTGGGTGTGACAGGCAGCTGGCACCGGGGCGCTCAGGTCTGAGTTGAGGGGACGATGCGTCCGACATAGCCAGGCTGTCAGAGGAGTTCACGTGATGTCTGTGCAGTCCCGTGTGAGCTTCTGGGCTGGGAAAGGGCTGCTTCTCTGCAGAGACCTCCTGTCCATTCTCTGAGTCATGACAGCTGGCGTCCGAGTCCCCGGCCGCAGGTTTGCCTTCAGCCTTCCAAGTGGACCGAGTCAAATGTATCCCTCCCCTGAAGAAGGGGCCCTGAGAAGAAGGGGCTCCTCCGGGAAGTCTCCTCACTGCCCCACACCCTGCACCCCAAGCGGACCAGGTGCTTCTTGCTGGCCTGGAGTTTCTGTGGCAGGTGGTGGATCTCGCTTTCTCACTGCGTGTTTTGTGTCACCTGTCCCACTGCACCTCTGTGTCCCCTGCGTGCCACTCGCACGCTGCGCGTGGTTGTTGGATGCAAGAATGACGGAATGCGCTGTTTTCACGTACATGTGTTTTTGATATTCAGGCCAGTGAAAACATTACACTACGTTCTGAAGACAGAGGCTGAAATGTTGCCGTCAGCTTCCCCAAGGCTCATCTCTTGCCACCTTGGTTTAATCTGCCTAAGGACACTTTCTCCTCAGCGAGTTTTTTCTTTTCTCAGAAGCAGAACATGCTGGATCCTACTTTACTGCAACAGAATAATAACTCCCTGCTCCAAGGGCGTTCACTCCCAGCAGGCACTGCGCTTATGCACACACGGGCCCCACCTTGCCAGAATGCTTGGGGTCGAGCCTTCGCCTCTTTCTTAGCTGGGAAACACGGGGTCCCGACAGCTGCAGTGCCTGCCCAAGGTGACATGGTGTGTGTGACATGGTGTGTGAGTGGACACAGCCAGCCGGCAGGGGAGTTGGAGTTCAGAGCCGGGCGGCCTTGTCAGGATCCCGGCTCTGAGTCACCGCGGAGTCGCTCTCAGCCCCTGGGCATTTCGCTCTCAGCCCCTGGGCATTTCCCTGGGGCTGCGAGTGCCACAGAACATTCCAGCGGGTCATTGTCACCTAGGGGCCAAGCCCTGTGAAATTCGCTCCTCGTTCTGCCCGAGTCCCTTCTTGCCCCTGCCCACCTTGGTTGGCAAGGCCTCAGACTAGATCTCCAGGGGGCCGTGTCCATCCTTCAGAGGTGTCACGCAGAGCCTCTGGGGAAGGCGGGCAGCCATCCCAAGCCTTGCAGTGGCCCCTAAGTGTTGTCTGTCTACATGGACGCAGGCCTGTGCTTTGCGGGGAAAGTCCACAGATGGGCCACAGCAGCAGGAGAGGCAAAGGGTCAATGGATGTTTGCTGCCCGATAAGCTTGCTGACCACAGGATTACTTGCAGAAGTCCCCCATGAAGGTGAGCGGTGGTGGCTGAAATGAGAGAAAACAGGCAGCCTGGCTGGCAGCAGCTCTGGCCTGAGCGCGGCACCTCTTTGCACAATTCTCCTCCAGGCAGTGGTCACATCTTTGCCACTTCAGGGCAAGGGTGCTCATGGAGTAGAAGCCCTTCCCCCAGGGGCCAGTGGACGCAGCTCTCCAAGCAGAGAGGCTGGGGAGGCCGGGCCCAGGCTGCACCACCCCCAGGCTGCGGGCACTACACTGTGCTCCCTGCAGGGCAGCCTCGGGCAGGTCACTGAGGTCCTTCAAGACCAGCTTCTCCCTCCTCCGGACTGGGAATTTGCTCCGGCCTACCTCACAGCCAGCCGTGCTTAAAGCGTAATTCAGCCTTGACTATCTTTCTTGGCCTCTCTGGCCCTCAGCGTGCCTACCTGTGACCAGGGCAAGCACTTCCCTACCAGCTTGGGAGGTGGATGCCCACCCATGCCTGACACCTCACCTCCCCGAGGCCCAGTCTCCTCGTGGTGAGGTGGGACTCAGCCTGCGGACCGTCCCACACAGCCGAGAGGCCTTCAGGTCCTGGGTCTGCACGGGATCCTGCTGAGTAGAGCGGGAAGCTGGGCCATGGGGGCCTGGCCATGCTGCAGCTGACCGGGGACATTTGAGGCCACCGGTCCTTGCGGTCTCTCTGGGCGCGGGTTCCTACGTCCCCAGCTTCACCCCGCAGCTGGCCTGAGTGTGGAGAGTGGCGGCCAGTGTGGCTGCTGATACACTTCAGGGTCAGGCCAGGCGCACGCAGCGTTTCCTGTCTGACGGACCAGGAGCCGAGCATCTGCCCCAGCCCTGGCCAGGCCCTCCTGGCAGAAAGGAGGCCACCTGTCTGCCTTTCATGAAGAAGACGTCTCCTTCGCGCTGTTGTGGGTGATCAGGGGTTGCAGAGGTTGATGTTTATTTTTATTTATTTATTTATTTTATTTTTAAATTTTTTGAGGTGGAGTCTCACTCTGTCGCCCAGACTGGAGGGCAGCGGCCGCTCCTGCAGCCTCGACCTGCTGGGCTCTGGCGATCCTTCCGCCTCAACCTTCCAAGTAGCCGGAATTACAGGCATGCGCTACCACGCCCGGCTAATTTTTTGATTTATTGTAGAGATGAGATCTCGCTGCCCAGGCGGGTCTCGAACCCGCAGACTCGGGCAATCCACTCACCTCAGCCTCCCAAAGGCGCGGGATTACAGGCTGAGCCACCAAGCCCGGCTTGACAGTTTTAATACTGTAGAGATGCCATTCCATGTTCTTTCAGTTGTCATAATTTTTCATGAGAAATCTGTTATAATTCTCAGCTTTGTTTCTCTCTAGTTGATGTGTCCTACTCTGGCTGCTCTGTCTAGTTTCTCTTTGTCTCTGTCTTCTAGAGTTTGCTATGCTATTCTGGGATTTTGGCTGTTTGTGTTTTGTATTTAATTTGCTTGATATTCTGTGACTTCTTGAATCTGTGGTTTTGGGAAAATTTGTCAGCAATTACCTTTGTAAGTATTCTGGGTAAGTGTGCATTCATACTTGCTGTGTTTTTGGAGGTGCCTGCCCTTTGTTAGATTTTGAGTAACTTTGTTGCCTGCCACCTGAGTTCTCTGGTAAGGCGACAATGTGTTGTGAATTAGGGTATCATCTGGATGGTGATTGTTCTTTTCAGGGTGAGAAGAGCACCCTTTCCGGCTTCCCACATCATAGTGGAAGCCAGAAGTCTTGCATTTTAAGATTTCACACTTTTTGACAGGTGTCTGTTATCTTCTAGAACTTTCTCCTTCTTCGTGCCACAGTAGGTAAAGAAGCTATGCTCAGTTTGTTGCACAAAGCTATGGTGAGCTTGTGTCGGTGCCATCGAGTCCTCTGCTGTGGTGTATTCTCCATTCTCCTGCTGAGAGATGTGTGGTTGCTTCCCTTCTGGGCCTCTGTGAATAACACCACTGTGTGTGTGCTTTTGAACACCTCTGGTTCACTTGCGTGTTTGTTTATGTTGAGCATGTTCCTGGGATTGCAGTCAGTCCTAGCTGTGAGATTTTTCAACGTTACGAGACTGCCCAATTTTATCCACCTACTGGTGTAAGAAGAGTCCTTGTTTCTCTGTGTCCTGCCCGCACCTGGAATGGTTGGACTTCTTGTTTTTCCAGGCTCGTGTCCTGTCCTGTCTGGGTCTGTGTTGTCCTGATGGTTTTTGAGGCTGAGCAGTCCCTCCTTGTGAGGACTGATCACGTGTCCTCCCTCTGGGCCCAGTCCTCTTCTCTCCTCTGGGTCAGGAGGCCCAGAACCTCCCCCTCGAGGCTCTGTCCCCCAGCACCCACGTGGCAAATGGCCTCATCTCCATGAGGTCTCCCCGCCGGGGTCGCCTTCTGGGTGAGGCTTGGCACTCCCCTCCGCCTGTGGTCGGTCTCCCTCGGGCTGCCTGTTTTTCCAGGCTCAGCTCAGATCCTCAGAGAAGCCTTCCCTGGCGTCATGCACGGAATGTCTGTGTCCCCCACCTTCACATGTCAGAACCCCTCCCCACCACGTGAGGGTGTTAGGAGGCGGGACCTCTGGGAGGGGATTAGGATCAGCAGAGGCCTGAGGGATTGGAGCCCTTATAAGAGGCCCCAAGAATGTGCTGCTCTCTGTCCTCCACCATGTGAACAGACAGCTAGAGACTGAGCAGGTGCAACCCGGAAGAGGGCCCTCCCAGGAAGCCAACCATGCTGGCAGCCTCATCTCAGACGTCCAGCCCCCAGAACTGTGAGAGGTAGCCTTCTGGCACTTATAAGCCGCCCGGTGTACAGCACTTGGTGAGAGTAGCTCAAAGGCATGACGACACTCAGTGTAACCACACCACCTGACTTGGCTTCCTGGCATGTCCCAGGGTCTGAACTTGAGTCTTTATTTACTTACTTGTTGATTGACCTTGACCCCAGGAGGTCAGCTCTGTGTCAGCAGGGTCTTGTGTCTGTCTCTCTGGCTACCGGTGAATCTCCAGCACCTAGCACAGCCTCAGGCACACAGTAGGCACTCAAATGTTTGTTGAAAGGAAGAAGGAGCGAATGCAGGAGAGAGAGATTGGCCAAGACACAAGTACTCTGGGAATCTAACGAGTCTGTCCCCAGGACGAGTGACCCATGGCGAATGCATGCCAGAGGATGGACTTCTTAGTGCGGGAGGGTGTGTGGGTGTGGCTGCACCCAGCTGTCGTGGTTTGGCCATGGCTTTCTCCCCCCAGTCCCAGGCCTCGGAGGATGCAGGTGGCCACTGTTCTCACAGGAACTCACTCTGTCCCCTCTGGTGTCAGCTTCTGGTTTATCCAAGAACAATTGCTCAGGCAGTCCTCTCACCTCGGCCTCCCAGAGTGCCGGGATTACGGGCTTGAGCCACCGCGACCGGCCCCGTTGTGTGGTTTTAACAGCTTCAAGAGTTACATCATGATGAAGCCGTTGTGTGGTTTTTAACAACTTCATCGTGATGTAACTCACAAACCGCACAGTGGGCCCTTTTAAAGTGCAGGATGCAGGGGTTGCCAGGATATCACAGACTTGTGCACTCATCACCGCTGTCTCATCCCAGAACATGCCCATCAGCCCAGATGAGCAATCACTCCTATCCCTCTCCCCAGCCCCTGACGTCCACTCCTCTGCTGACTGTGTAGATTTGCCGGCTTGGGACACTCGGTGTCAGGGGGGTCGTATGGAATGCGACAGCGGGTGTCCGTCTGTATTCTGTGTGATGTCCTGTGTGTTAGGAGCCCGTTCCTTGCGATGGCTGAGCAGGGCTCTGTTGTCTGAATACAGCAGGTTTCCTTACCCGCCCGACCACTGATTGTTTTCTTAGCTTCGTGGCAGCTCCGTGACACCTTGGAAAGCTGCTCCGAATACAGGTGTGTTCCCGCTTCAGGCTGGCCATTCACTCTGGGCTCGGCTGGGGCCTGTGCCAGCTCTGTGCTTGGGCATCGTGTCCCCTTGTGTCCTGGTGCTTCAGGACACCACAGTGCTTCCGGCACTGGGTGGGGAGATGTTCTGCCCAGGAGGCTCCACCCCAGGACCTGGGGCTCGTTTGGAGCTTGCTCAGAAGAACCCACAAACTGCATTTAGGGTGTTTTCCCCGTTGCTTTATGGGTTGGTGAGAGCCCATGGGTTTCCATGACTCAAACTGGCGTCACCAGATGGAGTGGTGTTGAGGCTGCCAGGTCGGGCTGAGGGTGATGAGTAGGAGTATTGGCTTTCACAGGGGGTGGAGAGTCAGAGGGACGAGGAGCTGCGCTAGTCATTTTCAGCTACCTTGCGAGTGGTCCCTGAATTAGCTGACTTGCAACCTTGAAATCCATTGTTATCCTCTGGTTTTGATGTGGTTCTGGCCGAGGGTCTCCCCTGAGGCTGCAGGCTGGCTGGGGGCGGGCTGCACTCATCTGAAGACTCGACTGGGGCAGGAGGGTCTGCTTCTAGCTTTGCTCGCCCGCATGACTGGGCAGGAGGCCTCCCTTGCCCCTCACGGAGGCTCTCGGCGACCTCAGAGTGAGCCACCTCAGAGAGCAAGCAGCACAGCAGTGTCGTGGCGGAGCCCCCGTCGTGCCCATTGTCACATCTGCCCCCTTCCATGTGTCAGAAGCGCTGTGGTCTGAATGCCTGTGCCCCCCCCCAGATTCATGCCACGCCAGCTCATCCCCAATTGGATCGTATTAGGAAGTGGGTGTTTTGGGAGGTGATTGGGTCACCAGGCAGAGCCCCCACAGGTGGCCCCAGAGAGCCCGCTTACCCTTCCACCACAGGAGACACGGCGAGGTGTGTCTGAAGCCAACAGACGGCCCTCACCAGATACTGAAGCTGCTGGCAGCTTGGTCTTGGGCCCCCTGTCTTCCAACACGGTGAGGTATAAGTTTCTCCTGGGTATAAGCTGCCCAGTGTATGGTGTTCTGTCACAACAGCCTGCAGAGACTGAGACAAGAAGGAAGGACCAGGTCCAGCCCGTATTCACAAAAAGGAATTTAACCGCTCCTTTTGGAAGGAAGAATGGCCAAGATTTTGTGGACAGGCTTTGAAGTCACCACAGGGACTCGGAGCACTTCAGCGCGAAGGCGCAGATTCTGCAGGTCGAGGCATGTCCTTCCTGCCCATGGTCACAGAGGGGGGCAGAGAGGGAGACTGGCGCCCCACTTCCCGCCTGCAGCCCAGGAACCCCCCCACGTGGGCCCGCAGCGGGGAGTACGGACCCTCTTCATGGTAGACTTGAAAGTGCTGTATTTCAGGCCGCTTCTACCCCTTTAATCTCCCCAGCAAGCTCGAGTGGAGGCACACTTTCCGCACGAGGACGCAGGGCACAGAAGTGAAGTGACTGCCCCAGAGCCACACAGCTGATCTCCGGCAGGGCTGGGATTCAACCCTGGCCTTGGGGGCAGCTCCAGGGGGCTCAGAAAGGCTTGGGGAGCGTGTGGTGTGCAGACAGCCAGAAACCAGCAGGGCTCGAGTGGCGAGGAGTGGGGGCTGCTGGGGCCGGGAGGGGTTCACCCCAGGGGGTCTGGGTGTGTTGGGGCGGTGGCCAGGGAAGGCCTTGAAGAGATGGTGACATGCGAGCAGAGACCTGAGGGAGGGGACGGTGCTACTTGGGCGTGGGGAAGCACAGGCCAGGAGGCACCAGCCAGAGCCAGGGTCCAGAGGCAAGAACCGCCTCATGTGAGACCCAGGGAGGCCAGGACGCTGGAGTGGGGCGAGGACTGTGGGCGGGGGCTCCCACTTCACCCGGGTGGGGCTGGCTTGGCCTCTGAGTGAGAGGCAGCTTTGGGAGGGGACGTGAGCTGACCCATCTTCTCAGGACCCACCTGTCTGTGTGTCCAGGGCACCCTTAGGGGGTCCACGAGGAGACGCTGCCACCACAGAGGGAGCGTGGCCATGTCTGGCCCAGGCAGGGTGGGGGCGGGCTGGTGGAGGCTGGCTCTGGGTGGATTCTGGAGGGGCACCCCAGACGGACTGAGAGGAGGGTGTGGGAGACGGAGAGGGACGCGGACGGCCCGGAGTCAGGCCTGAGCTCCTGTGGGGGGCGGAGTCGCCTCAGCTGAGATGGTGAGGCCGTGAGGGTCAAGCATGGCCAGGCCTGGTGTGAGGCCCCTGTCAGACATCTGGAGGGGGACTCAGGAGGAGGAGGTGGCCGCGCTTGTTTCCAGTTGGGGGAGGGCCCGGGGCTGACCACGTGGGGTGGGTTTGCAGCCAGCATGGGCTCTTGGTGGCAGTACAGCTCCTTGCTGACGCAGAGGACAGAACTTTCTGGGATCAGTCAGGGATAGGTGGCCAGCAGAAGGCCACCGCACCGGGCAGCGACCATGTTCATTGCCCCGCCTAGTCACTGCTTACCCTCGGCCCCTCACCTGGTTCTCACTCCTATTTGCACAAGATTTGGGCGAAGGACCTAGGGCTTGGCACCAACTGTCCTGGAGCCCCTGGACCCCCGTGAGGAAGGAGTTAGGAACCTGGGCTTCTGGCTAAGTGACCATGGGAAGACTCTGCACCCGCAGGCAGGTACGGCCCTCGGGTCTCAGACTCTTGCTAAGTACCGGCCCTTGGTTTCCACGATCTGCTTCGCCCTCGCAGAGAATCCGGGCGGAGGGACCCTGCGGGCGGCTGCTCTGAGGGACGTGTCACTGCCAGTCCTAGACAGGGTGTCCTGGCAGGCAGGGGCCGTTTTCTCCAAGGACCCGGGACCCCACCGTGGGGAGTCCCCCCCCCCGCAGCAGGGCTCGCGCACAGAGCTTGCCTTGGAACCTCGGAGTGTCCCTGTTCACCCACAGCTGGGCCCACTCCCGCGGTTCCTGCCTCAGGGATCTCAGTGAGACCCAAGAATGTGCATTTCTGACGAGTTCCCAGGTGCTGCTGCAGATTCTCAGACCACACTTGGAGAACCACTGGACTGGATGCACCCTGTGTGTGATGGGTGGGGAAACTGAGGCTCGGGGAGCTGCCACCTGCGCAAGGCCCAGAGCCACCTACTTTGGTGCTGCCAGCAGTTGCTGCGAAGGTCTTTAAAGGGCTGGGGTCTGTATGGAGGGGCTTGACAAATGGGCCCTTCATGGTGATGAGGCTTCCGGGTGGTACCCAGAACCCATGGCCATTCTCTGAGGTTTGCAGCCTGCAAGCCTACCCTTCCAGATGACGTTCCTTCCTCCAGGAGCACGTGGTCCCGGATCCAGCCCAGCGAAGGTCTGAGACCACGGGGCGGTAGCAGGGGGCCATGGCCCCTGAGCGAGGGAGTGCCGAGATCCTGGGGCCCCGATGAGCCCTGCCTCGTCCAGCTGGGTCTCTGGGGGCAGGTGAGTGAGGGTCAAAGGCTCAGCTGTGCCAGTGGGAGGGGACACGGGGCTCAGAGCCACTGCCAATGGTTCAGGCACCATAAGTGTTCTCAGCCATGTGGCCGTCCCAGAACCATAGTCACTTCTGTTTCAAAGGTGACCGCCTGGTCCAGAAATGAAACACAAGGTGAATCCCAGAGGCCTTGGAGGTCTCCCAGATTTTACCAACACAAGATAATTCCTTCCAGACTTCTCCCAGGAGAAAAAAAACAAAACACCTGACAACTCAGAATGCCAGCCTTTTGGTTAAAATGGGCCTTTTGAGGAACTCTTTTGAGGTTTTCTCCCTCCTGTGACACTGAGACATGGGAGGGCTTCTCACAGGGCAGTTTTTGCCTGTGGCACGGGGGAGAGAACATGGTCTTCAGAGAGACAGGGGACTGCCCCTCCCAGAGATCATCAGGGGAGACTGAGGCTGGGCGTGTGCAGGTGCTGCCCTGGGCACATGGCTAGGAGGCCACATGGCACGCCATCCTGGCTGATGGCACCAGCCTGAGGGGACTGCCGGGTGTGGGGTGCTGTGCCCTCATCAGTGGTGTGACCTCAGGCAGGCCACTGTCATCTGCACCTGGGGACAGTGGCCGTACCCGCCATGAAGAGTTGCCCTTCGAGCTAAGAATGGATAAGTAACACAAAGAGGTCAGAACACACCAGGCGCTTCATCTGCTCTGAGTAGGTGCTGGTCATGACTTTGGTTACCCTCCTTCCCGTTCTGTTCCACTCTCCACGCTGCTCCTGAGTAACAAGAGGAGTCTTTCTGGAGCCCCGTTTTCATCACGGCACTCCTTACTCAAGATCCTGTCGCAGCTTTCTGTTGCCTGGATGAACCAAGCCCCCCTCCCAGGCTTGTTCTTTCTGGCCACGTCCGGCTGAGCCAGGCTGATGTGTCTCCTGCCCATACACTGTGCCACTGTGCTCCACTCTCTTGTACGCATGACTCTCTGTTAAGTCAGCACCTGCTTGTGGAAAACAGGCCTTCCGTGTGCCAGGCCCATCTTCCGCATCTCTTGGCGGGGCTCTCTCTGTTCCCCGGTCCCAGCCTTCCCACTAGCTGTGACCCGAGGGACGCCAAAAGCCTTGCTGTGCTCGGAGGACTCCGCTGGGGCAGGGGGGAGGAAGAAAGTGGCACAAATTTGTATCCTCAGATGTTATTTGGACGGGAAGACTGTGTCCTGCCTGCAGACACGGCTTCCGTAGGGTGTGTCCTGACCGCAGGCACATGGAGACCCGTGGGCTCTCCGTGGTGCAGCCATGTGGGGAGAGGCTGGTCAGGCTCGTTAGTCTGCCTTGGAGCTTACTTAGCCCAGGGTTCTGAAGGAGTGGCAACCCGTTCTGTGCTCGCCTCGAGGTGGTGGTTGCCCCCTCAGGCCTCCTCCCGGAAGCCTCTCGGATTGCCCCCTGGCCCTTCGGCCTGGGGTGCTTGCCCCTCACCTCTGCCCTGTCAGGGAGCCCCGAGCAGGCAGCTCTCTGCTGCGGTCACCCCAGGTGGGACCCCTGGGCCCTGGCCCAAGGAGCAGGAGGATTTGGGTTCATTGTTAGGAAGAAGAAGGCCTCAAAAGAGGCATGGAAGCATTTCAGGGAATAGGTCTCTAGATGTCCTTTGCATCACCAGCGTCTGAATCATCAGGGAGAGGAAGAAATTGCAAATGAGGAGTGGCACAGACACTCTGGGAGCTGAGGGCTTTGAGCTCCTGTTTTGCATTTATGACAGTGTCCTTGAGCTTGGGGTTCTTCCTTGGAGAAGTTAGGTCAGAGACAGCCCGGGGTGGGGCTGTGGGTTGGGCCCGGTCGGTCTTGTAGAGCCGAGGCTTAGAGCTTGGTTCCAGGTGGGGCTTTTGAAGGACGAGAACCCAGGCTCATGCGCAGAACTTGAGAGCACAGGCACACGTGGCTTCAGCTTCTGTGCTGCCGGGACTGCCTCTGCCGGTGAGCCAAGCACAGAGCTCTGTAAGAAATCCTTGGCCCATGTGGACACCTGCATGGACACTCCGTGGGATGTTGAGCAGACACCTCACCTGTTGGAGCCTGGGCTTCCCTGAGTCACATGAGAGGGTGCATTGGAAGCTGTGGACCGGGGAATGAAAGGCCTGCAGTGACACTGGGTATCTCCTCAGGAGAGGGAAGAACGGCATGGGGCTTTCTAGAGGCTCCAGGAAGGCTGCCGGGCCATCTTTATTTTATTTTATTTATTTATTTATTCATTTTTGAGTTGGAGTCTCACTCTGTTACCCAGACTGGAGTGCAGCGGCCGCTCCCAGCCACCGCAGCCTCGACCTGCTGGGCTCCGGTGATCCTTCCGCCTCAGCCTTCCAAGTAGCTGGAACTACAGGCCCGTGCTACCACGCCCGGTTAATTTTTTGATTTATCGTAGAGATGAGGTTTCTCAAGTTGCCCAGGCGGGTCTCGAACCCGTGGGCTCAGGCAATCCACTCACCTCAGCCTCCCAAAGTGCTGGGATTACAGGCTGAGCCACCGAGCCCGGCTCTTTATTTTATTTTTTATGGTTCTTTCTAGCCAGCTTAGTCTACTATCGTGGGGCATATTTACCTGCTGTGTGACTCTGGCACCCTTAAGTGACTTAATAACTGGCTGCTGCTTATTCTTGCTTCAAAACTAATTGCCTTTCATGTGGAGACCCCAACATTGTGGTGCAAACCTCCTGTTGGACGGGAACTGCCCTTCTCTCGGTGGGCTGCATTCCCCTGGCGTTCTGCACTGTTCCAGGTTAAAACGTGTGTGTGTGTGTGTGTGTGTGTGTGTGTGTGCACATGTGTACAAGTGTATTGTGTGTGCATGCATGTGTGTGTGTACGTGGGCACCCTGTGTTCTCTTTCTGGAGTCGCTTCCCATCTGGGTTTGTGCTGCCCTCTCTGACAAGTGTCAGTGCTCAGTGCTCCAGTTAGTGCTGTGTGGTAATGACTTGGGTCACCCCTTTGTCCCACCGCATCCAGTTCCAGCCAGCATCAGGTCTGCCCTGACCCAGGGGCTTCAAGTTATGTCACCAGGAGTCATCTCACTCTGTTTTCCACGTCGGCCTCACCCTCAGATTAGTTGCTGCGGGTAGTAACCCAGGAAGCCCCAGGAGAGGAGAGAACTGCTCGTTCTCAGTAAGTCCGAATAGGGCTTTGGCATAGATTTGCTGGGCTTGGGTCACATGTCCATCCTCAAGCCAGTTTCTGAAGCAGAGGGCATGACTGGCCAGATGTGCGTTGTGTGTGCCCTCGTGAGCTGGTACTCTAGAGTGCTAACTGCCACCCAGCCTCGTGGACGAGGAAAGCTGGGGGTAGGGGCTTCAAGGTGCAGAAGACGCACTGCCGGGACAAGGCCAGGAGCAGCGGGGCAGGCCGATGGCCACCGCCATCCAGGGGCCTGAAGGGATGAGCTCCCCCTCCACCTGGTGTAGAAAACCCAGCTCAAAACCCTGGAGACCTACCTATAACCTCAGGGGTTCCCGTGCCTGGAACTGAGAGCCAGATGGAGACAGGACGCAGGGTAAGAAGAGCAGGCACAAGCACAGGACTTCCCACCGGGGCTGGGGGGTGGGCAGAGGCCCACGTGCCAAAGGGCAGTGTCAGTGCGGAGCCCCACACCGAGAGCTCGAGTGGCCAGAGAGGGCAAGGTGAGGCCCCTGGAGAGCTCTCCTGGGAGCTGCTACCAACGCACGTCCCGAGTCCACGCCAGACCGCGGGTCAGGGTCTGGATCATGGTCAGATCTGGATGACGCCTGTGCGCCGCTTGCCTGGAAGGCGCCTCTCCTGACTCTCAGCCCTCACAGTCAGGGCTGGTGGAGCTGACTCAATGGTGAGTGGGGTCTCCAGCCCAGACTTTCTCGAAGGCAGCGTGGCCCTTTGTGCCAAGGAGCCTCAACACTGTTCGTGTTCTTTAGTCCAATATTTCTACATCAGAGAATATTGAGGAAGTCACTGGAGGCAAGAACAAAAAAAGGCGTGCAGGGGAATGTTTGTTGCAGTGTTATTTAAAGTCAGAAACTGTTGCTTGCCCACAAATAGGAAAGGATGAAGTCAAAAGTGATCCACTATCCACTGGGTGTTATATTGTAAATTTTTTTTGCTGGTTTTTTTTTCATTGATACATAGTAGTGTACCTATTTATGGGGTATGTGCGATACTTTGTTGCATGCATAGAATGTGTAATGATCAAGCAGGGTGCTTGGGGTGTTCATCATCTCGAGTGTTTATCATTTCCACGTGTCAGCGACATTTCAGGTTTCTGCTCCTCGCTACTTTGACATCTACCGTCGTTGTTGCTGACCACGGCCACTCTGCTCTGCCCTCGACCGTCAGAGCTCTTCCCTTCCTTCTAACTAGATGCTTCTAACCATCGACCAAGCACCCCCTCCTCTCCAACCCACATACCCTTCTCCAGCCTCTGGTGTTTGTTTTTCTGCTCTCTACCTCCATACGACCAACCTTTGGCTCTCGCGTAGGAGTAAGGGCAAATCAGGAAAGTGCAAATCAAAACCACAACGAGAGACCGTCTTGACCCGGTTAGAATGGCTGTTATCAAAAACTAAAAATAACAAATGCTGCCAAGGATGTGGAGAAAAGAGAACTCTCGTACACTGTTGTGGGAATGTAAATTCTTTTAGCCGCTATAGAGATTCCTCAAAAAATGAAAAAAAAAAAAAGAAGATGAAATAAAATAAAGCTACCATACCACCCAGCAGTCCCCCTACCAGGTACTTTATCCAAATGAAAGAAATCAGGATATCAAGGAATATCTGCACTGAAGTGTGTCTTTCGGTGTCTGGCTTATTTCACTTAATATAGTGACCTCCAGTTCCATCCCTATTGCTGCAAATGGATCTCCTTTTTTTTTATGACCAAATAATATTCCACTGTGTACATACACCATATTTCCCTTACCCATTCATCTTCTGATGGGTGCTTAGGTGGATTCCATGCCTTTGCTGTTATAAGAAGTCTTGCAGTAAACACACGAGTCCAGGTATTCCTTGATAGACTGATTTCTTTCCTTTGGATAAAGTGCCTAGTAGGAGATTTCTGGGTGGTATGGTGGTTTTATTTCATCTTCATTTCTTGAGGAACGTCCATAGTGACTACATGATTTGCATTCTCCAAAACAGTGCACGAGAGTTCCCTTTTCTCCATACCCTTGCCAGCATTCGTTATTTTCAGTTTTTTGATAAGAGCCATTCTAACCAGGTCAAGATGGTATCTCATCGTGGTTTTGAATTGCATTTTGCTGATGATTAGTGATGTTGATTATTTTTTCATATACCCGCTGGCCATTTGTATGCCTTGTTTTGAAAAATGCCTATTCGTGTCCTTTACCCACTTTTTAATGGGATATTTATTTTTCTGCTGTTGAGTGGCTTGAATTCCGTATGTATTCTGGCTATGCGTCCCCTGTTGGAGGAGTAGTTCGCACGTCTTTTCTTCCATTCAACAGGTTATCTCTTCACTCTGTTGAGTGTTTCCTATGCTGGGCAGAAGCTTTGAGTTTAACCTAGTCCCATTTGTTTTTGTTGCCATGCTTTGGAGATCACAGCCACAAAATCTTTGCCTCTCTTTGTCCTAAATTGTTTTCCCTGTGTCGTCTTCTGGTAGTTTTGTAGTTTTAGGTTTTAAGTCTTTATTCCATCTTGAGTTAAGTTTTGTGTATAGTAAGAGGAAAGTGTTGTTGCAAACGAAGTTTGCAGGAGCTCTGTAGGGAATATGGCAATAAAGAAGACAGACTCAGTGCCTTCCTCTCAGAGCTGGCATTCTATTGGAAGGACAGACAAGCAGCAAGTCGACAAATAAGACAATTTCAGCTTGTGACATGTACATAGAGTCATATGTCAGAGTGATGGGGGTGGGGCCTTCACTTTAAGGTGAAGTCTGAATCCTGAGTTGGAGTCAGACGATTCCACAGTCCGTCCAGATGTTGCACCAGAGGGAACAAACAGCAGCCTCCTAGATCAGGTGTCAGGGATCTTGGCTGTGTGAGGGACAGAATGGAAGGGGTATGGCTGGAGCAGGGAGCCTGGTCTGGGGGGAATTGGGACACTAAGGAGGCGTAGGGGTGAGCAGGGCTGGGCCCTGCTGGCCTCGTGGGCTGTGGGTGAAATTTGGATTTTGTTCCGAGGGCAGAGTGCCGTAGAGTGGATGCAGAGAATCCTGACTCAGGATAGGGAGCTGCTGAAGGCCTTCTGGATGCGGCCCCCGGGCCACGCTTGGAATCCGTGTGGACTGACGTCAATGGGCATGGAGTGACGTAGACATTGCATATACTAATGGATGGAAAACAAAGCCCAGAAATGAACATGCGACAGTGAGACATTGCTTCCCTCCAGATGGCAGGATCACAGATGGTTTCTGCTCGTCTGTCTTATGCCTTTCTGTATTGTGCCACGGAAGAAAAGCTGTAGAGGGGATTCGAGACCCTGAATTTGGACCAGTCACAGCCCTTTGTTGCAGACGACAGAATCCATTCTTTCCTGAGTGAGCCGAGGGGGGTGCGTGGCGTGACTGAGATTCCAGGACTGCCAGGGCACAAGGCTGAGACGCCCCAGAGCCGGGTCCAGCACAGCCGGGGCCATCGCCCGACCCTGCCTGACAGTTGCCGTGGAAACCTCCTTGCCTGGGATGCTCAAGCCTGACATGCGAACCACGTGCCTTGGGAGAAGCAGACGCCTCTGTTCCCAGCCGGCCAGGGGCCTCGTCTCTCTGCCCCCACCCTGCTTGCTCACGTCCAGCTTCTCAATTGGGCAGGCCTCTGTCCAGAGGAGCTGAGACCATTTGCAGAGCCTGAGCTGCAAGGGCGTTTGGGAACGGGAGATTTCTGTTCCTAGAGGCTCGAGTCCAGCAAGGCATGGAAGGAGGAGGCTGGCACATGTCAGGCAGCGGGACCCACCACAGGAGAGAAGCAAGAGTGGCCAACATGGCCACTTGCCCTCGGCCTTCTGGCAGCCTCCTGGAGGGAGGCCTGGCCATCCACTGTGTTCTTGGAAGGACAGCCAGAGGCTCTCCCGGTCCAGGGAGCACTGGCTATCTGAGCCCCGTGACCTTGCCTCCCCCGCGCACACCAGGCTGGCAGCCACCCTTCCTTGCCTGCTGGAACCCCTCAGCCGCCTGGGTGGCCGGGCGAGGTATGCAGGCTCCCACTGGGGTACCCTCAGGAGCAACCTTCAGCCGCACCCCGCTGTCTCAGCCCTGGGGTGGAACAGCTGGAGGCCACTTGCAGTGGTGTCCAGGCCCCCTGGGGAACTGAGCCCCAGCTGCCCACGGCGGTGGATGCCCCGAGGGGATGGGCAGCTTCCTAACAGCCACTGTCAGCCACCTCTCCTCCTCTTCTACGCCCTGCCTTCATCTCCCAAGTAAACTCCTAGCGGAATCCTCCCCTCCAAGTCTGCGTCAAGGGCGGCCGTCACCTGAGGCATCCAGGGGCTAAGCTTGCACACATTCACAGCCTTGTCCTGGCTTTGGAAGACCTGCTGGGTACAGTCCCCTGGGCAGTGGGTTCACAGGTGTGAGGGCTACTTGTGTGGCCTGGCATGCGTCCAAACCAGGCTGGAAAATCATCTCTTCCTGGATTTCATCTCTCTTTGCAGGAACCCAGAGGGTTCCAGGATGCTCCTGGTCACCTGCTGACTCCTCCACACTGTTGGATGCCATGACCACAGGCACCACACCCTCGCACCCACATGAACCCACACATGCAGACACACGCGTGCACCTGGACACTCGTGCACACACGCTGCAAGCCCTCAGATGTGCTCCACCCCAGTCTCCCGGCCCCTCTGACTTTTCTCCCCCCACCGTTGTTCCTTCCACCCTGGAACCAGTGATGTTGTGGCCATGGGGTTCCAGGGCATCTTCTGAATGTGCCGTCCTTGCTTGAAAGGTGACTGCTGCACGTTGCCATTGGGGCACGAGTTCCGAGCCAGCGTGGTCACGGTTTCCCCCAACAGGCACTTCCTGGAGCTTGCTCAGGACCAGGCCCCCTGCCAGCCTCTGGTGCCTGGCATGCACCGCCTACTTCTGAAGCTACCTTTCCCTCCACGCACTGGCGGGCCTGTGTCTGAGCAGCCCTGTCGCAGCCTGGTGGCCAGAGTGCTGTCATACTCTCAAGCCACTCCTGGGGCAAGTGGTGACAGAAGCAGTTGTATCGATCGACTTCTCTGTGCCAGGACATGCATTCTCTCCTCACCACGTTTTGGGGGCTAATTGCTGCTGTCATTCCTGATCCGCAACGAGGAATCTGAGGCTCATAGTGAATAAGTGGCTTCTGGGGCCACCTGGACGCCAGTACGGGGGAAAGCAGGAGAGTCTGCCAGCCCAGGGTCTGTGCTTGTTCCCTGGTGTCCCTTGGCGTCGTAGACACACACATCCCAGAACATGGGAGCCCCTGCCGTGGTTGCCGTGACTGTGTCTCGGCCACGTGATAAAGAGCCTCTCCCTTATCTTAGTGCCAGAGGCTCCGCAGGGAGCACGACAAATCCCTCACCCTCATGGTGACTTCATCCTAGCAGGAGGTCAGTGAAGGGACGTGACTAAGAGAGCTTCATGTGGCCTGAGTGAACCCACATGGGGCTGTGTAATGGGGCGTGGAAGGGGAGCCGCGTTTAGCTGTTGACTGCTGTGTAACAAATGATCCCACACATAGATAGCGTCTTGAGACAGCAGGTGCCAATGGTCTTGTATTCTGTCCTTCTGAACCCACAGACAGAGTTGCCCTCAGAGCAGAGACAGGGGAGTTTCCCACAGGAAGTGCCCCAAACCAGTGCAAAAGGAAGCACTGGCGTGTATCAGGGGAACTCACCTACGTAGGGCTGTGCATCCTTGAGGTGCCCGGGGAGATGCTCTACCCAGGTTTGTGCGCAAGCAGGGCTCAGGGTGTGGGGTTCTCATGAGAGGGCTTATGGAATCTCGCTCCTCGCCAGGGCTGGTTTCTGTGTGTTTAGCACCATGCTTGGTCTTCCCGTGTTTCAGGCAGCACTGAACAGCTTTCTTAGTGCCTGGGAATGTGTGAGGCCTGGCTTGCTTCAAACCTGCTGCAGAAAACACGCACTGGCTGTCAAGGCACTATGTGGTTCCATCTCGTTTGCTACTGGTGAGCATGCGAAGGAGGCTGGGCCGAGCCCGGGGAGGCCGGGCAGTCAGCACGCTCGTTCCAGGACACAGCCATCCCCTGGGGCTCTCTGCACAGACAGGGCAGTGCAGCCGTGCTCTGCCCTCTGGTCTGTGAAGTTACCGAAAAGGCAGGCCAGAGAGGCATGTCATCTGACTCGAACTAGTCATGCTTTTCTCTCTCCTGCTCTCTGGCAGTGAAATCCAATTTGGGGCATCCAGGGATTAAATTCCTGAATGTGTTTGCTCGCAACCCTTGGCTTCTTAAGCCCCGGGAAGCCCAGCGCAGCTTTAGCCCTCAGCTGCGTGGGGCTTAATCCCAAAGTCCTTCTCCTTGGGTGTGCAGAGCGGGAAGGTGTTGATACCATGTGCTTTGCAGCCTTTGTGAAAGTTCAAGCGCGTGATGCAATCTGACTGTCCAATTTCTTGACATTCAAGCATGTCTCCTTTGTAATGTGGTTGCAATTGATTTCTGGGTACCTGAAAACACAGCCGGCAGTGGGGAAGTACACTGGAAGTACCAAGTAGGGGATGCAGTGCCGCCAGGGGCACCGCTACCCCTCGTTTGTTCCCTCACCCACTTGTTCATTTGTTCGTTCAGCTGCTCTCTGGGGCACCAAGTTCTGGAACCACAGGTCTCTCCTCCGAGGTCGCTCCTTGCCTCCTGGGTGGTAGTCAGATCCCTGGAAAGTAGCTCCAGTCAAGGGGATAGGAACTGGAAGGGGCGGGAGAGGGAGGAGCCCCAAGGTGTCTTGGGGGAGTCAACTTACAGGACAGAGCTCCTGGTCAAGGGGACAGCAGCGAGAGCCCCTGGGGGACGGGGGCTGCTGGGGCAGCCTGCTGAGGCTGGAGGGGGCTGCTGGGGGTGGCTGGGCACTCGTGGCCCCGCGTCTAGTGTCCCTGTGCGGGTCTGGAGCAGAGAGTGCTGGCGTCTGAGCGTGTGCTCTTCTCGTTGCAGGTCTGAAGAAGAAAGCACCCGGAGCGCCAGGTATGTGCCTCGTCCGCCTCTGTCTGTGTGTCTCAGTCCTGGCCCACACGGTGTCCATGAAGCCATGTGCTTTCTCTCTGCGCGTCTCCAGGGTTGGAGCGCTCCTCTTAGCCCTGGTGTGCCGCCCCCAGGAGCTGGGCGTGTCCTTGTGCGAGAGCGCTGGTGTACTGCCCAGGCTCTTGTAGGTTGAGAGTGACCTCCACAGAGGTCACCTGGGTGGGCTGTTCATCCTTGTCGGGGCTGGGGGTGCCCCAGTGTGCCTCAGCCGTGCCCCGTCTAGGACCAGAAGCTTCTATTCCTGACATCCCCGGGGCCAGGCTGGGCGGGGCTGAGTGGATCTGAGAGGCTTGGTGGTGGGCTGGGCTGCAGTCAGCCTCTGACACCGTGGGTGTGTCTCCACGGCAGGCAGACAGAGGCAGGCTCACTCTCAGGGTGCCTCAGTTGGTGGAGGGTGGCGTGGAGTGGGGTTTCTGCTGGGGGCTCTGGCTGGACCAAGAGTCAGCAGCCGGGGGTGTCAGTGCCCCAGCCGAGCGGGGTGGGTCCTGGCCGGTCTCCAGGCATGAGACGGGGAATCAAGAAGGCTGTGGGGGCTGGAGATAAGGGCATGGGGTGGGGGTGAGGGAGGGAAGGACAGGCAAGGAGGCAGCTGCAGAGCCCACGAAACCCAAGCCCCTCGGCAGCAGAGGGACTGCCCGGTCTCAGGGTCGTGGCCCGAGACAGCTGGTTGGTGCGGGACTGGAGCCAGGCTGGGAGACAAGGAGTGCTGAGTGTGGTGCCGGGGCTGTCAGGTGGGCAGAGTCCTCTCAGCAGCCTGCAGGGTGAAAGGCAAAGGGGAGGGTGGCTGACTCTCGGGGATCAGCTCAGGGCGTGCTGAATTGCGTACTCGGGGCACGTGGCTGTGTGCTTGGAGCAGGAGACGCAGCCCCAGCAAAAGAGAGAAAGCGGGATGGCGTGACAGGGCGGGGTCCTGCAGGAAGCAGGGGTGAGTTGGCGGTGAGACGGCAGAGAGTCCGGGAAGGGCAGGATGCAGGGGTAAGAGCTAGAGGGGATGAGGGGATGGAGAAGAGGGCAGGGTCTGGGGGTCGAGGAGGATCAGCTGGAAGGGAGGGTGTGCCTTTGGGGTGCGATTTGGAGAATGCCAGGACGTACGGTCCAGTGAACAAAGCCGGGTGCAAGAGAGTGCATCTCTCCCACTTTCTGGGCAAGAAAGGGCAGGTGTCAGAATGTCTATTCTCATTTATGATGTCTGCAGAAAGAAACAGTGGAAAGAAACATCGGGCACTGTCAAAACAATCCCTCCAGAGGTGGGGGCAGGAGGCAGGGATGTGAGTGCCCAGCAGGCACCTCAGGGTAGCCCAGGAATGTTCCTGAGAGGTTGAAGCGTGTTAATGTATGGTGTTTTCAAACAACCAATTCAAAGCCGCGCTCTGAAAATGGTGGGCTTGCAGTCCCCGGGACAGGGCCCCTTATTGGAAAGGGATTCCCATGTGGTCCGGCCCCTTTGACATCTGAGCCCCACCCCTCCCCTCCTGCTGCACCACCTCACTCTGTCTCCATGGTGACAGCTGCCTACCTGAGCCCCTCATCCTGCGAAGGTCTCCTGCGGACGGCAGGGGCCTTCACAGAGTTGCCCTGAGAGCACTCTGCCTTCGCCTGTGCTGTGAGCACTGCTCCCATCCAAGTAGGGGCTGGTAAGTGTGTGTGGAATGAATGACCCCACGTGATGGTGGGGAAGCCCATCCCCACCCCCACCCCCACCCCCGGCAGGCCACGGTGCTCCCTGGCGCGGGTCAGGAGCGTACAGGCACCGCGCCCTGCAGGAAGAGCGTGGGAAGGACATTCAGCGAGGGGAACAGAACGTACAGGACCCCGGCCGCATGGTGGGAACGAGGAGTGGCCCCCACATGTCGGGGACTGACAGGCAGGACTGAGCATGAGTTCATGGTGCCGAGCTACATGGCGCCCAGCGGACCACAAGGCACGAGTAGCCGGGCAAGGGGACACCAGTAAAAGGTCAGGCAGAGAGGGCTGTGACTGAGCTCTTCCAGGGCCGAGGGATCCAGCCCCGCAATTTCTGTGCCTTTCTCAGAGCCTCTCGCCGCCTCCCTGGAGCTCTGAGGGGGGCTGGGGAGGCGCCCCCCCGTCGTGCTCCGTGGCTTGTGGGGTTTCACTCTGGACACCCAGTTACTTCTGCTTTGTGTCCTCATGGCCTGAGCACACGGCTTTTCCTGCTGGGCAGAACGAGGCCCCCAAGGACAGCGGGGAGGCCCTGGATCAGCGAGCCAAGTGGTGGGCAGAGAGAGGCCCCAGGAGGGCGTCTGCACAATGGCTTCGTCTTGGCCCTGCTGGGAGCCCTGGGCAGGATCCCTTGCACAGAGCAAGCACATGTTGGTGTGTGTTTAACTGCATTCAAGAGCCAATATACCTTCGGGCCGGAAACTGGAGGGATGAGAAGAGTGGCTCCGTGGAGACCCTCACACCCCCACCAAACCCTCACGACAAAAGTGGGCACAGGGGCTGCCTTTGACAAGTCACTGAGTCCACGTCTGGGTTTCATTGGCCTAAGGAAGGTAGGACCACCACGGAGGGCTGATGGTTCGCGCTAAGTGTTAGGGACACAAGTCCTGCGAAGCTCCCTTCCCCCACCCACCCTTGGCTCCTGCTGTGCCCCCAGGTCCCTGCTTGGTGAGAGTATTTTCTTTAGACCCGAACGATCCCACTTGCTGCCTTTGCGGGCAGCTCGTCTCGGCCTCCTGAGCAGCAGGGACTGTTTTTGCTCGGAGAAGCCTGCTTGTGAATTCAAGCTTGCGACTCTTCCCCGAGGCGAAACATTTGCAAGATCAGATGTATTCATTTTCCACAAACGAAATGACTCATTTTTGACCATTTTGCAAACCTAGGACTTTGCTCATTGTTCCCAGGGAACGTGGGCCTGCTTCTGACTCCATCAAGAGGGAGGCTCTGGAGGCCCTCCAATTTGAATCTTCTAATGATTTATTTACGGGAGAGGGACCGTGGGAAGAGAAGAGGTTTGTGGAGTTTGGAGTCTGAAAAGGAAGAAGAGCTACGTGAAAGGTCCAGAGAGAGTGCGGATCTGAATTGAGAATACCAGAACTTTCTGCAGGGTGCAAGCACTATCTTTTTTTTTTTTTTTTCTGGCTTTCCAACAACGCTTAAAAAGTAACTCAGCTTTGTTCAGTCATAGGAGTAAGTTCCATTAAATGAGTGCTCACTGTGTAGGAAGACTGTATTCCTTCAAGAGAGTTGTTATGGCTTTTATTTTTTCAGCTCTGGGAAACTGAGGCTGAGAAATCCAAAATAGCTTGCCCAGCATGATGCAGCAGAGCTGGGATGTGCCACATCAAAGACCCTGCAAGTCAATGTCACCTGTGGTGCTTGCTGAAAATACAGATTTCCAGGCCTCATCCTTTTCATGCTTGACTCAGTAGTTCCAGGATGGGCCTAGGGGTCTGCATTTTAAACAAGATCCCACATGAATCTAACAGGCAGCCTGAAAATACAGTCTCTCCAAGGAAACAGAATTTCTCCAAACAGGCCAGTGACCAGTGACAGATATGCCCCCTTCCTAAGTGTGAGTGGATTGACATGACATGCAGAAATTTTGCTTCTGGCCCTTAGAAAACTACTGAATGAGGCAGTTCTGCAGTCTTCTCTCCAGTCAGGACTCTGGAAGGTTCTTGTTGGTTTGTTTTTGAGTCAAGGTCTTACTCTGTCATCCAGACTGGAGTTCAAGGGCACAATCATGGCTCCTCGCAGCCTTGACCCCCTGGAGTGAAGGGATCCATCCTCCTCTGTCTCCCAAGTAGCTGGGACTACAGACCTGCGATCTCATGCCTGACTTTTTAATATTTTTTGTAGCGATGAGGTCTCACCGTGTTGCCCAGGCTGGTCTCAAACTCCCGGGCTCAAGCGGTCCTCTTGCCTTGGCCTCCCAAAGTGCTAGAATTAGAGGTGGGAGCCGCCATGCCTGGCCAAGGACTCTGAAAATTGCCTGGCATTTCCTGAAGGCACCAGCAAGGCCAGGGCCGGCAGCAGCGAGGAAAGCCTAGGGACTGCGTGTTTGGGGAGCATGGGGGCAGCTTCTAGAGAAGCTGGGCTTGGTTACCAGGATTGTCTTCACTGGAACCGAGACATGAAAATGAGTGCAGTTAGTCAGAAGAGATCTGGTTGGCTGTGAACATCTCACTCCACACCAACACAGGACAGCCTTTGTAATTAAGCAGGCTTTTTTCCTCAATCCCAAAATGAGAACATGCCGTTTATTTTGTAAGCAAGAGGGTATGAAAACTGCTGAATGTAGCAGACAAAGCTGGGAGTGTTTGCTGTGCTGGGTAAACAGATCTGAATTCTCCCCCTCTAGGATGGGATGGGGGCTGGCTCCATATGTGGGAGACGGGCTGGAGTCTTCTCCCACAACCATATTTGGAGGTGCTGAGGGCTGAGCTGGTGGTCTTGGGAGGCACGCAGACATTTCTTAGCATCATGAAGTCAGAGGAGTACAGGCACTGGAGTCAGATGCTTCTGAATTCCAAATCTCTTTGTCTTACCCTTTTCATCACTGTGGACCAGACACTGAACTATCCAAGCCTGAGATGTCACACTCATTCAGCAGTTGTTAATGGACACCTATGATTATATGTCTTTGTGCTAACCACTAAGGGTGTGAGGGCCAATGAGACAGAGTGATCTCTGCCCTATTACAAAATGTCTCAGCCTTAAGGCCAATGAGCCAATGCAGATAGGACAGTATGTGGCACTGTTAACATCTATTTCCTTTCGTCTCCCTCTGCAACAGTCTCTGGAAACTGTTGCAATGTTTAGGGGAGTGAGGACTTTGGAACTAAGGAGGGTATGAGGCAATCTCATACTTGCTTGAGCAGGGAAGTACTAACCCCAGCTTAGAGAGTACCCCATTTTGGCTGTCTTCCATCCTTCCTTCCCCTTGGTATTACGATTGAAGTTTCTTAGACATTCTTGACTCTCAGAGCCTATCTTTTACCTTTCCATCTCCATGACACTCTGTGCTATATCCTGAGTAATTTCCTCAGGATAGTCCTCCAGTTCACCAATGCTCTCTTCACCTGTGTCCAGGCTGCTATGTGGACCATGCATCATGAGTCCCCAAGGCTCTTGGATAGTCTTCATATGCGCTTAGCCTGATTCCAGAGGCACCATTGAGCCTTCCTTTACACAGGAAGTAGAAGATCTTATAGGAGCTAGAAAGTCACTGGGAAAAAAAAACAAACCCATCTGGCTAGATGTTTTAGAAAAGTCCTCTAGTGACTAGAAGAAAAGTCAGAGATATTTTGGGGTCACAAGGGAGGCTACCAATGTACTCAATAGGAAATTAAACTAAATTCCAAAATATATTTAATAAGCCTTGTGTAAATAACTGCTTCTCTGCAACCAAATCCTAAAGATACTTATAAGCTGGTGATACAACATGTGTGTAAGTCTGACCCAGGTCCAGTGTTTAGGGGAGTGAGGTCTTTGAAACTAAGGTCTGAGCTGAATGACCTTGGGTTGAGTGACTCAAATTTCCTGAGTCTCAGTTTCTTCATCTCAAAATGGAAATGGAAATACCTGGCTCCCAGAGTTTTCATGGTCTTGTCCATCTCTGTCTCTCCATTCTCTCCTGCTTCATCACTGTGGTCATCACACTCTGACCTTCTGGGGCCTTCATTCCTGCAAGCTTGTGTGTGCCCCTGGGCCGTTGCTGTTGCTGTTCTCTCAGCCTGGAATATGCTTTCCCAGGTCCTGCTTAGGGTAGCTGTTCCTCCTCAGTCATGTTCCCCTTCAGATGTCACCTCCTCAGGACATTTTCCCTGATCATCCCACCTGAAGTGCCTTAGCCATTCTCTGCTCACTAGCCTGTTTACTTTTGTCCCTTGTCTGTCTCTCCGCATTGGAACATCATAGGAACTTTGTCTTATCCAGCTCTGCATCTCAGTGCCCAGCCACGTGCTCTGGCATGGTGTGCAGTTTTAGTCTCCTTATGCAGCATTCCCCGCATTCGGGGCATAGCTTCTGCTGAGCCCACCTGTCCACATGTTTAGATGCTCTTCGTCCTGTCCTTCCACCACTTCTATTTCTTTTTCTTGCCTAATTCTCCATCTAGAACTTTCAATACTATGTTGAATCCAAGTGGCAAAAACGGGCATCTTTGTTTCTGATCTTAGCTAAAAAGCTTTCAGTCTTTCACCATCAAGTATGATACTAGCTATGGATTTATCATATATGGTGTTTATTATGTTGAGTTAGTTTCCTTCTATTCCATTTGAGTGTTTTTATCATGACAAGGCATTAGATTTTGTCAGGTACATTTTCTACACTAATTAAGATGGTCATGTGTTCCTCCTTCCCCCACTTCATTCTGTTATTGTGATACACTGAACGAGTTTTGGTTATTGAGCTATCCTTGCATTCCAGGAATAACTCTCACTTAGTCATGCTGCATAATCCTTTAAATATGCTGCTGAATTTGTTGCTAGTATTTTGTTGAGGAGTTTTACATCAATGTTTATAAGGGATTTTAATCCATAGTTTTCTTGTGATGTCTTTGACTTCGGCATCAAGACAATACTGGTCTCATAGAATGACATAGGAAGTGCTCCCTCCTCTTGAAGTTTTTGGAAGAATTTGAGAAGGATTGATATAAATTCTTGAAACATTTAACAGAATTTACCAATGAAGCCATCAGGTCCAAGTAGGTTTTTGATTACGAATTCACCCTCATAAACTATCAGTGTATTCAGATTTCCTATTTCTATGTGATTGAGTGCTGGTATGTTTAGTGTTTCTGGAGATTTGTCCAGATCATCTAGGGTATGTGGTTTCTTCATCTACAGTTGTTCATGGGACTTTCTTAATATGCTTTTATTTCTGTAAAGTCAGTAGTCATATCCTCACTTTCATTTCTGATTTTAGTTATGTCTTCACTCTTTCTTCTTAGTTAATCTAAGTAATGAGTTGTCAATTTTGTTAATAATTTAGAAGAACCAGTTTTTGGATTTATTGATTTTCCCTATTTTATTAATCTCTCCTATACTTTTTATTATTTTCTTCCTTCTGCTAGGCTTGGGTTTATTTTGTTCTCCCCCCCACTAGTTCTTTAAATTGTACAGTCTTGTTGTTTATTTGAGACCTTTCTTGTTCTTTAATGTAAGAGTGCCTAGCTATGCATTTCTTCCTTAGCACTGATTTTGCTGAGTTCCATAAGTTTTGCTATGTTGTGCTTTCTTTTTCCTTCTCCCCGATGTGTTTTTTAATTGCCCTTGTGATCCCTTCTTTAACCCATTGGTCTTTTAAAAGGCGTTGTTTAACTTACACAACTTCATGAGTTTTCCAGTTTTCCTTCTGTTGTTAATTTCCTACTTAATCCCATTGTGGTCACATGAGATACTTTGTGTGATGTCTGTCTTCTAAAATCGGTTGAAGTTTGCGCTGTGGCCTAATCTGTGATCTGTCCTGGAGAAAGTCCCAAATCCATGGGCAGACTCTGCATTCTTTATGGTTGAGGGTCCTGTATCCATCTGTTAGAATTAGTTGGTGTCTTGTGTTGTTAACTACGATTCTGTTTCCTTACTTATCCTCTGTCTGGTTGTTCCGTCAATATGGAGAGTAGGATTTTGAAGTCTCTAACTATTCATGAAGAACTGTCTTTCTCCCTGCAATTGCGTCTGTTTTTGCTTCATATACATACATCCCAGCATCCCAGGTGCCCAGTGTTTCCGCGTCAGGCAGTGAATCTGTGGGTGCAGGCCCCCTCGGGGAGTGTCCTTGTGGGTTCCTATGGAGCAGCGAGCATCCAGGGAGGCCTCGGCCCTCGCGCATGGCCCAGACACGTGGTGTGCACTTCTTTACGTGAAGTGATCCTGTCCACTGGAAGTGGTGTCCGGGGACAGTCCTGGAGTCTGACTGGTCAGATGAGATTCTCCCTCAACCCAAGAGGGCAGGGCTAGGGGAACAGGAAGCAGGTAGGGAAGGGTGGGAGTCTGTGATTCCCCTTTACTCCCCAGTGTGGATTTTTCCTTCTGCTTTATAGCGTGACGCGCAGTCACCAGTGCTGCTGTCCTTAAAATCCATGTCCTGCTCTCACCGCCTTCAGGGCAAGTCCTAGGTCCTTAGTCAGCTCTTGGGCTCCTGGCTGTCCTGTCCCTCTGCTGCTCATTCCAGCCCACCCCAGCCTTCCCTTTCTGCTACACCCACTGAAGTGTCTGGTAGTCTAGTGATACCAGCTGACCATAGACACTATCTCGCTTCTGTGCCTTTGCACGTGCCGTTTCTTCTCTGGCAAGCTGACATGCTGGCCACCCGGAGAGGGATCAGACCCAGATCCCGCTGGGAGGGCCTTGCTGTCCAGCTGGGAAGATGAGACAGGGTCCTACCTATCTACACACCAGAGTCACCTGTTCACAGGGACAGAGCAAGGACGAGTATAGCACCATGCCCCCAGATGATCCTGGGGCCATGGGGGCAGCTTCTGGTGGGCTTCACTGTCTGGGTGTATCCCCGGGAAAAGGCCAGAAACATTCTGGGCAGACGGAAGCCAGAGTGACAGGAGCACACATGACAGAGTTGGAGGAGGCTGGGCCTGGGGGTGGGACCAGCCCCCGTTGCCAGGACAGCACCCACGGGTCCCTTAGCTCTGGGTCTCCAATCTCACCCATCCCCCTGCTCAGCTCTGATGGCTCATTCTGCTCCAGAAGCCCCTGTTCTCTTCTGGGAGTTTCAGGCCTGGGCCGGCTGGGCCAGGGGCCGCCTCTCAAGACCTCCCAGGCCAAGCCCTGTTCCACAGGGCGGGCTTTGGGTTTTGTCCTAGGGAGCAGGGGCTGCTCTGGAGAGAAGCTGCCGGGAGTGGCTGCACTGACTGTGGACATGGTGCTCCTCTGGCTGCAGGTGCCCAGGGGCTCTGGACGGAGCGAGGCGGCCAGGAGTCGGCGGGGGGCAGAGCTGGAGGGGAGCCAAGGGAGGAGGGTGGGGGGGACTGGGCCCGGGAGAGGGAGGAGAGGCGGGTGGGGACAGAGGGGGGAGGGCCTGGGGAGGAGAGAGGAGAGAGGAGGAGGGGCCGGGGCATGGAGGGAGCGGGCCGAGGGAGGAGGGGGTGGCTGTCCCTGGGGGGAAAGGAAAGACTCCAGAACATATCCTGGACGCTTCACTGCTGAGCCGGAGGGCAGCAGTGCTTCTTGCTGAGAGAGGGACGACGGGGAAGAGAGGTCTGGGGGAGACCCACGTCCCCCGGGACTGGGAAGTCTGGTGTGTCATTAGAAAGCTCCACCGTGTCCACAGCCGCTGTGTGCAAACCGCGTTTCAAAACATCATCTTAAAGCGACGTGACACGGATTGCCTAGTCCTCCTCGTTTCCTTCCCTGTTTTACTGAGAGAGCGTCACGGCTGCTTTTGGTTTTCGGCCATCACGCATAATGCCACAGTGGACATTGGGGGCATCAGTCTCTGTCAGCCTCTCTGACCATTTTCCGTGTTACATGCTCAGAAGTGGAACCTGGAGGTCAAAGGCTGTCTACATCTCGCACTTACTGCACGCTGCCAAGTGATGCTCAGAACAGCAGTCCCACCCACAGCCTTCCAGGGGAGCCGGGGAGATGCGGGTCTCGCGCACCCATCCCGCCTGTTGCACATGCTCTGAGCTGTTGTCGCCTGCAGGAAGTAGCATTTCACTGTCCAATCTGATGTGGAGTCCCTGGGGTTCTGACCAGTGAGGATCGGCTGAGAACTCTCTCCAGAGAGTAGCTGGGATTTTCCTGAATCGTGTGTGGTCCTTCCCTCAACATGACCTTGGGGAAGAGCCCGGGTGAGCAGGCCCTGAGCCTCCCTGCTGTGGACTCCCCTCCCGCGGTATAGGGCACCGTGGACCCCCTCCTGCTCCCATTCTCAACTTTGCAATTGTTCGCCCACTTTCCTGACCTCTCACCTTTGCCTGCCGAAGAGCCTTGAGGGTAGAAATGGGGCTCCACCAGCCGTTTCCTGGGAGATCCAGGGGACGGGACCCGTTGGCTCCTGGTTTGCAGCCAGTCCCTGAATGAAGAATCACTTGGTGCATTTCCTCTGGTGGAAGAACTCTCCTGCAACACAAACTGGGGCTGGGAGCAGCTGGGGAGCACGAGGGACCACGGAAGGGGCCTGATTCCAGCTCAGCCCAATTCCTGACTTTCAGGGGGGCACGCGTCGCCTGAGACGCAGTCTCTCCCGGCCCCCGCTGCAGCAAGACTGGCGTGATGAAGCCCTCCCTCCAGGGCAAGAAGGGGAGCCATTTGCGCCACTTCTGGGATGTTTCCTCATGCGGGTCAGGCCCTTCTGGCTGTGCCCGCCCCGTCCCGCTGCCGTCTGACTCGGAGGCTGGCGCTCTGTCACTGTCTGTGTGGACCCAGCACCCCCCCGGGATGGCAGAGCCTGAGGCCGCGGAAGCTGCGGCCCTTTCAGACCAGCCCTGAGCTGTGCGCTTCCTCACAGAGATGCCAGCTTCCATCTTTCTGTTTGAGCCGCTCAGCCTTATCCTGAGCAGCCCAGCAGTCTTGGAGGGGCTCTGCTGTGGCCTTCCCGTGGATCGGGCTGCTCCAGGGCCACAGCTGTCCGAGTTTCAGCTCCGCTCCAACCCGCTCTTCTCTGCAGGCGCCTGTTGGGGACCGGACGTGTGAAGGGAGGTGCGTCCGGCCTCACGGGGAGCCGGGCTCTCCAGGCTGCCTCCCTGCCCCCCCACGTCTGCGCCCTGGCCACCCCAGCGCCAGGGCTCGTCTGGAGCCCTGCCGAGTCTTCCCTGCTCGTGTCTGCAGACTCCAGTAAATAACTCAGGGCGCAGGCCGTCTCACGCGTGGTGGAACTTGATTATTGCTGGAAGGATGAGTGTGGAGCTGACAAGCTTGCAAGCTTAATTTGAGAAACCAGCCACATGCCTTTTGCAGGATGAGGGCAGAGAGGAGGGCATGGTTGAGATGGGGCCCAGGCTCTGCCCGTGGGGCGACTCATCGGGCATCCCCGGTGCCTGGTCTTGTCTGTAGGATTTCTTGCCTGCCTCCCACGCCGTGGGACCTGGAAGTTTTTCGTGGAAAGGGACTCTGGTGTGTTTGTAAACATTACGCTTCCTGAGATTATTGGGAAAAGGCGCGTTGTGGGTTTGTTCCTCGCGTGTTCACTCTTGAGTGTCTCGCAAGCGTCTTGTCGTCCAGGGCCGGGCCCAATACTTGTGCTAACCGAAAGCTGGACCTGCAAGAAGTCGCTGAATGTCAGACCCTTCCCTCCCAACCCCCCCACCCCCACCGCCCGGGACGGGGCTCGGCAGGACCGTCCCCAGGAGCGTCAGGACCTCTTGTCGCCTCGCTCGGTCAATCCCCGAGCAGTCTGGATGACTCTTGCTTTCAGTTTTAATTTTTCTCACCAACTTTGCAGATGTGTCGTGCCTTTGCTGCTGGGTAACAAGAGCCTTGGTCACACCCCGGGCAGGAATCCCTCTGTGGTGTCTGAGCCCAGACGGGACAACACAGAGGTGCGCCCTGCAGAGGCGATGGCTTGTGCTGGGCCTCCGGCAGCAGGAGTGGGCGACGCTGGGGCAGGTGGAGGCAGAGCCGCCAGGGCCTGGTCGGGCAGGGGGCGGTGGCGTCCAGGGTTCCACACGGGGCTGGGTCAGGCGGGGGGAGGGGTGGCGTCCAGAGTTCCACACGGAGCGGAGACGTCCAGCCCTACCTCCTGTGACACCCTGCTGCTCCTGTCTCAACACGGGGTCTGCCCCGGCTTCTCCTTACCGGCTTCCTCCCCAGCCGTGCTAGGCACACAGTCGGCCCCCGCAGAGCAAGCCCCTCTTCCCAGAAGACCCCCCTCTCACGGGCATCAGGCTGGCTCCTGCCCCGGGGACACCCTGCCTCTCCTTCCCTGTGGACAACGCCCCTTACGCTCCCAGGCTGCGCTCTTCTGGGGAATTTGGTCCTGGTCCCGGCAAGTCCACAGCCTGGGCCCCCGCTATGACACACTCGCCACTCTCCGTACTTATGTCACCTGGTGGGAATTACCTGGGGAGCAGCCTGTCCCCTTGGGAATCTAGGACAGAGTCTGGCTGTCTTAGGTTCTGAGCCCTCTCGGTGACCTTGGGAAGGCCTCCTGTCCCTCCAGAGCCTCTGTTTCCCTCCGCAAATGGGTCTGACAGGGGCCACCTCACAGCCAGGCTGTGCTCCACAAACTGCCCCTGTGAAGCATGGGGTGCTGGGGCTCTGGACCAGGGTCCCACACGACTTGCTGTGAGCGGCGGCCACTGTTCGTGCCGACCCTGGAACTCCAGCCCCCAGCATGGCGGTGTCTGTGGTCGCATGGAGGGAGCCAGGGGGCACGGGCAAGGGACCAGCAGTGAGGGTGCTGCCCGGGAGGACCGCAGGGGACATGGCCTTCTCGGGACAAGCTGCTCAGGGCGCTTGTTCTCAGCGCCTCAGCCGTCCCAGCCTTCTCCGCAGCCCCTGGAAAGGCTGGAGGAGAAGCGGCCCCGAGGGGTCCCGCCAGCCCTGTCCTCGAGACGCATTCTCAGCCCCTCTAGCCCACCCGGGAGCCAGAGCAGGCTCCTCTGATGTGTCCTAGTTTCCCAGGTGACACCAGTGACTCTCCACAGGCTTGAAGTGAGGATGACAAGCTCAGAAGTGTGTAGGAGCAGGCGAGGAGAGACGGGCGGGGCCTGGTACGGCTGTCTCCCGCAGCACGCACTCACGGGGCTCGGTGCTGCTTGGGGGAGCTGGCATGTGGCGCATCTCATCCTCCTCCCTGCCTGAGGAGCAGCTGTGAGTCGAGGGAGACCGAGGCCCCGAGGGTCCACATGCCTCACCCGAGGACAGAGCAGGGATCAAACCCATGGTTCCCGGGTAGGGGGGGTCCAGGCCATCAGCTGAGAACGGCCTTGCTGGGCATCTTGTGACTCTGCCTGGCCCTGCAGTGGCCCAGGACACGTCCTGGTCCTCCCTTTTGAGGTGACCTGGCCATGGGGCTGGTAACCGCTCAGTGCTGATACCCAGGGCCCATCGGGGGGACACTGACCTGTGGAGTCAAGGTGGCTCCTAGCACACTTGGGAGAGCGAGGGCCGGGCGTCGGCCTGGGCCAGATCCCACGGCCTGGAGACTGCCACACTCTCTCTGGACCGCCTTCCGCAGCAGCACACAGTAGGCCCGGGCAGAGCGAGCCCGTCTTCCTAGAAGGCCCCTCCCCCTCACTCGCATTGCGGAGGCTACAGCAAAGTCCAGGAGCCCCACCTCACCGGAACTGCCCTTGAGGAGCCTGGCAAGGCCAGACGGACAGGACGCACCATCCCGGCCTCGAGGCCTCTCCGTCGTCAGTCCCAGTGAGGCGAGCCGCTACGGCGCCCCAGGAAGTCTTGGTTGAGCTTGCCTGACCTGGAGAGCCCCCTGCTCCCCGCAACTCCAATTCCAGGTGGTTCCAACCAGGAGCAGGGAATCCTGTGTCTTGCGTGCTAGTCCAAGGATGCGGTGGCAGGGTCCACACATCTTCCATCGCCTTTGGGCCGGACTGTGTGCATCACGGAGCACGTGGCCATCTGTCATCTGACTTGCGAGAATCATGCCACCCAGCCTCCCACCCCTCCTAAAACAAGGGTCAGCCCTCTGAGGCCCAAGGCCAAGGGCAGCCTTCAGGAACTCACCCCGCCTCCTCACACACTTTGGTCCCTGGCTGCTCCTGTTCTCCCACGGCAGAGTCGAGTAGTGGAGACTGACGCCATACGTCCCTCGAAGCTGAAAGAGGACTCCCGGCCCTTTCCAGGACACGTGTGGGCCCCAGCCTAGAAGACGGTCATGGGAGCACCAGCAAGAGCTTGGCAGGGGCCGGCCTCATCCCGAGCCAGGCCCCGGAATCTCTCGTCACTGCATCCAGCCCTCAGAGAGCCAGTGAGGAAACAGGCTCATGCTTTTCTCGTCACTTGCCAAGTGCTGCAGCCGGCATGGAGCCCGTGTGCTGGGACCTCAGCACGTGCTAAACCCCTGCACTCTCAAGGGCCAGGCCGGGCCCTCGAGGCGCTCCATCACCACACTCGGCTTCCGTTATGCAGCCGAGGCCCCGGGGCCGCTCTCCCGGGGCGGGTGGACGGAGGCCTGGAGTGGATTATCCCGAGCCGCTCAGGCCTAGCCCTGGCTGCGACTGTCCTGGCAGCCTGACGTTTCAGCAGGCTGAGGTCTGCGGGCGTCATCCCTTGCCAGGTGGGGCAGCCCTCTCCTAGCCCGGCGGCCAGTCTTTGGCTCCTAAGTCAGCAGAACTGCATTAAAAGAGCCCCGCTCCACGGGGCGGGAAGCACCCAAAACCAGAAGAGATGGATGTTTGGGGGGAGGTTCTTAAAGTTGGCACTCAGAAGGGACAGCATGTATGCCCACGATGAGACTCAATCTGAAGCTCAGAATTCAGTCCCAGACAGAAATGAGACAGGCTGGGGGCTACAAGGCAGCAGGGGAAGGGGCTTTACTGTTGGGAAGCAAATGTGTCATTAAATGAAACGAATCCGCCCCCGCAGGGTAACCGTTACCCCTGAAGGCCAGCATTACCCCTTCAGGCCAGAATTAGCCAAGCCCGATCCCAGCACCCCTCGGCTCCAGGATGCCATTGCCTGGGCTTGGGGGACCTGAGCCGGCTGGTCTGTATGCTGAGTCCTCGCCCAGCCCTGGACGGTGGGGCCTCATCCACAGCACCCCTCCAGCGGGTGCACCCCACGGACTGAGGTCCCCCCGGGGGAGGGCGCCCCTCTGCTTGGCCTGGGAAGTCCCAGCCCGTGGTGAGTGACGTGTCTCTGGGGTCACACACGCGTCCCTCTGCAGGGGTGGGTAGCACGCTGGGAAGAGCCAGCCCCCGAGCTTCTGGTGGGCAGAGGGCCCCCTCAGGTTTAGCCAACACCCTGGCCGGGGGTGGGAAGGGCTCCCCTGTCTGGCGACATAAAGGGCCCGCTGTCTTCACGATGCCCTGACCTGACCGGAGGCGTGCTGTGCTGCCTGGAAGCCCTGAAGTGACGGCAAGCACTGTGGTGGCCTGCTCTGCCCCCGGCTGGGGCCTCCCTTGCCCTGGCAGGGCCCCGTGCCGTGAGTGGCTCGTGCAGCACGTGGAGGGTCCCAGCCCTCCTGCGTCCTCAGTCCTAGACAGGCAGCGGGGGGTTGGAAGACAGAGGCCCGGGGTTCCAATCCCACCCCCCTGGCACGCCCCGTGTCCACGTCCGGCCTCAGTCTTCTCTCTGAGCAGAGGCAGTCCCCCTCAGCCCTCCCACCTCGGAGCGGGGGCAGCACGTAGCGATGGGCGGTTTCGGGGGCCCTGAGGGCGCCAGGGACTGAAGCTGGCCCGGGGCAGCGGGGAGGGTGAGAAGCTGGCGTGACCGTTGTGACAGTAGGGCTGCCAGGGGACCTGCTGCGTGTGTGTGTTCTGGTGTCCGGGACCAGGGAGCCGCCATCGCAAGCCATCACGAAGCTCGTGTTTGCTCTGTCCTGTCAATACGCTCGCCCGTTTGCACAGAGGCCTCCGGAGTGGATTGGTGACATCATCGCCTGTCAGAAAGCCCTGCCCAGTCTGTCATGTATGGGGACCTGCCCACGCCAGAGGCTTTCCGCCTCCTCACGTACACAAGTGGGCACTGTGTGTCTCAGTAACTGCCCATGCCAGGATCGGGTGGCATGTCAGTCCTGCCTAGCATTCCCTCTGTGCCATTCCCCAATAATGAACCACTGGGATTCCCCCGGACACCCAGTCCTCTCCTTGAACCTGCACCTTTGCAGGTGCTGTTCCTTCTGCTGTTCCCTGCACTTTAGGTCCCAACTCCCTTGTCTGTCTATGCCTCCTTTGGGGCAGGGTGTGGTTGGGTGCTTGCACCCTGTCTTCTTACTGTGGAAGCTCAGTTTGGAGGAATCACAGCTGGTCTGAGTTGGTCATGGCAGCCTCTTTTCCTGTGACTGGTGGGGCAAGGACTGGCGACCCGATTCTGGCCAGTGAGACCCTAGAAGAAGCCTGGGGGAGCTTCTGCGAGAGACTGTCATCCTGAAAAGAAAGACACAGCGTTCCCCGAGCCCCCTCCACACGCCAGGCCCCGGTTAGGGGCGGGTCCAGGGTTCAGCAGGACTGAAGGCTTTCCTGTCCTCAGAGCTGAGGCTCCGGCGCGGGGAGCACACAGACAAACCGGGAGGACCCGGCTCAGGTCGGCCCAGAGGAAGAGGGTGCAATGGGAGCTGTGACAAAATGTCCCAGGAGGTGTTGGGAGGTGGGTAGAGGTGGGTAGAGTGCCCTGTGAGGAGGTGACATTTGCACAGAGGCCAGGAGGGAAGGAGGGAAGGGTCACATGACTCGCAGGGGGGCTGTATTCAGGCAGGGCAAAGCTCCTGAGAGGTGGGAGCCGGTTTCCCAGGGAAGAGTCGGCACACTTCTTTGGAAGAAGCCAAGAGCAAGTAGGTTGGGCTTTGCATGCCACCTGGTCTTGGTCCCCATGATTCAGCTCTGGCATTGTTTCAAGACAGCTACCGGCCATGCAGCAATGAATGAGCCTTCGTGTGCTCAAGCAAAACTTAATGGACACTGGAATCGCATACAGTGTTCACCTGCCCTTAGAGAGTGTTCTTCAGCCATTAAGAAGTGGGAAAACCCCTTTTAGCTCAAGAGCCCTGCCAAAGCAGGCTGCAGTTTGCAGACCCCTGTTCTCAGAGGACTGGGGAAGGAGGCGGGTGAGGGGGCAGGTTGGTGGGGCAGACAGCCGTTGGAGGTGGGTCAGAGAGGTCCCGGGGCCTGCCTGGCACAGCCTGGGAGACCATCCTCCAGCGTATGGGCTCGGGCATCGTCAGAGAACTTCTCGCTGGGGGCTTCAGTCATTATTCTGGGTAGCGATGTCACCCAGGGAGCCTTCCCAGGGAGGCCTTGTCTGAGTACACTTCTGGAAGCTGCTTCCACTCTGTCTCTATGCAGCCTGGAGGGAAACCCTTCCCCTCTCTGGGCTTCTGCTGTTTCATCAGCAGGTGAGGCAAGGGGCGAACGCGCCCCTGCCACCTTCTGAGCTCTGGCGTGCTGTGGCTGGTCCTTGAGCACATGTCTTCGGCGGCCCGTGAGCACCATGGACAGCAACCGGCGTTTTCCCCTGTTGAGGCCACCTTGCCCGAGCCGATAAGCACACCATTGTGGTCTCAGTCCGTGTGGCATGGTCTCCAGGCCCCTCTGTGTCTGAGGGCCTCAGGCTTTGTGTCCTTTGGGGCTGTGGGGTGCTACTGCTCCTGGGAATCTCCTTTGGGCTCCCAGCTCTCCCGGCTCTGACGGTCAAGTTGAGGTCTCTGCGTGGCAGGGCCCTGAGGCCACGCACGCGTAGGGTGGGGAGGGTGAGGGGTTCCATGGATCGCGTCCGTCACTGGCCCCTCCTGCCTCTCCCGCCTTGTGATGCCCTCTCTCACCTCGGGCCTGTCCCCACGTGTTCCTGTTGGAAAGTGCTGTCCTCCCTCCCTCTCCCGGCCAGACTCGGCATGGCTCCCGGGATGGACAGGGACCCTGATGGGTCAAGAGGGAAGGGGATCCCTCTGGGCCGCACCCCGGGAAGGCCTTCCTCTCTCGTCAAGGCGAGTCTGGCTCCGTTGACTTGAGCCCCTGGGACATGAGCTAGCCAGGGCGCTCTGTCACTCGTGTGTCAGCCCCCTCGGCAGCTCTCCTCCACACGGATCCACGTGCCCCTCCTTCCAGGGCTCACGCGGCTTCACGTCCTGCCTTGTGCGTACGGAGAGGCTCATTCGCAAGCCCAGGGAGCCCAAGGACAGAGGCGGTGGGGTTGCTGGACTGGAGGAAGCCTGGTCCAGCAGCTGGCGTGCCGCCACCAGCTAGGGCCCGCCGGTCCTCGTCCGCAGCCCTGCCACATCCCTTGCTGCCTCTCTTGGAGTCAGTGGCTCTGCTCCATGGCCGCCACCCCAGTCCTAGTCTGAAGCAGTGGGCGCGTGTGGCCTGGAAGACGCTGCAGCCCCTGATGTTTCTCCCGCGTCTCTCCCTGTCGCCTGCTTCCGGTCTGTTGATCTCACCAGGACCAGAACGATTCGTAAACAGTGGGAAAGGGATTCTGGGTGCTCCCAGACAGACATCTAAACTCTGACCGCGGTGTGAGCAGGGTCACCGCCTACCCCACAGGCCAAGGGTTGGCTGAGGACCAGCAAGAGAACGGCGAGCATCTGCCGTGAGCACCCCTGCTGCAGGAATCACATTTCCTGCCTCCGGAATGAGGCGGCACTCCAGAAGAGCCCGCTCGGTCGGTGAGCCCAGTGAAGGGCACAGGCAGAGCCAGGGCCACAGGGGATCGGGAGGCGCAGGCCCCAGCCGTGGCCCCTGCAGTGCTCAGTGTCACCTGGCTCGCCTGCTCGATGCACGTGGGTTCTTGCTGGGACCCTTGGGCCCGTCAGCAGTCATACCAGGTGCCCTCTCCCACCTCGGGCCTCGGGGCACGTTTGTGTCTAGGACCCGGGCCCTGCGGCCTAGGGGCATTGTGGACACACACTGGCACTTTCTTTCCGGGGGAAGCATTGGAGACACACTGTTTCCGTTCAGCTCCCTGGAGAGAATTCCCGGTGCTTTGAGGCCCTGTTCTTACCTTCTGAGAAACAGCCCCAGATTTTTCTACTAAATCAAGACTTACTGAGGACAGAGCCCTCACTGTCATTTAAGATTTGCCTCAGATGAACAAAATGCAGGAGGGATGAGTCATCAGAGCGCCGTGTCACCGGACAGACTGTCTCTCGATGTGCTCTTGTCATTAAAGTAACCGGCAAGCGGCAGGACGAGGCCTGGGGTTCCACTGCTTGGTGACTTGGGCGGGGGCCGTGCTGGACTGACACGGGGTGGAGAGCTCAGAGCAAGGCCTGGGAGGACTCCTGCTCGGGGAGGGAGGTGCGTCCATGCGGGGGCTGGTTTGGGGCCTGGCGGAACGTGCCGGATCTCCCCTGCCCTTCACGCTCACCCATCCGTGCCCTACAGCCAGTCTTCTGTCTTTCCGAGAGGAAGTTGCAGACTCGGAAGGGGGCTTCCTGTTACCAAGTAATCAATTAAGCACACGCGTGTCAAGGCAGCCTGGATGACAGGCGAGCCGGGGCAGGCCGACGCGCCGTGCTGTGGACGTGGCGGTGGCGACACTCGGCGCGTGAGGCCCTCAGCTTCCCGCTGTCAAGTGGCAGGCGAAGCGCTACGTCTCTGCCGGCTTCCCAGGCTGGGGGCGGAGGGACGAGCTGAGTGCCTGGGAGCCCAGGACCCCGTGGAGCCCTTGCTGTCGCTCCTGGTGCTGGTGTTCTTTTCCTGCTGGTCGTGAGGCGGGCACGGAGGGTCTCCGGAATTGTGCACGGAAACCCCTGGGACCCGGATCAGCCAGCACACCACATCGCCACGAGGACACTGGGCTGCGTCGTGCCCGTTCCCCTCTGGAGGAGGGCGGTGATGCCCACGGGGAGGAAGGCAGGTGGGCGCACCAGGCGGGGGCGCTGCAGCGAAGGAGGAAGCCAGACTGCGCAGGGAGTGGTAGGAACACAGTTCATCCTGTCTGCCCGGCAGAAGGAGGCTTCCTGGGGCAGCCGGCTGCACAAGGTCATGTGGGCACGAGGGGGCCGTTTTCCACGATGGCTTCCAGACTCCAGAGTGTTGAGCCCCTGCCCAGCCTCTGTGCTAGTCGGGGTGTCCTCAGCGCGGCCAAACTCACTGCCATGGGTGGCCTGGAGCCTTCCCATCTGACCAGCGGGCACAGGATGGGCGGCCCGGATAGAGGGTGAGTGGGCAGCGAGGGGCTGGGCTGGCTGCAGGAGACTGGAGGCTGCAGGGCTAGGTGCTGGCGAAGGCGAGCTCCAAGCTGGACAGCACTGTGTCTAGTCCACTGGGCTTCCAGGCCAGCGGCTCTTCCCTGGGAGCACCTAGGTGCCTGGAGCCTGCTGGCCAGGCTTCCAGACTCCAGGAGTGAGCTGGATGGGCTCTCCAGGCCTGCTCGTAGGTGTCACTTAAGGTGCTGTGTCTGACCACCCAGCCTTGGCAGCCCACGTGTTTGGTGAGAAAGAGTGCTGTGACCGCTTGCCGGGGTGCCGGAGGCGACACCTGTGATGTGAGTGCCAGCCACTCGTCATCCCCAGTAGGGTCTGCCCTCTCATTTGCGCATGGAGAAACTGAGGCTTAGAGGGAAGAATGCTGTCATCCAGGTTCGGGTCTCTGCCTGCTGGTCTGGCCACCCCACGGCCCTCTGGGTTCCTTCATGAAAACAGGACTCACTGGGTCTGCCTTGGCTACACTGTGTTCCTCCTTTCAGTTTTTTTTTCTGGTATCTTCAAGCGTGTAATGTCCTCTATACATTTTATATGTGTAATTTCTTTAAATTAGAAATGGGGTCTTGCTGTGTTGCCAAGCTGGAGTGCAGTGGCTATTCACGGGTGCAGTCATGGTGCACTGCAGCCTCAAGCTCCTGGCCTCAAGTGATTCTCTCACCTCAGCCTCCAAGTAGCTGGGACTACAGCGTAAGCCACCATGCCTTCTATTTGTGAATTTTAAAGGATAATAAAATCCTGAGCATCTGTGACCCTACCGTTCAACTCCAGAACCGGAACATTCCCAGGAACTTGCATCCGCGTGTCAGCAGGTTACCCTGCCCAGAGGTCACTGACATGTGGGCTTCTCATCTGTCATCCTGTTGCTCACAGGTTTACTCCATGTCAAAACAGAATATTGTTTGGTTTGTTGTTGAGCTTTAGACATCCGAGGTTTGCATTGCTCACTTGAGGTTTTGCTATTTCTAAGCTTTATCCATGCTGCTGAGTGTGGCTGTAGTTTTTTGCCAGCATGGAAATACACTGTCAGTATCATAGTTTCTTTGCACTCTCCTGCCAGGGGATGTTTGGGTCCTTTCCGTTTATTTCTATTATTAACAGTGTTGTGTGGAGATTTGCTCATAGATTTGCCTGTGTGCCGGCTGAGAGCGGCCTTGCTGGGCCATGAGGCGTGTGAATGGTCAGCCTGACAGGAGAGTGCCCACATGGTGTTCAGAGTGGTCACTCCAGTGTCACTCCAGTGTAGGCGCCAGTGCGTACGTGTGCCTGTCTGCATCTTGTCACATTGCGTGCCGGCAGAGCTCTCACTTTCCGAGCCTGCTGGGATCCGTCCTCTCTTCGAGTCCTACTTCACACCCCTGCTGGCTGGGGAGGTGAGCGTCCTCCCCAGTGTCGCCTGCTGTCCCTGCATCTTCCTTTGAGAGAGGCCCTCCTGTCTCCGGGGGGCCTCAGTCTCGCCTGGGGGAGATCAGTCTCACCTGGCCGCCAGACCTTGCTTGGTGGGCATGTTCCAGGGGTCTCCTTGACCTGTGCGGTGTGTGTCTCTTCACGTTGCTTCTGATGTCTTTGGCCAAGAGAAGTGCTGAGTTTTGCTGGAGTCACATCTACCAAATTACTGTGCTTGGTGAGCTTTCGTTTTTACCAGTTCATCCCCAGTTCCAAGTGTGCCAAGTGGTCTCCCTGCATTTTCTGGTAGATGCTTTAAAGTGTCCTGTTCACACGCAGGTCTTTGTGTGTCTGGAGTTGACTGGGGCATGGCATGCGTGGGGCCTGCCTTCCTTTCCCACGAGGACACACGCCTGTCCAGCAGCACGCGCTGCAGGGGCCCTTCCTTCCCTCTCTCGAGAAGCCTCTTTAAAATCCGAGTTCTGGGCCCCGGGCTGTCTGATGGCTTGAAAGCACCCTCAGCTGAGGCTCCTTTCTGTCTCCTGTCTTCCTTCCTCTGCTCCATTGCCCTTTCTGGCGTGCGTGACCTAGGGGTGCTTCTGGGAGGACAAAGACACATGAGCATGGGGCAGGGACCACGTCTGCCCTACCCAGGCGGGGTTACCTGTGCAAAGTCTGCGTGTGGAGTCTCACTGGGAGCCCTTGCAGGGGACTGCATTTCTCTCGATGTCCACGGAGCTCGGCCGGGGGCCGCACACAGCAGGGTGAGTGGATGGGGACCGGCTCCTGGACTGGCAGTGGAGGGGTGTCATGCTGCAGTGAGGCGCCTGCGTTGTGTAGACCCGCTCCCTCCCCATGGGCTCCTGGATTGGGGGCAAGCTGGAGAATGCGGGGGAGGTACCCTGCCTCCCTTGAACCTGGAGAAGGGAGGGCTCTGTTCTCACCAGGAAAGTCCCATCCCCACCTCAGGAAGCTGGCGTGGTGGCCTCTGATCACAGACTCCCCTGCCCATTTTCCCTCCTGGGCCCTCCCCTCCGCCCCCACCCTGCGGGCTTCACCCGGAGGAGAGGCAGTCACTGTTTCCGGCAGGACAGCAGTCCAGGCACTCGGGTCAGCCCTCTGGCATCCCCTCCGGCCCCTTCTGGCTCCCAGGTGTCTCTGTTCTCGGCACGTCATGGCGTCCTCACAACCCTGTAAGGCAGACATCGTGAATGCCCCCATTGTGCAGCTGAGAAGCCAAGGTTCGGGGTGAATATGCGACTTGCCCAGGGTCCCACAGCAGATCCCTGAGTGAGCTGGGCTTGGGCCCCAAGCTCTCAGGCCGCAGACTCCATGCTTCTTCCTGATATGACAGGGTCCCTGGAAACTCCGACCAGGCCCCAGCTCTGCTTCCCGTGTCTGGTTGGAGACTCCAGACTCCAGGGTGTCAAAGAGCTCTTTGTTCCTGAGTTCTGGGTTCATGGCAGGCCCAGGCCAACTGTGGGAACTTCTCTGCTTCCCGGAGGACATATCCCTGGTTCTGAGGCCGGGCCAGGCCAACTGTGGGAACTGCCTACTGATGGGTGAGGGTCCCAGCACCCAGGTAAGGAATTCTGTCTTTTGCAGGCTCCAGCAGTTCTGAGAATGTCCCGAATGCTGGGCCAGGACTCTCAGGCAGAGGGTTTCGGACTGCGGGGTTCCTGGGTAGACCCTGCTTCCTGGAGCCTTCTGTCTTTGATGGGACACACCTCTAGGGCCGCCCAAGTCGAGGCGTTGCTGACAAATGTGTGTTCCCAGCATGAGGCTAGTATGCCAGGACCACCAATCTGGGCATTGCTGCAGTGCTGAGTAAGAGCCCAGCTTCTGAATGTAGCTGAAGGAGTCAGTGCCAACCGTGTCACTGACGGTTATTGGGCAGAGACCACGGTGGGCTGCTCCAGACACCCGGGCTCCCACGAAGGACCCAAAGCGGGCCCACTTCCTCCCCGTCCACCTGCCTTCACAGTCCACTCTGGCTTCCACGGTGTGGGCCCAGCGGTGAGCATGGACTCTTCGGTGCTGTTGGCCTAGAGCCCCAAGGTGGCTGAGCACCTGGCCTTGGGGTACCTTGCCCTACAGGCCCTGGGTGCCGAGCCCCTGGCTCCAGTCTGGACAGGGGAGCCTGGCAGGGTTCCTGGAGGGGGTGCCAACCACAGCCTCTGCTCCCAGCCTGCCGGTGCAGACTGGCTCCCAGGAGAGAGGCGCACCCCAACCAGTGGAGGCGGGAGGTCCCCTTGCCTTTCTCCTGTCCATCAGCACATGCCCGTGTCTGAAAACACGACCCTAACCCGCCCGAGACATCTGTGAGAGGCCGTAAGCCAGGCTGGCCAAGCCAGATTGGTCGTCATCGCAGGCCCACGGGAGGGAGGGCCAGCGCCTCCTCCAGCAAATGTGGCCCCGCTCCTGCTGCTGTGAGGCAGAGCCGCACCCTGTCTGCATGGCGGTCTCCCGCTGTGGTGGATGTGTCGTGTCTGGCTTCGCCAAGCGCTCTGAAAAGAGGAAGCAGGGGTGGGGGTGGTGGCAGCGTCCACCTGGTGCGGAGCCGTCTGCCCAGGCCCCTTGCTAAGGCAAGGCGGGGCAGAGGCCTGCAGGAAGTGAGGGAAGCGCATTCTTGGCTGGGGGAGCTGCGTGTGCCAAGGCCCTGGGGCAGGGTCCGCTCCTGGGCTAGCAGCTGGTGTGGCTGGAATGGAGAGAGAAAGTGAGGCCGAGAGAGGAGAGGGGATAGTGAGACTTGGGTGAGTTCGTGAATCTGGATTTAACTGAGGATCACAGGAGACCCTTGGAGGACTCTGAGTGGGGGCAGCAAGCCGGGGACAGGGCAGAGAGCTTGTGTGTGGGGGCTGCTGGGGGACAAAATCCGAGTGGCCAAGCCCCTGTGGCAGCTGCCGGGCAGACCAGGAGAGAGCCCCCATCCCTGTGTCTGCGCCCAGCCTTCTGCCTGTGCAGTTGGAGGCGGACATGCTCAGGACACCAGGGGCCTGGACAGGCAGCTTCTGCACGGCAGCCATTCTGAAACGCAGCGGCTCACAGCAGCCACTGTAACACATCGGGGCTCTCCCCTGCGCACGGCCTGCAGGGCAGCAGGGCGCGACTGCCTGGGAGTGGGCGAGCTGCTGGCTAGCTGTCAGCGGGCGACCTGGGGTGGTGCTGGCCGGCATTGCGCATCACTCTTGTGGGAGGCTGGCTGGGCTTCTGCCTGTAACAGCGGCAGGGTCCAGAAGGGGTGCCGCGGCGTTCCCCCACATTTTGCCGGCCAGAACAAGTGAGAGAGCGGTCTCCTCTCCCGGGCGTGGGAGCCAGGCTCCGCCTCGTGGCAGGAAGAGCGTCCAAGGCACGGTGCAAATGGTGTGTGGACAGCAAGGCGGAAAACCGGGCTGCTGTGGGCCAGGCCCTGTGTCCCTCGATCCTGAGGGAGGCGGCGAGGACAGCAGGCAGCAGAGGGAGGAGCCAGGCAGGATCTGTGGCCGGTGGGCCGTCAGCTGTGTCAGTGTCTCCGCTGCCGGGAGGAAACTGGACCCTACGCCCTCCAGGACCCGGCTCCAGGTGCTCAGACCGTTTGCTCCTTTATTGTCTAACGCTGCCCGGGATCTCACCACCCGGGTGATAGAGGTCAGCCCCTACTGAGGCGTCTTTCTCTGGGAGACTCATCCCACAAAAGTGCAGTGGTCATGTGGGCTGTAACACCTTCTGGCACCACCTCCTCTAGGAAGCCCTCCAGCTGCACGTTGCCTGTGTGACAGCCCCCTCCACGGGAAAGACGGGCCTTGAGTTTGAGGCTGTGTCCTCCACACCCCGAGTCCCTGCTGCTGGGAGGGGCGCCGTGGTAAAAGCCAGTGAGGTGTCGGAACTGGGGATGGAGAGGCGCGGTCACACTGTGACGCCCAGGATGCCGTCGGGACCACAGCGCACTGAGGGCTGCCTTCGTGCCTGGCTGTCCCCTGCTCCCGTTTCGAGTGGCAGGTCGTGCTGGCCTCGCGTGACCTCCTGGGGCCAGATGTGAAGCCACCCTCGCAGCCAGGGCTCGGCGGCCTCCTGTACCCACCCGGTCGTCCACGCAGCCTCCAAAGTGACATGCTCCTCGGGGCGTTCACCTAGGAGCTGGGGAGCAGCTTAAACACGCGCTGAAGCCACAGAAGTCACCTGCGGTTCCGACGGCAGCTCTGATTGCTGTCAGTCGTTCTAGACACTGCCTGGGAAGGAAGCATCTGAGAGAGTAGAGGCCTGTGCTCAGGCCCAGCTCCGTGAGAACTTTGGGGGCAGGGAGGGGGCGGGGGCGGGGAGGCTGGCAGGGAGGTGTGCCTCCCGCTGGGCAACCTCCTTCCAGATGGCCTGAGTGCCCAGGTGACCGCCTGAGAACCAAGTCGAGCCAGAGAACCAGCTGACACACAGGCCTGGAGTCTCTCCTCCAGCCCTTCACACACCTGGGAAATAGCGAGAGACCCCTCCGGAGTGACCCTGCTGTCTGCTACCGTTAGACCACCTTCTCCAGGGTGCCTTCTTGGTGCTTTTGATCGAGTAGAGGACCTGGGGGGAGGGTCACCCGGACGGGGTGGGTTTTCCACTGACGACCGTGGAGCTGGTCCCCCTGCCCCTTCCCCTCAGCCAGGCCCCAGGACCCGTCTTCTTTGTTCCCATCCAATCACCTCTCCCTGTCTGCGGGGTCAGGCAGCCTCATTCCGCTAAGCGGGTCAGGTGCTTCCTATTGGCCTTTGCCTCGGCGTCCAGTCCGTGATCCCTGCAATTCAGTCCTGATCCCACCAGGTGTCTGCAAGGGTGGAGGAGGTGGGCATCATTTGGGCGCCAGGTGCCTGGCCAGGGTGGGGTCGGGGGGGGGGCAGGGAGCTCCTGGGAAGGGCGCTGGACCGGGGGCACCATGAAGCCTGGGATCGCTGCCACAGTCACCTTCCAGACAGCCAGAGTGGGGTGGGCAGCGGGCTGGGAAGGCAGCTGCATTTGGCAGAGGAGCGTGGGGAGCATCGCCGCTCCAGGTCTGAGGGCTGGGAGGCCAGGGCGTCAGGGAGGGCCTGCCACCCGTGGGGACGAGAGGCACCTCGGCCGTCCTCAGTCACAGCACTTCCCTGTTGTTGGAGTCTCCACTGCCTGGGCTCTGACTAACCCCATCCAGGGTTGTTCGCACTTAAAGCAAGTTAGCTGGGCTGTGCGGACTCTCACCGTAGAGGGGCCTCTCCACGGCCACGGCGCGGGGACCAGACCTGCACCAGAGACAGCGGGAGGGCGGGAGGGAGGACATGGGAGGTCTTCACGGAGGCCCACGGCAAGCCACGCCAGGCCTGCTCCGTGTGCCATCCCTCCCTGCCAGCTGGGCCATCGTGCCGCCTGCCAGGCTGGGCCCGGAAGCCTCCCCTGGGGAGAGAGCTTAAAGCATTTGCAGTTTGTAGTTGTCTGTTGTATTTAGAAACCCAAGCATCCCAGGGTCATAAATTACCTTGAACTAGTTTGCTCACCCCCGTGTGACTCGGTGCCGTGGCTTTTCAAAGGCGGCCGGTTACATAACTGGCATGTGCAGCCTGGTCTGCTCAGCGGGGCAGGGCAGAGCTGGGCCCAGCAAGGGCGCGGGTCACCCCAAGGCTTCAGCCCAGTGCAGGGGGATGCTGGGGATGCTGCAGGTTTGCTCAGTTTCTGATCTGCCTCATTGGCATTTCCGTGGAAGCTCACCCCCAGCATGGAGCAGGGTTTATGAATTAACCGGGCCACGTTCTCATTCCCAGAGCATAGCTTTGGCATCTGTGTGAGGGGACGGAGAATGTGATCTGTTCCCAGCCCCGTGACATCCCTGCTACGGGATCCTCGGTGTCCACTTACACCTTCCAGGGATGAGGAGGTGCTCTGCACCTGAGAGTTCCGCCACAATTGGAAGTGAACTTCCCGCTGACTCCACCTCTCTCTTCTGGGGTCACTGCCTGCTTCCAGGCGTCTGAGAGTCGGGAGTCTCGTTCTGTCTCCCGGGCTGGAGTGCAGAGACACACTCAAGCCACCACAGCCTTGACCTCCTGGACTCAGGCAATCCTTCCACCTCAGTCTTCCAAGTAGCTGGAATTACTACACTACCACGCCTGGCTAATTTTTTTTTTTTTTGAGTTGGAGTCTCACTGTCGCCCAGGCTAGAGTACAGTAGCACATTCACGGCTACCCCAGCGTTGACCTGCTGGACTCAGGCAATCTTTCTGCCTCACTCTTCCAAGTAGCCACAACTGCAGGTGCATACTACCATACCCGGCTCATTTTTTGATTTATTGTAGCGATGAGGTCTCCCCACATTGCCCAGGCTGTTCTCAAACCCATGGGCTCAGGCAATCCCCTCACCTCAGCCTCCCAAAGTGCTCGGATTACAGGCCTGAGCCATTGCACCTGGCCTGATTTTTTGATTTTATTGTAGAGACAAGGTCTGGCCAAGTTGCCCAGGCTGGTCTCGAACCCCTGAGCTCAGGCAGTCCTCTCATCTCAGCCTCCCAAAGTGCTGGGATTACAGGGAGCCACTGCGCCTGACCTGAGAATGTTCTTAATCAAACAAGAATATTAAATTTTCCTGTGTCATTGATATGATCACATGGTATTTTCTTTAGCCAGTTGAGATGGTGTGTTACGTTGATTTTGAATATTTGAACCAGACTTGCGTATCTGGAACAAATCCTAATTATTTGCAATGTAAATGTGTTAATATGTTGCTGGGGGCTGGGCACAGTGGCTCAAGCCTATAATCCCAGCACTTGGGGAGGCTGAGGAAAAAGGATTGCTTGAGCCTGTAGGTTTGAGACCAGCCTAGGCAACATGGTGAGACCTCGTCTCTACAAAAAGTCAAAAAATTAGTCAGGTGTGGTAGCACGCACCTGTAGTTCCAGCTACTTGGAAGACTGAGTCGGAAGGATCGCTGGAGACCAGCAGGTCGACGCAGGAGTAGCCGCTAGTGTGACACTGCACTTCGGCCTCAGTCTGGGCAAAGGAGTGAGACTCCAACTCAAAAAAAAAAAAAAAATGTTGCTGGGTTAGATTTGCTAATATTTTGGTTAAAAATTCTGCATCTATGTTCATGAGGAATTCAAGTCCGTAGTTGTACTTTCCTGTTATATCTTTGTCCAGTTTTGGTATTGGGATAAAGCAGATATCATAGAATAAGTGGGAAATATTCTTTTCTTTTCAGTTTTCTGAAAGAGTCTGTATAGAATTGGTATTATTTACTCCGTGATGTTTGGTAGAGTTCACCAGTAAAACCATCTGGGCATGGAGTTTTCTTTGTGAGAAGATTTTTAACAATTTCAATTTCTTTGATAGATATAAAGCTATTTAGGCTGTCTTCTATTAAGTGTGCTTTGTTAGTTTTCTGTGTCTTTCAAGGAGTTTGTACATTTCCTCTAAGTTTCTTTTCTATTTATTGGCATAAGGTTGTTCACACTACTGCTTTATCATACTTCAAATATCTGTAAAATCTATAGTAATGACATTGTTCTTATTGCTGGTATTGGCAATTTGTGTCTTTTCTCATTTTTCTGGATCAGTCTGACTAAATGGTTATTGCTTTTATTGGTCTGCTCAAACCAGGTTTGGTTTCATTGATCTTCTGTGTTGTTTTTCTGTTTCATCAATTTTCACTCTGATATTTATGTTTTCTTTCTTCTACATAGCTTCAAATTTAATTGGTTCTTAAAAAACACAATTTCTTACAGTGAAAGTTGGTTTCATTGATTTGAGGTCTTTTTAATTTTCTAATAATAGCATTTAGTGCTCTAATTTTCCCCCAATTAACTACTTTAGTAGCACCCTATGAATTTTGATGCGTTGTGTTTTTATTATCATTCAGTTTAAAACACTTTCTCTTGATTTCTTCTTTGACCTATGGGTTATTTAGAAATATGTTATTTTCCAAATATTTGGGAATTTTTCCAGAAAAATATCTGTTATTGATTTTCAATTTAATTCCATTGTGGCCAGTGTATATACTTTGTATAACTTGAATCCTTTTAAACGTATTGAGGCTTATTTTATTTCATGGAATTTTGTGTATTTTGGTTAGTATTCCAGGTGGACTTGAGAAGAAAGTGTGTCCACTGTTGCTGGATGGAGTGTCAATCAGGTTAAGCTGGCTGACAGCGTCTATATCTCTGCTGATTTCTGTCTACTTGTTCCATCAAGTATTGAAAGAGGGGTACAGAAATCTCAAACCATAATTCTGTATTTGGCTGTTTCTCCTTACTGCCCTATCAGTATTTTTCCATGTATTTTGAACATGTTATAACTTTAGAATGGTCATTTTTCTTGTTATAAATTGACTCTTTAATGATCATGGAATGACCTTCCACATATCTCTGAGATCTATTTTGTTTGATATTGAAATAGCTATTCCAGTTTTCTTTTAATTAGTGTTAGTATGACATGTCTTTTTCCATTGTTTTACTTTTAACCTACTTGTATCTTTATATTCAAAAGTGGGCTCTTGGAGGGAGCATATAGTTACTGCTTTTAAAAAAATCTAATCTAGAAATCACTGCATTTGAACAGGTAGACAATTTGTATTTACTGTGGTTATTGAAATGGTTAGGGTTAAGTCTATTTGTTTTCTCTTTGTCCCATCGGTTCTTTGCTCCACTCTCCCTCCTTTTCTACCTTCTTTCAGATTGTTTAAAGATTTTTTTATGACCCCATTTGTTTTTTTTCAGATGGGGTCTGGTTCTGTTGCCCAGTTTGGAGTACAGTGGTATGATCATAGCTCACTGTAACCTAGAACTCTTGGGCTCAAGTGATCCTTCCACCTAAGCTTCCTGAGAAGCTGGGACTACAGGGGTATGCCACCATGTCCAACTAATTTTGTATTATTTTGTAGAGACAAGGGCTTACTATGTTGCCAAGGCTGGTCTTGAACTCCCGGCCTCAAGTGATCCTCCAGCCTCAGCCTCCCAAAGTGCTGGGTTTAGAGGCATGAACCACTAGATCCAGCCTGTGGTTTTGATTTGGGTTTGGAGTACAGTTATAATTACTATTTGAATGACCACTGCTGCTAATTCTGGCATCAGTGTCTGTTTTGAGTTAGTTTTGATTGATAAATTTTTCTTTTTATATGGCTTACATTTTCTTGCTTCTTTTCATGCCTGAAAACTTTTCACTGGATGTCAGACACTGTGAATTTTTCCTTCCTGGACATTTTTGTATTCCTCTAAATCTTCTTGAGCTTTGTCGGGGTTGCAGTTATGTGGCAATGATCTAATCCTTTAGCGTCTCGCTTTTAAGATTGTTAGGCAGAAACCCAGCAGTGCTCAGTTTAGGGCTAATCACATCCCATCACTGGGCAAGACATTCCGAATACTTCAGCCAAGGACCTATGTATGAGTCACGAGGTTTCTCCCAGTCTGGCTGGTGAGAACAGGCACCTTATCTGTCTGTAGGTGAGCCCCAGGCACTGTGTTATTTCTGTTTCTTTTGGATACTCTACCAGCCTCTCATGAGCTGGTCAGAACTCGGCTGAGCACTCAGGGGCTGTGTCCAGAGCCCTTAAGTCCTCTCTCTGTGCAGTGTAGCCCTCTCCAGTGCTGGTTTCAAAACAGCTTCAGCTGCCTCGGGCTTCCCAGTCTCTGAGCTCCAGCTCCCCGACTCACAGGGTGCTTGGGCTCTGGGCGGCTTCCTCCTCCCTGAGCTGTGTGGCCTGGCCACTCCCCCAAGGCAGATGCTGGGCGAACCGCTGAGATCACCATGTGTGTCTCCCACCTCTCAAGGGTCACTGGCACCCTGCCTGGCGTCCAAGTCTTGAAAGCTGATTCGTGTGTTTTGTCTACCTTCTGGATGCCTCTGGCATCTCATTGTCTTTGAAGCCTGGTTCTGAATACCAACAGGTATGCTTCTCCAGGAAATTTCAGGGAGCCCCAGGGAGCTTGAACTTGACACTAAGTTACAAGCAGAGACTTCCTTTGCTCCTGCACCTCCTTCCCACCTCCACCCAGCCCCCAGAACACAGAGTCGCCTCTCTGCTGTCTGAGTTCAGGAAGTGGGAGGGGGCTGAAGCTGTGATCAGGTAAGAGACATGTTTCTCCTGTGATCGTTCGATATCACAATCAGACATCAACACTGCATGGCTCAGACGCACTTCAAGTGCAGACTCAACACCCTCTCTGCCTCACCAACTGGCCCCGTTCTGACGCAAGGGCAGTGGCAATGGAGAAGAGGCAGGAGGAGCCAGGCGGGCTAGTCGGGGTCCCGTGGCTGCCTCTTGCTTTGGCTGGGCTGTCTCAGATGCCTGGAAGTAGGCAGTGACCCCAGAAGAGAGAGGCGGAGTCGGAAAAAAAATAGGAATAAAGGGGAACTTCGTCAACTTTATAAAGAGCATCTAGAAAAACGCCGACTGCTGCCATCAAACTTGAAGATGACTGACTGAACACTTTCTCTCGACTAAAGCAAACAAGGCAAGCATGTCTCTCTCTACTGTGATTCAGAATATCATTGGAATCTATCCAGAGCAGTAAGTAACGAAAAGACAACAAAATACAGATTGGAAAGGAAGAAATAAAACTGCCCCTCTTTTCAGACAACGCGATTGTCTGCATTGAAAATCCCAAGGAATCTGTGAAAAATAACTCCTGGAACAGATGAATGAGTTCAGCAACACAGCAGTATTCTTTTTTTTTTTTTTGAGTTGGAGTCTCACTCTGTCGCCCAGACTGGAGTGCAGTGGCCGCTCTTGGCCACTGCAGCTCAACCTGCTGGGCTCCGGCGATCCTTCTGCCTCAGCCTTCCAAGTAGCGAGAATTACAGGTGCGCGCTACCACGCCCGGCTAATTTTTTGATTTTATTGTAGAGATGAGGTCTCGCCTGCCCAGGCGGGTCTCGAACCCACGGGCTCAGGCAATCCACTCACCTCAGCCTCCCAAAGGCGCGGGATTACAGGCTGAGCCACCGAGCCCGGCTCACAGCAGGATTCTTGATCAACACGACCAAAAAAAATCAGTTGCATTTCTGTATGACAACAGCAAACGTGTTGTGTCCATAATTAAAAACACATGCCATCTATAATTGCTCCAAAGAAAATTAGATGCTTCTGCCTCAGTCTGGCAAAACATACGGGATCGACAGGTCAACATCCATGTAAAGGATTTATATGTGCAAACATTCCGATGAAGGGGCACAAACAGGACCTCATTAAATGGAGAGAAATGCCACGTTCATAGGCTGGAAAACTACGCGATGGAGGTGTCCGTTCTTCCCGTATGGATCCGTGGGCTTAAGGCAATTCCTGTTACAATCCAAGCAATGATTTTTGACTTTGGTTTTGTATTTGTAGACATAAACAAACTCATTATAAAATGTATATGGAGAGGAAGAGAACCTAGAAGAACGTAAAACAATTTTGAAAAAGAAAAATTAGGAAGACTCTCTCTAAGGTTAAGACTTACTGTAAGCTACAGTAATCAAGGCAGTTTGGTATTGGCGGAGGCACAGAGGCATGGATCAATGGAACAGAATAGAAAATCCAGAAATAGACGCATGCATATGCCAAATGGACTTTCAGCGAAGACGCAAAAGCAATTCAATGGAGGAAAAATAGCCCTGAAGCAATTAGATAGATATCCATAAGCCCCAAAAGCAAACCTCACCTAAACCTTATACAAAATGTGACTCAGAGTAGACCGTGGACCTACATATAAGTCTGTAAAACTCTTAGAAATAAAAAAGGAAAATCTCCAGGACCTAGGACTCGCAAAGAATTCTAGTCTTAACACCAAGGGCGTGGTCCATAAAAGGAAAAATCGGACTTCATCAAAATTAAAAACTTCTTCACTGCAGAATGCTTTTAGGGGATCATACTCAGCATCATTGCACGTTAGAGAAATGCAAATTAAAACCCAGATGACATACTTTGACTCACCTAATAAGATGGCTGAAATTAAAATGACTTGTGAGACATTCTTGTGAGAAGATGGAGAAAGGGAAGCTTTCAAAATCTGCTGGTGGGGATGTGAAGCAGTGTATAACCACCTTGGGAAGCAGCTCATAGTTTCTTGAAAGGTTGGCCACACCCCTACTAGGTGTTTACCTGAGAGAGATGAAGACATATGTCCACACAAAAGCCTGTACACCGAGGTGCCTAGCAGTATAATTCAGGGAAAATGTGAAAGTAGCCCATCGCCCATCACCTGGCAAAGGGATGAACTCATGGGAGTACATCCGTACAAAGGCATCACTACTTGGCAATAAAAAGAAGTGACCTTCAATACATGCAGCGACTTGGGTGGATCTAAATCATCACTGAATGAAAGAAGCCAGACCAAATGTGCATGCTGTATGGCCCCATTTATATGCACACCTAGAAGAGGCAAGCTGATCCTCCTGGCTCCACGACTGCTGGGATGAGGGGGGGTGAGAGGGAGGGGTCATGAGGGCTTCGGGTGATGGATATTTCCATTACTGCCATCACAAATATGTTTCACAGGTGCAGATATATGTTCAAGCTCATCACAGAGTGCACTCTAGATATGTCCAGCTTACTGTATGTTGATTTTACCTTGATAAAGCTGTTAAAAACAACAGCGCCAATGAAGCAGGTTCTAAGACTCAAATATTAAAAACATCAAATCTCATTTTTTTAAAAAACCCACAGGGCCCGCCCTGTGAGGAGGGTGTCTTTTTCCTCTGATGTTGTTTGGGAATGACTAGACCCGGTGGCAGTGACCAGGTCTGATGACTGTCCTGGTGAGACGCTGTCGGAGCCCTTCTCCGGGTGGCAGGACCCCTTTGAGCAGGACCCCCCGACAGGGCACAGTGGGGCTGAATTAGGACAGCATGTCTACCCTCGCTGGCTGCGGGTCCTCCTTGTCCTCCTTGTCCCCTTGTTTCCTTGGCCAAGGCGTAGGGTGGAGGAGATGTCTGGAGTCTGTCCCTTCAGCGAGTGCCACCTGGTCAGAGTCTTAACCCACCTCCAGCAGAATTCTCATGCGATGAATGCTGAAACCAAGGCCCAGGAGGACTGTTCAGGGACACCACCTCTAAGAAATGTGAGTGGCATTGCCCCAGGCCACGGAGCTCCAGATTCCTGACTTTGAGTGCCACATGGCGCTGCTGCCTCTGGCTGGCTGGTTCCTGTGGCTTTGGCGCCTGCTGGAGCCCCACCCTGCCGCCGCCACCTGCTCTGGGACGGCTGATGAGTGAACACCTAGTAGTTAGGTGTCTGCGATATAAGCAGCACTGCAGAGAAAATGAACAGGGACAGCGAGTGACAGGGAGCGATGGGAAGGGCCTGGCCCGGGAGGAGATCTGGGAGGGTCTCCCTGACTAGGTGATGATGAAAGGACAGCCGAGGGGAAGTGGACAGCCACAAAAGGAGCCCGGGGACGCACCCTCCAGGCAGAAGGAGTAGCAGGGGCAAAGGCCCCGGGGTGGGAGTGTGCCTGGCCCGTTTGAGGATGTGGACGGTGGACAGCGTTGCGAGAATTTGGTGAGCGAGGACGAGAGGGCAGGGCTGCAGGGGACGCGGACGCCAAGCTGGGGAGTCACTCCCAGGGTGGTAGGGAGCCACGGCTGCTGTTGGCGAGGGGTAGGCGCACATCTGGAGTTCGCCTTAAAAGGTTCCTCTGGCTGCTGTGTGGGCTAGAAGGCACAAGAAGACTCTTCGGGGGGATCCCTGGTGCCCTGGCCAGACAGGGTGGTGGCCAGGCCAGGGTGGTGTGGTGTGGAGGTGGAAAGAGCCGGCGGACGTGGACTTGGGATCTGCCCTCACGGGGAGGCCGAAGGACAGTTCCCTGTGGGACGGAAGGCAGCCCCTGGGAGGACGGTGGAACCCGTGCCTGAGCCAGAAAGCCCGAGGTGGTCCGGGAGCCCCCGTGGGAGGATGCCCGAGAGCTTCTCTGGCCTTGGGTCCAGGGGGTGGTGTGAGTCCAACTGGGTCACTGCCTGAGATCCTGTCCACGTCCACCACGAATCATGCCGGTCCTGCTGGGGCCCTTTCTTGAGAGCATAACATGCGCCAGACCTGCCTAGCCTGTCACGACCTGGACACTGCCATCTGCACATTGCAGTCCAGTGTGTTGGGGTGGGGGGTGCTGGTCACACCTCCGCTTTGCGGGTGAGGAACTCCTCTCGGCCTCAGTTCTCTGCCGTCAAAGGAAGGGTTCAGGGCCCTGCAGGCCCTTAGAGAGCTCTGTAGCCCGTCTTGCAGAGCAGAGCCTCAGAAGCCATCAGATACCACCCTGCTTACAGATGGAGAAGCTGGGCCTGAGGGCTGGCTGTGACTTCCCATGGATGACGTTCTAGAGTCCTCAAATTCTCTGCTTCTGAGGCACAGACTGTTGGTGAGCTCAGCGGGGACCCTCATGAGCCCCAGGAAGCCCAGCCGTCATCCGCCCCCGGCCCCCCACCGCACCCCATGGTCACGGCTCTCTAAAGCAGCCAGAGTGGCTGGTCTATGACTCGGCCCCCGGTGCTCTGTGCTGTTCCCCCAGACCCTAAAGGCTGCCTGCCCTCACAGCCGCTTACAAGCGAGCCCGTGCATCCTCATGGAGGCCTCCTCTGTGGAGTGCCGTGGTTGCCGGATCTGGGTGCAAGCCCACACTGGCCTGCAGGTTGATGGTGGCCAGGTCAGGGGGAAAGGCGGCGTTCCTTGGACTGCTGCTATTCTCAGAGTTGCTGTACCCAACCCTGCAATGAATGGGTGTGGCCATGTTTCAATAAAACTTTATTCACAAAAGCAGACGGCCGGCCGGATTTGGCTGGAGGGCCATGGTTTGTGAGCCCCTGATCTGCATGTGTTAAATCCCAGGGCTGCTCTTCCTAGACCAAGCTGGGATGGGGACTGGAGGCCGCAGGTTAGCCTGGGCTCTGGACTGGGAGGGGGCACAGCTGGGTTTGAGCCCTTGCTTTCCCACCACACGGCATAACCCTGAGCAACTTGCTTCACAGGCCTGGGTCTGACTTTCCACCAAACAGGGCTCCGTCAGGGGGTGTCAACTTGGGGGTCTGTGGTGGACATGTGGCCTTGTAACTGAGAAAGACAGGCTGGTGCGTGCTGGGCACACCCAAAGGCTCTGTGAGTCATTTCTGGTGGCTGCACCGGCCAGATTTTCCAGAACGTCAGAAGTCACAAGGCTGTATCTGGATGGGGAGCCCAAGGGAAGCCCTCCACGTGTGACCCCCTCCCAGTTGAGGCTGGCCACAGGCCACTATCCCCACAGGAACCGGGGGTGTCTGACTCTTCAGTGCTGGCCTCTGGTGGTGCTGTTAATGTCCTTTCATCGGAAGATGGCGAGGCAGGCTTTCCCACAGATGCCATTTGTAGGCTGGAGATAAATTGTGAAGGGGCACAAATATTAGAAGTGAATTCCCTTCCCTCGGTTGGGCGTCTGTGTTCATTACTGCCTGGTAATAACCTTCAAAGGCCTTCGTGTTGAGCCGGGTGTCTCAAAATCGGGCCTTGCAAAACCTTCTTGGCTGGATTCTATCTTAATCATTTGCTCAGTGGGTGTAATATTTGACATGTAATTGTCTTCCTAGGGGAAATTAATTTTCAGGACTCTGAACAGTCTTTATTACAATTGAGCGAGCAGTCAGTTCCAGCCCTGCCCTGGGTCTGTGGGGCTCGGCACCCTCGTGTGGGAGCATGCAGGGAGATGCCCCTGGGATGCCACGGGGTCCTGGCAGAGAGGGGTCCAGGGCTCATCCTAGCTCTCTCCTCGTGAGGTTGGCTCCAGGGTTGCTCCTGCTGTGCCAGAGGCACGGGGCTGCTGCCACCCCCTCGGGGGTCTGGAATCCCGGGTTTGTCTTCAAAAGGACGTAGATTTGAATTCCTCCCTGACCGATAATGACACCGTGTGACTTTGACAAGGCCCTTCCCTCTCTGAGATCCAGGGTCCTGGGTGGCTCGGGGACCTGGTGAGATGTGTCCCTTCGGGGGCCTCTGAGGGCATTAGCTAAGTGTCTTCAGGACTCAGTGGCACCTGGGCCGCACGCTGCGCCCCGTCCGCGTGTCTCCTGGGCGTGGGGCTCAGCTGACGCCTCATTCCCATCGCCTCCCTCCCTCACTTCCTTCCCGAAGCCAGTCCCTCGCCACTGAACAGCCAGAGGCGTCCTGACAGAACCCAAGTCCGTCCGTGTCCCTCTTCTGCTCTGCACGCTGCCATGGCCCCCTTCTTGCTTGGAGTCGAACGTGAAGTCCTCAAAGTGGCCTTCACGGCCCCAGTCACCTGCCCTGACATCTCTCTAGCCACAGCCCTGCCTGGGCTCCCTCTTCTGCCTCAGCGCCGTTGCACGGGGCCTCTGCACTGTTCCTTCTCCCTGGCACGCTCTTCCTCCAGACATCCACGTGCTCCCTTGCCTCCTGCGGGTCTTGGTACCCGTTTTCCCCTCGTGGAGGCCTCCCCTGACCAGCCTGTCTCTGTTGGCAGCGTTGGTTCCTCCCCTGGGAGGTTACCGTCGTTCCTGTGTGTCACTGTCTGCTGGAAAGGCGGCTCCCGCTGGCAGGCCTGACCCAGGGCAGGTGCTGCGCTCTCGCCTGGCCTGGCTGACCTGGGCTATTTCAGACCCGGCCTTGGGAGGCTTGGCCTTTAACGGGATGGGGGCCCCAGCCTGCCTCCCGAGCCCCGTGGGCCATTCTGTGGGAGTGTGCTCCCCCAGCTCCCGTGGCGACCTGGTCGTCCCTCCAGTGGGCAGAGCGGGTGTTCAGCAGGCCCGGCTCCCTGCCCGTCCCAGGGCGCCCTGTTGCCCTGGCCGTGGAGCTCCTCCTTCTGTGGGCTTGGAGCGGCCTAGCCTATCCTCACGGCCGCTGTGTGCCCCTCGGGCCTGGCACTGTCCTGCTGGCCGGGCTGCTGCTCCGTCCCCCAAGGCTTGACTTGGTGCTGGGTGCGTCCTGGCTGCCCGGGGCCTTGGAGATTCTGTCTCCAAGCACGTCCATCAGGGTGTGTGGCTGCTCTTGCCGCCCGGGCAGCCCGGGCCTTCTTTCCCAGGACCACCAGGGCCCAGCACGGGCCCTCACTCAGTCGTGCCGCTCGTGGGTTCCTCCATGGCCTTACTCAGCAGATGGTCACCGAGCCCCTGCTCCACGCCCAGCCCGGTCCTGGGGGGACTGGCCTCGCCTCCCAGCCCCGGGCTCCCCCTCTGCGAAGTGAGTATAGTGGCGTGGGCTTCTTCGGGCAGCTGTGAGGAGTGCAGGAGACAGGCCAGCCAGCGGTTCCCACCAAGGGCCAGGCAGTGCATCTCTGGGGCCTTGCGGGCCACAGGGTCTCTGCCCTGACCGCTCAGCCTTGAGAGGACTCAGAGAGGCAGGACGTGCACGGGTGGGCGTGGCTGTTCTCCGGCCGACTCCACTCGCGGAAGCAGATGGCGGGCTGGTGGGCTGCAGCCGCGCTTGCACTGAGTGTCTGGGGCAGGGGCAGGGCAGGGGGCAGCTGCTGCTCCAGGCCCAGTCAGTGGTGGGGGTGTTGTGGTCGCCCTCCTCGGGGACGCACTTAGGGCTTCTGGAGACGCAGGGTCTGGGGGTCGCAGGTGTGGAGGGCACTTGGGGGGTTAAACTCCCTCTAGCCTGCGGGTTCCCTGGTCTACGGCTCATTCCTGACCCAGCAGGCTGAGTTTCGGGGAGACGGTCCTCTGCCTCTCTCCATCGTCTTGGCGGCCGTGTCTCCGGGGCACCGGGGTGCAGGCAGGAGCCACGCGGGCCTGGCGTCGGGGTCACGGCCGTGAGACCCGCCCACGCCCACACCCGCCCTCCTTCCCAGCTCCGGCTCTGTTCAGTCCTGTCTCAGATTGCATGGCAAGTTTTTCTTAATTAAGTGCTGCTCTCTCCCTCTAGACTGAGCAGCTCCTCCTCAGGGAAGCAAAGAGGAAGAATTAACATTAATCAAGTGTGTGCCACATGCGGGCCTGGGGGAGGAGCACACTGAGCCCAGAGAGGTTACTTGCCTGCCCGAGGGCACACAGCTTGCGACTAGCAGAGCAGGGCGGAGGCAGGACCTTCCCTCCGTCCTTGTCTTGCCTGCCCCGTGCCTCCCTTGTGGAAGGGGGCAGGGATGAGCTCAGGCTTTGGGGTCCTGGGTTGCAGGGGCCCCTCTCCCACGAAGCTCAGATTCCCCGTCTGTCTACAAGGAGCAGTGACAGTCCCACCTTCTGAAGTGGTTCTGAGGGTCCAGAGCAGGTGAGGGGATGGAGAGAAAAAGCGTCTTTGCCCTGTCCCTTGGGGACCTGAAGGTCACTGCTGCTGCAGGCTGCCTGGCCAGCCACGCATCCCTGGGAGGGAACAGTTGGCGGCAGGTCCGTGTGCGTTCAGCTCCCAGGTGTCCCTGTGCCGAGGGAATGCCTTCTAAGAGACGTGGGCGGAGGCCAAAAGCAATTGGCCAAGCCTGCCCAGGGGAGCAGAGAACTCGCTGGTTCCCTCTGGCCTGCCCCAGCCTCAGTTCCTTCCCTCAGAGCCTCAGAGAACGGACGAGGCTGCCTGAGCGGAGTGAGGCCGTGTGGCCGGCCTTCCGTCCTGACAGAGAGGCTCACCAAATGTGGCTTTGCTCTGGAGGAAGCAGAGCTGGTGGCAAGTAACAAGAGTCCCGCTAACCGGGGCTTCCAGCTGCATCTCTCCTGCCACCCGTCCTCGGCCTCACCGTCATCAGTCATGCCCACGACATCTTAGCTGCCCCTCCTGCTCCCACACCGAGCCAGCCTCAGACACTAGGGGCCGGCGATCACATACCAGCCGCATGCAGTCCGCCCTCTGCTTTTGTGTGTGCCTGTGAAAGGCTTTGGCGCTGATTTCCTAAAAAGCATCACTTGTCGTCAGACCAGCACTTTGTTGGGTTTCCTTTAACCTGCTTTGTCATTTACTGATATTCCATATGAGCTCATGCACCATGAGGCGCAACATGGAGTCGGGGGCGGGTCATCCTAGGGCAGCACCATTCAACATTCTTCGGCCACCCCCCCATTCCGTCACCTCAGACTTTCTTTACAGATGTTTCTGTTGTCAAGCTGCCACCAGAAGCAGCAGGTTCAGAGCTGGAGGAGCTTTAGCTTTGAGGTCCTTCGTTCCTTTCAAGCTGGGGGGATAGATCCCCTAACAATGTGTTCACCTGACCATATGCTTTTCACCTGTTTTCTTTGTCTTTTGCTTTTTGTCTTTGTTGTTTGTTTGTGGAGGCAGGGTTTCCCTCCGTCATCCAGACTGGAGTGCAGTGGCCTGGTCACGACTCATCACAGCCTCTAACTCTTGGGCTCAAACGATCCTCCTGTCCCAGCCTCCCAAGTAGCTGGGACTACAAACACACACCACCATCACGCCTGGCTGATTTTAAAAGTATTTTCTGTAGGAATGGGGTCTTGATTTGTTACTCAGGCTGGTCTCAAACTCTCTTGGCCTCAAGTGATCCTCCCACCTCAGCCTCCCACAGGCATGGGATTACAGGCATGAACCACCAGCACCCAGCTGTGCTTGTGTGTGTGTGTGTGTGTGTGTGTGTGTGTGTGTGTGTGTGTGTGTTTAAATACATATATCCAACATAAAATTTACCGCTTTAACTGTTTTCGAGTTCAGTGGCCTTAAGTACATTTACAATGTTGTGCCACTATCCCCACCATCTCTGGAGCGTTTTTATTTTCTGCAGGTGAAACCCTGTCCTCATTCAAGAGTAACTGCCTCTTCCCCCCTCCCCAGCTCCTTGCACCCCCATTCTGTTTATTTTCTGTCCCTGTGAAGCTCGCCACTCTAGGGACCTCCCTGAAGAGGAATCATAATGTCTGTGTTCTTTTGTGACTGGCTTATTTCATTTAGCAAGGTCCTCTGGCTTTCTTCACATTGTCTCATGGGCCAGAATTTCCCTTTTTGAAAGGCTGAATACTGTTCTGTTGAATGGATAGACCAAATGCATCGAACCACCCATCCATGGACTCTTGGGTTGCTTTCACCTTGGGCCTTTGTGAGTTATGCTGTTACCAACACATGGGTGTTCAAGATTTTGTTTTCAGTTCTTTGGGGTGCGTACCAAGAAGTGCAATTGCTAAATCCGATGCTAATTCTGCATTTAATTATTAATGCAGTTTCTAAATGGACACAGAGTCACTGTACATATTCACGGGGTACACCGTGCTGTTTATGCAAGCAATGTGCAGTGGCCAGATCAGGTCATTAGCATACCTCATCTCCGACGTGCATCCCTTCTGGGTGGGGGCCGTTCAGCACCCTCCTTGCAGTTTCTGAAGCTCTGTCATGCATGCTTGCTAACTGTCGTCATCCTACGGCGGCAGAGAAGAACGCCAGGCAGGAAGGAGTTCTGGGCGATGTTCCTGTGTAGAGTCTGTGCCAGCACACTGCCTGCCCCATTTGCAGCGCCCCCGCCCCGGCGACACGTCGGAGTTGGGTCTCCACATCCTCCCCCACGCAGTGGCATCTCACTGGGGGCTTGATTTGCCTTTCTCTGGTGATGCGTGATGTCGAGCATCACCTCCTGTGCCCACTCGCCATTTGTGCGTCTCCTTTTTAGAAACGGCGGCTCGGATCCTTATCTCATTACTGAACTGAGCTGTGTGTTATTCTAGTGTGGAGTTGTAAGACACCTTTATACAGCCTGGATACTAGACCCCGATCAGATGTATGATTTGCAAATGCTCTCTCCCATTCTGTGAGTTGCCTTTCTGCCTTTCTGGATAGTGTCCTGTAAAGTACAAAAGGTTTTCCTTCTGATGAAGTTCGATCTGTCCATGTTTTCCTGCGTTGCCTGCGGTTTGGGGTCATATATAAGAAAAATCCTGGCCAAGTTCAATGTCATGAAGATTTACCCTGGTTTTTGTCTGTTAACAGAGTCACTGCAGCACAGCCACACCCTCTTGTTTATGTCTTGTCCGTGGCGGTTGTCAAGAGAAAGCCAGAAGAGTTAGAATAGTTGAGACAGAGAACAGGCAGCTCCCGAAATCAAAAATACCTGTCTGGCACCCACCTCCCAGTACAGCTTCCCTGTGCATGCCCGTGTGCCCGCCCTGGGCTGCCAGCTTCCTGCGGCCTGCACCAGGCCCAGCACTGGGAGTGTGCTGCTCTCTGGGGCCTGAGAGTTTGCGGCTCTGGCCCGGTTCACCCTCCAGGGATAAAGTGGCAAGAGGTTAAAGTATCTTCTTCCATCCCCCAACCGCCTCCCTTTATTCCCTAAGGGACTTTCCTTCCCTGCAGGGGCACGACTGGGGGGGGGAATGCTTACACTTTCCCAGCATTCTGGGAGTCCTCTCCATGCTCCAAACGTTAACCTTTTGATTGCTGAAATATGGGAAGGCAGGGGTGGGGGGGAGGGGCCATCGGGGCCAGGGCAGCAGCTGCTCATCAGCAGGACCAGAGTGATTCCTGCGTCCCTGTACTGAGTTCACACAGCCCTCGGGCCCTGGACCGCCCTCACCTGGGGACCCAGCTAGCAGACATTCAGCACCTGAGTGGGTCTGCCCTTTTGAGGCGCCAGCCCCGGTCCCTTGCTGGAGTCACAGAGGCCACGAAAGGGGCCAGAATGTTCTGGCAGCCTCAGGCCCAGCTGCCGACGTGTACCACTTTTGAGTGACTTTCAGCGAGCTGGCATATTCTTGTCCTTGATCTATGCAAGGAAACATGTCCAGAGAGGCGGGGAGACCGGCCCACGGCCCGAGGCAAAGTGGCAAAGCTAGATGAGAGCTGGAGCACGCAGACCGGCAGCCACAGCAGGACTCAGCCGAGAGGGCCGGGCTGAGGGAGCTGGGATGAGGACGCCCACCGAGGGACGTCATGGGACCAGACCCCCGAGGACATGGCACCGCTTCTGGAAGGCTAGACCCTCATCCTGAAGAGCAACTGGACAGGCAGGACACTCTGGAGTGACAAGGGAGAGGACTCGGATGGGGGAACAGGGCAGGGGAGCAGGAGAAGGGACTGGTCCCAGATGGGGGAGGGGCCTGTGCTAAGTCAGGCCAGGACCAGGTAGGGGGCAGCCAGAGCCTCTGGGTGTTTCATTGCCCACTCAGCCATGGCAGTCCCCAGCTCTGAAACTGTCTATGGCTCCCTAAGGACAATAGAAGGAGATCCGAAGCCTGGCCCTGCATTCGAGGCCTCGTCTGAGCTGTCTGGCCCCCTGTGGCCCACCTGCCCAGCACCTCCAGGGGCTCCCACACCACCCGCCCGGGCCCTTCCCGCTCCCCCTCCTCATTCATTCAGGCCTCCCGGCCTCTCCTGCTGCCGGGCCTGGGTGTGCCCCCATCTCCGGCCGGATCCCCCTCCTCTCTGAACCTTCACAATGCTTGGCCTTTCTCTTTGGCACGCAGCAACCGCTGTCTCCCCAAGGTCACACGTTCTTAAATATTTTATTTTGAAACATGTCAGACCCGCGGAAAAGTTGAACTAACAACACACTAAAAGCTCAGTTCCCCAGCTGTCAGCATCTTCTGGGCCAGTCGATCTCTCTCTGGGAACACATGCCCACGCCCCGCCTCGGCTGGCTCTCAGGTTGCGGATGCATGACACCCCGCCCATGATGCTTGGCCAATTCCTTGAGAACAGGAATGCTGACCTGGAGCCCCACCCCTAAGAAAGACGGCACTAATTCTGTAACTTTAACCTCATCATCCAGGTTTAATAAGCACATGAGCACGTTCTCCTCATGACTGATTCAAACTGGGCCAAGGCCTGCTTTCCTCTGGCTGATGCTCCCACCTGGCCTCTCAACCCGGCAGCCTGCTATCATGTCTGAAGGGCGCCCTTCCAGAATGCTCCGTGCATTTGCACATAGTTGCACCCATGCAGACTAAGCCAATGGTACTCGATGTAAGCGTTCTTTTCTCGTTAACAGAGCCGTGTTGCATGTGGAGAGTTCTGAGCTGACTCTGTGCTTCCAGAACTTTCCGGTGCTCGTCATTTGGTGCAGTGTAGTGCTTCAGCTGACAGGCACCATGGCAGGTCTTAGCCAGTGCCCGTGGGTGCACATCCAGGTTGCTTCCACTGTCTTGCCATCACCAGCACCCGGGCACGTGGGCGGACGTTTCCATGTTGTGGCCACTGAGACCAGAGGGCCGGGCCAGAGTGCGTGCATGCCCTGCCCTCTCTGGGGGCTGGCCTGTCACCCCTCCCTCGGCAGCAGGGGAGGATCGTGGGCCCCTCACGCTCAGCACCCACTCCATCTCCCGTTCACCCACACGCTGAGAGACGGTGGCTCCAGGTCCCAACTGGATGCTGAGCTCGCCTCGACCTGCTGTGTTGCTTGCTGTGGTTTATCTCATCCTTACTGCAACCCTGGGACCGGCAGATGGGGTGGGCCATCCCTACTCCAGGGACCGCAGAGCTGGTCAGGGCCACACAGGAGAGTGGCTTTGGGGTCTGAGTGCTTAACTCTTCCATGTTGAGCCCGTCCAGATGAAGCGAATCCAGCCACCCCGGCCACCAGCGTCAGCCCACTCATGACTAGCACCTTCTCTCTCCCCCGGGGCCAGGGCAGAGGGGCAGCAAACCACGGGGCTCACCCATCTCTGCCACTTCCTCCGAGCTGGGCAGCCCCGGCGGGTTATGTGCCTTCTCTGAGCCTCTGCTTCCTCATGGCAAGAAGAGCTAGTAGCAGAAGCCTCCTTGTGGAGGGTGAGTCAGAGGACCCCTTCCACGTCAGACATGCGGCGGGAGTTGGGGCCCCTTTCCCCGTGTTGAGTGTTGAGCTCACGAGTGCTGTCCGAGTGCTGGGGCCGGGAGGAAGCTGCCCACCCCAGTGCATTTGCGTCAGGGGTACTGGAAATGGAGTCAGGTATGGCTCAGGGGCAGGCGGCAAGTCAGGCGCCTGGGGGGCTAAGCACCGTCCCGCTGGCAGACCGGTGGAAGGAAGGGCAGCCCCGCAGGGGGACCGGCATGTGCCAAGGCACGGCAAATGCAAGGCACGGCGGCAAGGTGGAGGGATTGGGGCAGGGGAGATGGGAGGGCCGCCCGGGCTGGTGTTGGGAGACATGGCGTAAACCACAGACACGCAGTGTGTTAGTCAGCTTGGGGCGTGATGACACAGTTCTGCGCACGGGGCTTAGAGGACAGGAATGCGGTTGTCACCGTTCTGGAGGCGGGCTGGCCAGGATCCAGGTGCCAGGAGTCGGGTTTCTGGCAAGGGTCTTCCTCCCGGCCCACGGACAGCTGCCTTCCTGCTGTGACCTCACCTGGCAGAGAGGAAGCTCTGAGGCCTCTTCCTCCTCTTACAAGGACGCTGGTCCCCCCTGTGGGCGCATGGCCTCATCTGAGCCTCATTCCTCCCGAGGGCCCCAGCTCCAAATGCCTTCGCACTGGGCCAGGGCTTTCTTGGATGCATGTGGGGGAACACAGACGTTCCGTCCTCAGCTCTCTCGGAAAGAGTTGAATGCGGGTGGGTTCGGGTGCTTCCCGCACGGTGCGGAGGTTTGGGGGTGCAGACTGTCGGCTCACCTCCAGGCTGCCGGCAGCACAGCGCTGCGGCCTTGGCCACGACCGGGCGGTGGGGTCGGGAGGGCGCCCATCTAGGGCAAGGAAGTCACCGGCTGCCCCTCCTTCTGCAGGAGGCTGCTGAGGTGGCAAGGCGGGGGCCCCACCTCTTTCCTGGTGAGGAGCAGGACGGAGCCAGGCTGGGTGGGCACGGAGAGCCTCGAGTGTGTCCAGTGAGGATGGAGTCCTGGCCCAGCCGTAGGGCATCTGGGAAGGTAGCGCCGGCTCTCCAGCCCCCCAACCGCCTGTGCTTCCGTAGTCCCTCCCGTGTGCCCAGCACCAGTCTAAGCACTCCATAAGCAAAAGCGCATCCGATCCTCATAACGGCTTCTTGAGGCAGGGGCAGGTTTCCAAGTAAAGCCACTGAGGCCCAGAGCAGTGACGTGCCGGGGAGGGGGCGGAGTTTGGAGTTGAATCCAGGTGTCTTGGATCCAGGGCCCCATCTGGCCACACAGCCACCCCCGGATGAGCTGGTATTTGTGTTTTGCCCTATTTCCTCCATCCTGCTTTCTTTAAGGAAAAAAGGAGTGTGTGGGTGGGGGGAAAGGGAAGGAAGGTGGGCGGGAGGAGGAAGGGCCGCTTCTGCCGGAAGCTGCCTGCCCATGCAGGTGGATAGCCTCTCCGTCACGTGTGTGCCTTGGCAGATGTCTGTGCACCCACCCTGGGCTCCAGCGAGTTCCCTTCACCTGTGTCCTGGTTGTCATCGCTTCCTCACTGGTGGTCGGAGGCTACGAGAGCTGCCTCTGTGTCCGTGCCAGACCCAAAGAGACACGTCCACCCTGTGCCATCTGAACTTGGAGGAGGCCGCTCTCTCTCCGATCCACATCCTGTCCTCGTCTGCTGTGCGTGCCTGCAGGACCCTCCGGACTCAGGGTGTAACTAGCAGGTCCCCTGGCCCCATCCCAGCTGTGGCCCTCAGGCTGTAGCCTCATTTGCAAGACGCCCACACGTCCCCTCAGCTGGTGCTTGTCTTCTGGCCTCTTGAATTTTTCGACACACTGTTGTATTTTTAAGCTTCCTCCACGCCAGAGAGTAGCAGCTAACGAGCACAGGCAGTGATGTCTCCAGTGAGTTTCCACCCTGGAGCGGTTCGGCTCAGAATGCCAGACTCAGAGGGACGGTTTGTCCATCCAGGGCCTGGCTCACAGTGTAGGGAGGAATTCCCTCGAAAGGGAAATTTTTGCAAGAAAGGAGATGGTTGCTGCATGACCAAAATAATATCAGAATGCGCACACTGATTGCAGCCTGGAGGGCAGTGTGGGCACTGGTTCCCAAAATGTACATATGTTTCAACCCATAATTCCGCTTCCTGGAAGGCTCCTGAAGGAAATCCTCCAAGATGAAAACAAGGAAATGCCTCACCACATGGCTTTGTGATGCTAGCAATAATACTGACATCCAAAGTAGGGACTTGGATTCATAATTCACAGCCACTTGTATGAGTATAAAGGAGTCATTAAAAATTAAGGTTTTAAAAAACTGAAGTGGAAGAATGGTGGTGAAACCATGGTCAGTGAACCAGTAGGAGGCGAAGCTAAAAACTCTAGTGTGACGTCAGTTGTGTAAAAATCACAGCCCAGGGGAGCGGCCTGGGGAAATTCACAGGCAATGTTGTGGCCTGAGGTTTGTTGCCTTCGTACTTTTTGGAAGCTTTCTTCTTGGGGGGTTCAAAGGCTGTGAGATAATCAGTGGCAGCATGAAGGGCTGGTCCCCCAGAACCCAAGCTGGCGAAGCTGGAGCTCAGCAAGACATGCCCTGGGAAGCGGGCCCTGGGCATCACTGACATGCCTTGCCGGCCAGACCCTGAACCCACCTGGCAGCGAGACGAGGACCTGTCACCGTGTCTGTGCCCACCTGAGCATCAGACCATGGCCTGGGGTTTGGGCAGAGCAGGATTCTGGGCTCAAGTGACCCCCACCGGCTGGCATGCCTGAAGAAATGCTTCCCACTGGCAAGTGGTTACAGACTCCTGTGATGCCAGTAGAAATGTCACGAGGTGTCTTCGCAAAGCCTCCTCTTCGAGTGTGTGTGTTGAAATCAGCCTATGGTCACATCTTACACCTGCTGTTTGACCTGTGACCATGGGCAAGTGACTTCTGTCTGAGCCTGTTTCTTCGTGTGTAATAGGGAGATGATGACGCGTGCCAGAGTTGATTATGGGAAGACTGAGCATCCAGGAAGCAACTAACTGCCTGCTGAAGAGGAGGCACTCGGGGACCTGCAGTGACCCTGGGGTGGTGGTTATGGTGGTGATGGCCACTGCCTCAACTTCTCTGGATATTTATGGAGGGCCTGGACCTCAAGGGTCATACGTAGGAAGTGGCTTTAATTTTCTCTAGCCACTCCCCTGCCATATGTGACTGGGTCTTTCTTCTGGTTTCTGCGTAACCTCTTGGGCAGATCCTGCCGTCTATAGACTTCTGCTGGTCTCTGTCCCTGGGGGTCACCTGAGCTGTTGTGCACCTTCTCTGCACCAAAAAGGACACAAGCAGTGAGAAACGCTGTAGGTCTGCCAGCTCTGTGGCGTCTCAGGCGTTCGTTGATCCTTTCAGCGGGCATGTCCCGCAGATTCAAGCTGTTCCGTAAAACCACCCAGGTCTTGGCTACTTTCTTCACCCCTGCTGAATCTTCATGATTGGCTAACTTGAACGGGCCGTGGAATGGGCATCTTTCATCTCTTCTTACACAGTCTTGAAATGATGTATTTTGGAGAGAAAAATGCTTATTAGGCTTTTAAGGTCCCAAACTCCAAAGAGATTCCAGCTTCCAAAAACGGGTCCACCGGGATGTGTATTCAGTCACTCACGTTACAAACATGTTTCAGATCCAGCCTGGCGCCAACCCACCGAGTTATAGGAGGCAACTGTGTTGCTCATTTAAGACTCGCTCGCTTATTCATTGGTCCACTTAACATGGATCAGTACTTGCTCTGTCAAGGGGCAGTGCTGCCTCGTGGTTAAGGGCCTGGAGCCCTACACCGGGCAACCTGAGTTGAATCTTCTCTGGCTCTTACTATTGTGTGATTTGGGACATGCTGCTTGGACTCAGTCACCTCATCTGTACAGTTTTAGGGGATTGGTCTCGGGATTAAATGAGATAAAGAGCTTAGACCCGTGCCTGGCATATCGTGCATGCTAAAGAACAGAGAGTCTGATTCTCCCATGCCTAATGCTGGGTTCCCGAGTAGGAAGGAGATGAGCAGGGTCCTGTGTCCCAAGGAGCTGCCAGGAGGGTGGGGTTGGGGAGGCAGACAGTCCCATGGGGTGTGGGCTTGGGATCCCAGAGAGGTGTGGGGCAGGTACGGGAGGCCTCCTGGGCTCCATGCGGGCATTGGGGCCTCCCAGGCAGTGGACAGGTGTGAACTTCTCTCTCTGTTAAGAGTCCAGAGGAAGGCAGGCAGCAGGGTGAGCTGGGGATTTAGCTCCTAAGGTCACCCAGGAACCAGGCGTTCTCTATCCGGTGACCTGTCATCCCTTAGGGATCGAGGCTGACTCGCCACCTCCCACGGGGGTTGAGGAGAGAGGAAGTGACCCAGAGGCTGCACACACTCACCAGGCCAGAATCCAGTGTCATGGCCGTCCTGGTGGGAGATGCAGCCTTGCCCTGGTCAGCCACACATCCTGCTGAAGCTAGCGGGGGCAAGAGTGGACATGGGGGACCATCAGCTGCCTCTCGAGGGGGAGGGGCCTGAGGAGGGTGATGGGATGGGCTGGGCACGTGTGTGCCTGCGGGCTGTGGGTTTCCTCAGTGGGTGGTGTTTTCAGAGGCGAATGCCAGCGTGGCTGTGTGTTTCCCAGGACTCACAGTGCTCCGGAGCCAGAGGCTCCACCCCTGCCGGTGGGCGTGTGAGTGCTGGGAAGGGGGTGGTTGTCCCTGAGTAGCGTTCTGTCTGCTGACCGCCCTAGAGGGCAGCAGCAGGATCCTGGGATGTGTGGCCAGGGCCCTAGGGTCTGGACCTGGCTGGGCCCTGGCTGGTAGGGTGTCTGGGCAGGAGACAGGATGTACAGGAGAGACTATGCTATGAAGAGGTGTCAATCTTCCTGGTGTGAGACGGGGTCAGGACCCGCTTCCTGGAGGACAGCATTGTTCTGAGTAGAGGACACAGTAGAGACGGAGACACAGAAGCATTGCCATGTGTAGAAGTTCACTGCAGGCTCAGAGGGCCCAGACCACGAAAACCTCGAATGCCAAGCCAGGCAGTTCATACAGAACAGGGCGGAAGTCACAAACTAGCAGCCGTCAGACTGCCCCTGGCTGCAGACTGTGGTTTAAAATGAAAATGGTTTCTTAAAAACGTGTACAAGGTCATTAGATATTGACTTTTGCAAGTCAGAAGATTTCAGGTGAAATGCTGGGTTTTTGTCTTCTCACAATGACTCAGAAAACCTGGCAGCCCTGGGCCGGTTCTCTCCTGGCTGGTCTCAACCTGTGCCTGGCCCCGCCCACCTGCCCACTGCATCCCGCCCGAGCTCTGTAGGTCCAGGGCCTGCAGCCCCTGCCATGGGCGGGGGGTGGGGGGAGCCAGGGAGGACCCCGTCTGCTGCCCGGCTGTTAGCATCCACGGTGGCCAGGGTGGAGAATAGATAGGAAGGGGCCTTGAGAGGTCCGCACCTGTGGCCCCTGAGAGCTGCTGGGCTGGGACCCATGCCAAGGGAGAGGCTGGGGAGGGAGACAGGGTCACACTGCTGGGATCTGGCCCCAGCGTGCGCCGGGAGGGAGAGGAGGCAGCCCTCGGGGCTTCTGCTCCGGCTGCCAGGTCCGTGGTGGGACCCACTTGCCTCGCTGGAAAGCGGCAGCACTCTCCCCAGAAAGAACGGAATCACGGCCGTGAACCTGGAACGAAAGAGGTGGGTGAGGGAAACGGAGCTGGAGCTGGAGGGTCCCGAAGGTTGGCTCCTGCAGTGTGTACCCTGGGGGGCACCTCTTTCCTTCTTCCCCGGCGGGAAACACCTAGGATTTCCCAGCAGACTGGCCCCCCGGGTTGTGTGGGGAAGCGAGACACGCAGTTCACGTGTGTGCTCACTCAACAAACACGTGTATGCGATGACATGTGTGATGGTGTACGTGGGGCAGGGGCCCGTCTCCTGCCGTCCAGAGGAACAGGCAATTAACAGCCATAGCTCTCGAACCAGAGGTCCTAGGCTCCGATCTCAGCTCCACAGGCTACCGTCCGTGTGATCTGAGGCGAGTCACTTCGCCTCCCTGAGCCTCAGTTTCCCCATATATAAAATGAAGCTACTGGTTGCACCTACCTCGAGGATTGTTGTGAAGATTAAATAAGGTCGTGTCGTAAAGCTCTTAGGACAATGCTGGGCACCGCGGGAGGGGCCCAAGTTTTGGCAAGTGTGGCTGTGCGTTTTGCCACGACTGAGCACTAGTGTGTGCCACACGCTGGGGACAGAGCAGCCACGGCGACGGCTGCAGCCCCTGCCTTCCGGGTGGCAGGCGGTGTGGAAGGCACATGCTCAGTGCCCGTCTTTCCTTGCTCTGAAGCCCTGGTTGCTGGCTTCTCCCTGCCCCCACCATGCAGACCCGCTGCCCCATCCCATCACAGACACTTCTTGCAAACCGCCCACCCTCCAGATGCCCTCCGGCCTGGCTCTTGCCAACTGGGGGTCCGAGGGCACTGCTTGGTCCCTCCGGCCCAGCTTTCTCTTTGTGACGGAGGCCCCCAGCCCCTTCCTCGGGGTCACCAGGGGGGAGTGGAGGGTGGGCAGCAGAGCCAGCTCTTCCAGTGACAGGAACCACGGCCGCACAGCTGCGAGCACGCCTGCTGCTCGCCGAGGCCGGGGGAGCTGGTAGGCCCTGGCCCGCCGAGGAGAGAGGGTGATCTGTTGGTGTGTTGGAGGGGGTTGATTAACAAGGCGACTGGGAGACGCATTTCTGGAAGCACAAATTGGAAACCGGTGGAAGCTATTGATCTGCTTAATGGGAAGCCGATGGCATCTGAGCGAGCAGACAGCCCTGACTGGGGGAGGCGGCCTGAGATCGATGCGCCCCTTCCCTGAGCTGACCTGCCCGGGGCCGGCTGGGGATGTGGGTCAGAGAGGGGCCGGGCCGGGCCAGGCGCTGGCTTGATTCAGAGCAGAGGAGCGAGCTTGTCTCCGCCCAGGAGCCAGAACCCCTCTAACGCCCAGCCCCACGCTGAAGCACGGAAGGGGTGGCGCAGCCGTCTGACCCTCCTGCCCCCGCCGCCTCCTGCTGGCCGGGCTGCACAGTGCTGAGTGTCTTCCTGCCTCAGTTTCCTCACCCAGAGACTTTTAACCTCCTGGGCTGATCACAGGGACTGAATGTAGCCCTGGGTGGGCCTTGGCAGGCACAGCCTCAGTGCCCGGCACAGTCCTGAACAAACCATCCCAGACGCCCGCTCTCCTGGAGCTGCTGTTTGGTGGGGGAGACAAGCCAGTTGAGTAAGTGTGTTTGCTGTGTATGGTCAGGGACAGTGTCCAGGCAGGAGTGCATGTGCAGAGGCTGGAAGGGTGGGGAATGTGCTAGCAGTGGGGTGACCCGCAACACCTCCACATTTCCAGCCCTCCCGTGGGGCCTGCAGGGGCCCTGGGGAGACCACGGACACACCTGCCCATGCCCCCTCTCGGATCCCCTGGCGGGGGCGTGGGTTTCCCTACTCGCGTCACAGGCGAGCCAGCTAAGCTCTGCGGACAGCCACGGGCCAAGCCCACATGACGAGGAAATCAGGCCCCCATCCCGGCCTTCACACCAACTCACAGCGTCGCCAAACAGGACTACCCAGGCCTCCGCCACCAACCTCCCCAGGCACAGGCTAGCTTCTCCAGGACAGCCACACTCATGCCCAGGGCAGAGCTCTTTCTTCTCCGGGGCCCGGGCACTTGTGGCTGCACACCTGGCCTCGCCCACGAGGCTGAAGTCCTGGAAGGCACTTGCTCATGAAGTCCCCTCCAGGATGTGGACGCGGGGGAGGCCAGCGCTGGTCTCTGTGGGTCGATTCTCAGACTGTGTAAGCGTCTCTCTGTCCGACAGTACAGTTGAAAGTTGGACCCGATGTGTATCTCCAGCCTCTGCTGTCCCCGGGCTCCCGCTGGCGCGTCTGCCACCTCTGTGTTGTCCCCTGGGGCCCGAGTGGCATCAGGCCGGGCACCGCAACAGTGGGACTCCGGGTGGCCTCCCAGTCATGCCCCTGCAGCCCGGCCCGACACCCCTCGGTCTCTCACCCACCGCCAGTGCCTCCTGGAAGCCTGGCGCTCCCCTCCGTGGGGCTCGGCCTTCCTGCCTCTCCCACCTGCCGCTGCCTACCCAGGGGTCCCTGACCTTTCTGGCAGCAGGGACTTGTTTCGTGGAGAGCGGTCTCTCCCCAGATGGGGCGTGAGGGGGCGGGGGTGGAGGTCCTCGGAGATCAGATTCCCTTAAGGAGCACGTGGCCTGCATCCCTCGCACGCGCAGTTCGCCACAGGGTTTGCTCTCCTATGGGAATCGAATGCTGCCGCTGACCCGGCAGGAGGCCGCGCTCCGCTCACCTGCTGCTCACTTCCTGCTGTGCGGCCCGGTTCCCCACGGGCCATGGACCGGTACCAGTCTGCAGCCCGGGCACTGGGGACCCCAGCCCAGTGGGCATCACCGCCGCTCACCACCCGGGACCTCTGGGGTCTCCCCGGCTCCTTCCTGCTCTCTGGGCCCTGAGCAGAGCTTGCAGAAACATCAAGCACACCGCGTCACTGTGGGCGTGCGAGTTCCCCGAGGCTGCCTGCTGCCCTCCGTGCGAAATCCACACTCCCCGGGGCGAGCCTTCCTGGGGACTGGCCCTGCAGCCCTCCTCGCCCTCCTCGGCTTCAGTTCGTCCCTCTGGCCGCGAGTGCTCCTGCAGTTCTCGGAGCGCTTCGGCGTTCTCTGGTCTCGGAGCCTTTGCCCCGGCTGTTCTGGTGGGACCACTCTCGCCCCAAGTCGCCCTGCGGCTGGCCTCCTGCGGGACTCCACTCACGGCCTGTCTCCTGGGAGAGGCCCCCCTGGCCTCCACTCTTGCCCTTCACAGCACGGCCGGCGCCTGGCACAGCCTCTTCTGCGTGTGCCTGCCGAGGCGCTGGCTGTCCGTCTGCCACCCCCGTGGCATCAGGAGCTGCCTTTCCAGTTTGGTGCTCCGCCCCATGGCCTCGACCAGGGTCCTGCACACATTCTTAGGATCAACCTGTAAGCAAAACGTGTGACTCTGGGACTCTGCAAGGATTCAGCCAGAGAGCCTGCCTCCTTGGCCCAGGATTCTGGGCTTTGCTGGATTTGCCAGCACGTGGCGGTGTGGTGCGGGCCGCCACACCCCCAACTAACATGAGACTGGGTGACGCTATAGCGACCTCTGCCCCAGGCCGTGTCCAACTCCAGCTCTGAGAGGCGGTGCTCAAGGAGGCGTTCTGTGCCGAAAGCCCGAGCGCTCTGGGTGGCAGGAGAAGGAACTCCCGCCCGGCTGCTGGCCCCAGCACAGGCAGTCCACTTCTCCATCCAAGGGCTGGGCGCCCGGGGTGACACTCCCCAGGCCGGTGAAGAGAGGGGGAAGAATGTTCTGGGCAGAGGGCGCGGCATCTGCAGAAGCCTGGGTGCAGGAGGAAAAGAAGGGAGCGGAAGGAGCAGCCGAGCCCCCTGGTTTGGAGGGAGGACCGTGTCCTCCTCCGCCTCGTGTCTTCCCCTTCCCCCGCTCCGTGCTCAGCCGAGGGCTCAGGACCGTGGGTGGGCTCTCCACCCTCTTCCCTGCATCCTCCTCCTTGGCCGCCCCTTCCTGCCCTCTCCACCCCGCCGTCTGTTCTCCACGCCGAGCCACGGGGGTCCCTTTCTTCCTCTCCTCAGAGACCCCCAGATCCCTGCCTTGGAGCCAAGGCCGAGTCCGTGCCGGGCCTGCCCTGCCAGCCTCGGCCTCCTCCTGCCTCCCCGGGCCCTCCTTGTCACCCTCTGCTCCTGTCGGCCTGCTCGCTGGCAGTCCCTGGCGCACGGAGGCACGGCCCTGCCCAGGCCTCTGCACGTGCGGAGCCTCTGCTGGATGCATGCTGGGTGCACCTGCCTCCTTCATGGTGGTCCTGCCTTCACGGAGGGGCAGCGCGTGGGGCTGAGCAGGCGACCTCCCGCTGGAGGGCCTTTCCTGGCGTCTGGGGCCGCCCCTGGCAGTGGCCCTCTAGAGATGCTCGTGGCCGTTTTTCTGAAATTCAGCCACCCACCACACCGGCTAACGCCCTGAGCGCGGCCTTGGGCTTCCTGGCCACAGAACTCAGCTGGCGGCGGCGTGAGGTGGGCTGAGGGCCGCCCGCGCTTGCACTCGGGGCTCAGAGAGCTGCCTGTGAACTTCGAGCGGGGCTGTCCTCGCTCCTTCAGAGGATGGCGGTGGCCTCTGTGACCACCGGAGTTGCCTGAACCCAAAGACCGTTTGCCCTACTGTCCTCAAGACGGTCCCATTCTTGGGGCATTTATTGCCACACTGTTGTCGCATGCCGTCCTGCACCCCTGAAACCCCACTGCCCACAGCCCCCAACTACTTTTGGGGTGGGATCTGACGCGGCCCACATGCTTCACCCTGGGCTCACCTACCCCAGAGGTCTGGCTCGATCCCCCTCGCCCCCAGGGGCTGTGGACCCAGGTCTGCATGGCAGTGCCCCGTGGCCCATGTGGGGAGGGCCAGGCCAGCCACCACCCCATTCCCAGACCACGGCTCAGCTCATGTCTCTGCTCAAATGTCACCTCTTTGGGGACGCCCTGCCTGGCCTCTCCCACGAGTCCTCTTACCCCAGCGTCTTCCTTTTGGGCGCTGCTCACTCCCTGGCATATGACAAAGTTATTTTGTGACCGCTTGATTGAAATTTGCATATTGTAAAGTTCACTCACTGGAAGTGTGTAATCAAGTGAGTTTTAGTGTATTTTCTGAGTTGTGAACCCATCTCGCCGTCAATCTCAGAACATTTTCGTCACCCGCAGAGAAAGCCCGCACCCAACGAACAGCCCCCCCACTCCCCTCCCCCAAGGCCCTGCAACCACGAATCGACTTCCTGTCTCTCTAGAGATGTCACGTAGATGGCACCGTGCACCCTGGCCTTTATGGCCGGCTCCTTCCGCCTTGCACCATGTTGCTTTTGGCAGTCACGTCCCCCTAGCTCAAAGCCTTGGCGCCGCTCTTTCCTCTGCCTTGGACACTCCTGCTCTTCCCCAGATACCTCCGGGGCCCCCTTCCCACTTGCTTTCAGTGAGGCCTTCCCCCCACCCCTAGATAAGTCAGGACCCTCGCCCTCCTCCTGATCCTCCCGATGCTTGCTGGCTTTTCTCCCTTGCAGTGGGAGGCTTTCTTCACTTGCTAGCCCCAGCCCCCATGCATCCTGTGCAGCCTTCAGCACCCACTCCACGTGGCCCCTCCTCCGTGGTGGCTTCCCAAGGCTGTTGGCTTCTCGCCTGCTGTGCTCCAGAAATACTTGGTTCTTGCTGGACTGTGGCTCGTGTGCTTTCTCGCCGGTTCTGTTGACTGTGGGCCTCCCCTGAAAGTCAAGGGCCTTGTCTTGTCCTGTGCTGTGCCTGTAGCCCCCAGAAAGAAGTCAGTGTTTGTTGGAAGAATGGCGAGGCCAGGCTCGGTGGCTCAGCCTGTCATCCTGTGTTTTGGGAGGCCGAGGTGAGTGAATTGCCTGAGCCCGCGGGTTCGCGACCCACCTGGGCAACTTGGCGAGACCGCGTCTCTACAATAAATAAAAAAAATCAGCCAGGCGTGGTAGCGCGCGCCTGTAGTTCCAGCTACTCGGAAGGCGGAGGCGGAAGGCTCGCCGGAGCCCAGCAGGTCGAGGCTGCGGTGGCCAGGAGCGTGCCACTGCGCTCCGGTCTGGGCGACAGAGTGAGACTCCGACTCAAAAAAAAAAGAAAGAATGGAGGAATACGGGGGTCTTCCGGGGAACCCCCAGCTGGCTCAGACCCTGCCTAGGGTCAGGTTCGGTCGTGAGCCGCTACAGGGCAGGGCAGACATGGGGACACCTGTGCCCCAGCCATCCGGGGTTGGCTCTGGACTGCTCAGGCTGGGCCTGCGGAAGCCCGCACCCGCGCGGGGCACCGTGGGCTGAGGCTGGCCCGGGCTCTGTACCCAGGGCCTCCCACACGTCTGCGGGGACAGATGGGCCCCTCCTCCACCCTGGAGCTGGTCATTAAGAAAGGGACTGCAGACAGACGCGCGCTCCAGCCTTCCCCGGTGACAGATGGCTGATAATTAACGTTGGGCTGCATGTTATCAATCAGTTTAAACCTGAATGCGCAGTCAGACGCGATTCCAGGGGGAAACGTCCAGCCACACACCCTCCTCGTTCTTGCCCGTCAGTCACCGGTTTTGCAAGTGGCTTATTAAAACGTGGAGGCAAGCACGGCTGGAGAAATGAAAGGCCCAGAGCTGGTTTCTCAGGGCTTCGGGCCCGAGCCCGGTGTGGGAAGGCGGGTGTCGGGGCTGGCCGGGCCGAGGGGCCAGCCCGCCTCACAGAGGGCCAGGCTGAGGCTGGAGCCGGGCCGCAGGGCAGTGTCCAGAAGGCAGATGCAGGGGCGTGGCCAGGGCTGGGGCCGGGGAGCTTATGCAGGCGGCCAGGCAGCGCGGGGACTCCGAGGTTGGAGAGACCAGAGCCATGTGTGGCCGCGGGGCCGCGGAAGGAGCGTCGTGTTGGAGTCGGCGCCTCTGGCTTTGAGTCCAGCCCTTCTTCCTGCCGTGGGAGGTAGGTCGCCGTGTCCCTGAGTCTCGCTTTCCTTCTCTGTGGAGCAGGAGTACTCACTCCCCTCTCGGAGGCGGCAGGGACGGAGGAGGCCGTGTCTGGGGAGGCCGGGAGAGCACCGCGGACACAAAGCAGGCACCCAGTCAAGGATCCCAGGGCCCGGGCAGTCCCCGGAGGACAGCTGGCCGCTTCCCTACCTCCTGCAGGCACGAAGAGGGCATTCTGGGTCTGCAGCCCCGTGGCCGGGATTGGCCCGCCCTCTCGAGTCCCCGGGAGTCTGCTGTGCCTTGGTTTCCGTTCTTTCCTCACTGGGAATGTGTTCTCTTCACATCCCCAACCCTCAGCAAACTCCTTCACGCCCTTCAAAACCCGCCTCACGTGGCACCTCCTCCGTGGTGTCGTCCCACTGCCATGCTAGCGTCTCGCCTTCTGTGCCCCCCAGGTACTACATTCTTGCTAGACTGGGAATCCCTTGTGGAAAGGGCCTGTGTCCTACCCGACCTAGGGTGCGGTGACAAGAGATGTCCTTGAACGAATAATGAAAGGAACGGATGAGTAGAGGAAAGGCACACTCACCCCGCCCCGAGAGCACCTCGAGGCCCGTCCTCGGCGGCCCCCCACCTCCAAGGCTACGAGCTTCCCGCCAGCCAGGGCCTGGCCTGGGGGTCTCATCTGTGTCTCCCACTGCTCAAGTCAGTTTTTGGTACACACTAGGGGCTCCGCAAATGTCTGCCTGAATGAGAAGATAGAGGGGACAGGAGGGCTGAGCCCACGCTTAGTTGGACCTGCCAAGAGTCGGGGATGGTGCTGGACTTTGTCACCCCCAGGAGCCTGTCCTCGGGCCAGCGCAGGTCACAGAGGTGGGTGCTGAGGCAGAGGGACGGAAGGATGGAAGAGCCAGGAGTGAAAACATGGAGTCCAGACGGCTCCGAGAGCGCCTTCCCGTCCCGATCCTTCCAGGCGAGTGAGTGCATGCATGCGTGATGAGTCCGCGAATGAGCGAGCCCCGCGCTGCTGGCGCTGCCGCTGCCGGGGACATCGTGCCCTCCCTCCCTCCCCGCCCCTCCTCTGCAGCTGGCTCAAGGCTTTCATGGGAAGCTGGGGCTGGAACCGGCCACCACCCTCCCCAGGCCTGCACGGTGGGGGGGGGCAGCTTCCTGCCAGCCCCCAGCCCCACCACGGGCCCAGCTGCGGCCCTCCCACCCTGCCAATCAGGCTCCATTGTCCTGCCGCATCTGGAGGCCCCTGCAAACCGCGTCCCAACGGGCGTGCTCAGCATCCTTCCCGGAGGACAGCCCTTTCCTTTCAGGCGCGCCAGTTCCTAAAAGGCTGGTGATTGCGTCCTCAGCATCCCGGAGCCTCCCCAGAGCTGGGAGTGGTGGAAAAAGCCCCAGATGGCTGGGAAGGGGAGGCGTGATTACCATGAACAGGAAGCTGGGCCTCCAAGAAGGCGCTGAGTGTTAAGTAGGAAACGCGCCCCTCCTGGAATGTCCTCTGCTCCGTCCCTCAGTGCCCATGCTGTCCAGCCCGTGCCTGCCTGGGAATGGCATGAGCATCGCCAGCAGGGCCCCTTACCACCTGGGTGGCGGGCCCACCCTGGGGCGCTGATGGGAGGTCTGGGTGGACCTGAGGATGGGCACTTCTCCCAGAGACCACTGGGTACGAGGGTCAGGGCCTGAGCTCTCCTCCAGCCACCTGGGGACCTAGGAGGAGAGGGCCCAGGGCCCTGGAAGGGCACCTGGGGTGATGGGCAGGCCCGGGCCTCCGGGAGGCAGGGGAGGCAGCCCTTGGCCTTGTGGCATTGTGAACCTGAGGGGAGAGGTCCAGCGGAAGTCCCGGGCTGGTGCTCCCTGGGCTGAGGCAGGCGAGCCTGTCTCTGAATCCCCCACCGAACCCATCCCTGGAAGCGGGTGAGAGTCTCTCCCTGGCCGGGCGGGATCCCCTGTGCATGCCTGGGCCTAGAACAGAGAGGGGAGACCTAGCAGCTCAGGTGTGATTTAGCACCTGGCTGGGGCAGCATGCTTCAGGACCTGAGGGAGGGCCGTGAGGTGTGATGTAGTCCCTGAGAGAAGCAACAGGTGCGGGTTCGTACCTGGTGGGGGCCACTGGGGGGTGGTTCAGTACCTGAGGTCGCCGAGGTGGGGTTGGGACCTGGTGGGGTCCGTGAGAGGGTGGGGCTGCCTAGGTGTCACTTATTCCCGGGGTTGGACTGAAATGGCCCCAGGTGCTGAGCTGCTCCAAGAAGGCACCGTAGCCAGTCAGCGTGGACCCCGAGGACAGGAGCAGCCAGTGCCTGGGCATTTAGGTTCTCTGAGATGGCAACTTCTGAGCCCGGAAGGGGCCCGCCGTCGAGGGCGTGAGCTCTGGGCAGTGCTCACCCAGGGTTTGGAGCTGCAGACGAGGCACCTGGAGACCCAGGAGCAGGAGGGACTTGGCTGTCAGAGGCAGGGGGCACGGTGGTGGGGAATCGCGCCTGGGCATGGAGGGTGGCTGGCAGCAGGCAGGGAAGGAGACGGATGCCCTGGGCCTTGGGGCCACCGAGGGCACCGGGCTGGGTGTGCAGGGAACCGGCCAGGCCATTGCCGTAGCTCCAGGCCGCCCCCTGCTGGCAGCTCTGGGCCTCACACCAGCGCCTTCCGGCTGCACCGACCCAGCACTGCGCGGAAACGTCCCCGGGTGCGGCTCCCCGAATGATGGGCCCTTGGTCCTCTCCGGGACAGGGGTCTCACGCGCCCCTTTACAAGGCGGCCTGTTCGGACCTGCCCAGTGTAAGGCAGCTGGACCCCAGATGGAGCTGCCCCTCCCCAGCTGCCTGGGCCTGAAGCTAGAGGAGGGTTCGCAAGGGCCAGGGCGTGGGAATGGCTGGGATGAACAGAGAGGCCAGCCGGAGCCAGGCTGCCGCACAGCCAGGGGCGAGGGCTTCCTGGGAGCCTCGTGGCCACCCTGGGCTTCTGGGTCCTTCCACGGCCCCTGCTTCTGCAGCAGCCACAAGACGGGGTGTCCTCTGGTAGGAAAGCGGGCAGAGCTGAGGAAAGACGGGCGGGCTGGAGGGGGACCTCGCCCTCGCGGACGAGGCCCACGACCTCGCCCTGGGCCCCCTTCCAGCCTCTGTCCTCTGAACGGCCGCTGCCGTGCACTCACCGTGTGGTCTGAGGGCTTCCTGTCCACCGGGCTCTGCCTGAATCTGGCGCCCACCTCAGGGACTGAAACGTGCCCTCTGCCCTCCAGAAGCCTGTGTCTCGGTGTGGAGGGAGCACCGCCCACCCACCGACAAGCAAACCAGGCGCTCAGTGGGCGGGGGGAGCTCTGGTGGGCAGAAGGGAGTGACCACGCCCAGGGGCCCGTGACAGTTGGGCAGGGTGCCCCGAGGCAGCGTCGAGGGAGCGGATGGTGAGCCCTGAATGGCGGGAAGACGTCTTCAGATGGCGGCGGGCAGTAGGACGCAGCAGGCGGGTTTGGGCGGTGGGGAGGGGAAGGTCGGGCGGGCCGTACGGCAAGGGCATCCCCCTCCCGCTGACGAGGGGGCTCCGTGCCATCCTCATGCTGCCCCCTGCGGCCGTTGTCCGAGCCGAGAAAGGGCTGTCGGTCAAGGGGGCGCTGAGGGGTGTGGCCTGTGGGTCTGCTTTGGAGACTCTGCTGACATCGTCCCAGCCGCAGGGTGCGGGTCCCCTGGGGGCGTCCCCTCATGCCCAGGAGAGGGCCTGGCACACAGCAGGGGCCCAGCAAAGTCACGCCCAGTGGCGGAGTGCCGGGCTGTGGAGAGGGCACGGGGGGGCACAAGGCGGTGGGGCCCATTGCAGCCAGGACCTTGCCCGGCAAGAAGCCCGTGGCGACTCCCCCTGTGGACTCCGGGAGCACGTCCTGCGGAGGGCTCACAGCCAGCGGGGACGGCACGTGTGGACACAGGGAGGGATGACCTGGGGTGAGGGGTGTGCCTGGGCACCGGGACTTGCTGTGCCTTGCGCGCAGATTGCATTCGTCCACCCGTTCATTCCTTCACTCATTCACTCATTCAGCAGCCTTTTATTGAATACCTGCTGTGTCCTGGCACTGGGAAGATAGCACAGCGGGCGACTCTTGTCTTCTTGGAGCAAATATCGTGAGGATGGGGAGACAAACCCCAAAATAGAATATATAAATTAAAAATATGCAGGTTTTTTTTTAAGCATATGACTTAATCGTTTTTAGTAAATTTGCTGAGCTGTGCAGCCATCACCAGGACACATTTTAGAATGTTCGTGACAACACAGAAATCCCAGGTTCAAGCCAGGTGCAGTGGCTCACATCCGTAATCCCAGCGCTTTGGAAGGCTGAGGCAGGAGGATTGCTTAAGCCCAGAGTTTGAGACCAGCCTGGGCAACATAGTGAGACCTCATCTCTACAAAATACTCAAAAAAATTAGCGGGGCATGGTGGCACGTGCTGAGGTGGAAGGATCACCGGAGCCCAGGAGGTTGAGTTTGCAGTGAGCCATGGTTGTGCCACTGACATTCCAACCCAGAAGACAGAGTAAGACTCCAACTCAAAAAAAAAAAAAAAAAAAAAAATCAAGTTCAGCCAAATATGCTTGAGGAGGCTCATTCTGAGCCAAATGTGAGTGGCTCGGCCCAGGACGCAGCCCCAAGAAGTCTTGAGAGCATGTGTCCGGGGTAGTGGAATTGCAGTTTAGTTGGATACATTTTAGGGAGACAGAAGTTACAGGCAAAACCATCAATGCAAGTGAGATTCTCATTGGTTCAGTCAAGAAAGGAACGGCGTCTCCAAGGGGCAGGGAGTGCTTGCTTGCTGGTTGTAGGTGGCTTTAAAGATTTCCCGACGGGCAGGATATTTTGTTGAGATAAGAAGATGGAAAAACTCCCAGTTTCTTGATGTGTCGATGAAGTCCTGGAGGTAACAGACTTCAGAGGGAATAAGTAAGTGTCTGACGAGGTGCTCGGAGTCTGAGGGTCCCGAAGAGACAGCTTTGCAGGGTCATGAAACATGTTTGATGTCCTTCTTCAGCTGGTGTGTGATGTTATGCCAAAGCCAGTTGGAAAACAGACTTCCGTGCGCAGGGCAGGAGGACAGTAAAACCCCGTCTGATGAGCCCCTGGCAGGCGCGACTCCCGGCCTCTCAGTGAGGAGTTTGGAAGAGACAAAAAGGGCAGCGTGTCACCCTCCCCTGCGTCACTCCAGACAGACGCTCCATGCCTACTGGCAGCCGTTCCCCAACACCCCCAGTCCCGCTAGTCCTGGGTGACCACTCACTGGCCTTTTGTCTCCGTGGACTTACCACTTCTGGAATTTCACCTCAAGGAAGTCCCGCCACATTTGTCCTTCTGTGTCTGCTTGGTCCCCTTAGCACAGCGTTTTCAGGGTTCACCCTTGCTGTGCTCTCCGCTGAGCCGTCCTTTCTCTTTAAGGCCGAGGCACATCCCACTGTGTGGACAGGCCACGTCGTGTCTGTCCATTCAGCCGTCGATGGACACTGGGTTGTTTTCACCTGAGGCTGTGCGGTTTGGTGGTGACAGGTGCCAAGGATTGGGGTGCTGGTGTATGTTGGGGGGGCTCGGGGAGCCTCACCGAGGATAGGGCCTCAAGCAAGGCCCGAGCAGAAGTCTGGGAGAGGATGGGCCAGGCCATGTCAGGACAGGTGTCCGGCGGCTACAGACAGGGCATTAAAATAGCGAAGTCTAGCTGGGCTCGGTGGCTCAGCCTGTCATCCCGCGCCTTTGGGAGGCTGAGGTGAGTGGATGGCCTGAGCCCGCGGGTTTGAGACCCACCTGGGCAGCGAGACCTCATCTCTACAATAAATCAAAAAATCAGCCGGGCGTGGTAGCGCGTGCCTGTAATTCCGGCTACTGGGAAGGCTGAGGCAGAAGGATTGCCGGAGCCCAGCAGGTGAGGCTGTGGTGGCCGGGAGCAGCCACTGCACTCCAGTCTGGGCGACCGAGTGAGACTCCAACTCAAAAAACAAACAAACAAACAAAAAATAGCGAAGTCTTTTGGGGCCCCTGAGCTGAAACCTGACCCCCCCAGAGCGGTTCCTACCGCTGCTCCCCTGCTCTGCCCCTCTCCCGGCCCTTCTCAGACACCCCCAGGGGATGCAGTGATGGAGCTCACACCTGGTCTTGCCGGAGGTGTTTGCCTGCGGTCAGGGCCGGTTCCTGTTTTAACTCTGTGGAGTGTCGCCCTGGACAGAAAGCATAGCCTGGGCAAAGGCCCGGAGCAGGGAAAGGCCTGGCAGGTCCAAAGGCTAGCGGGCTTGAGACGGAGTGACGAGGAGAGGCCAGAGGAGGATCGGCAGGGCCTGTGGGTCGCAGCAAGGATTTTGGCTTTTATTCCCAGCGAAGTGGGGCCTCTGGCGGTCGCAAAGCAGGACGGGGCCGTGGTCTCACTTTAGTCAGAGGACTGGTCTGGCCGCGGTGTGCATGACAGGGCAGTGAGAGCCCAAGCAGAGTCGGGGCGAGCAGGGAGGGCGCCAAGGTCGTTCGGGGAGAGGGGCGGGTGGCAGGGCGGGGTGGACTGGGAGCGGCGGGTGGAGCTCGCGGCGGAACATGACTGACGGAGGAGCAGGGCTGGGACGCTGGGCGTGTGCCGGGCCTGCTGACTTACGCCCTCTGAGGCGTCGTGCAGGCAGCTGGACTCGGCTCTGTGGTGAGCAGAGTCAGGACAGCATGGCCGTCCTCAGCACACGGGCCACTGGCGGAGCCGGGGACAGCGCGAGCCCAAGGCGGGCGGCAGACAGAAGAGAGGAGGCCTGGGAGGGGGCGGGGCGCGGGGAGCCTGGTGGGAACTGGGAAGGAGCTTCCGGGAGGAGTGGAGAACCCCAGGACGCGTTCTGGCTCCTTGACCTCCACGCCTGGCAGGTGCTCCACCCAGGGGGCGCTGGAGGGCGAGCGTGTCGGGGGCTGGCTCCTTCCCCTCTCTGCGCCCGCGTCCCTGGTCCCTGCACCTCTTGCCGAGCGAGCACCCCTGCACTGATCCAGCCGAAAGCGGATGACCCGGTGGGAGGAACAGACAAGGAACCCAACAGCTGGTCGGCAGGCCCCGCGACATCAGGCGCCAGAGGAGGAGAGAGAGGGTGGGGGGGCGTTCGTCAGGCTGGAGGGCCGTGCTCCCCTCCAGAGATGCTGAAGGCCAGCGCGTGGCTTCAGCGTGTCCCTCAGAGGCCGTGTACTGGGAGCGTGATTCCCAGGGCCCCAGTGCCCGGGGGCCCTCTCCGAGGTGAGTGGGCTGTAAGGGCTCTGCACCCCCAGATGGGTTGGCATTGCTGCCTCAGAAGGAAACCCATCGCAGGGCTGGGGTCCTGGTGAAACGATGAGCTTGGCCCTCCTCTGTCTCCTGCAGGGACCCTCTCCCCCTCCCGCCTCCTGCCACAGGGTGATGCAGCCAGGAGACCCTCCTGGGTGCCCCCTCTCAGCCTGGGGCCGCCCAGCCTCCAGAGAATAAGAAATAAATCTCCATGAGCAGTGTGGTTGTAATGACCAGTTACCCAGTCTCTGATGTTCTGTTATAGCAGCAACAAAGCAGACTAAGACAGCATGTGACCCTGGTCTTTCATTGAGGGCAGGGGTCCCAACCCCCAAGCCATGGAACCGGACCACGACCCCTAAGGAACTGGGCTGCCCAGCGGGAGGTGAGCGGCCAGCGGGCAAGCCAGCGAAGCTTCCTCTGTGTTGGCCGCTGCCCATCACTCACGTGACCGCCTGAGCTCCGCCTCCTGCCAGATCAGCGGCAGTGGCGTTAGGTTCTCCTGGGAGCGGGAACCCCATGGTGAACTGCGCGTGCGAGGGGTCCAGGCTGGCGCTCCTCATGAGACTCGAATGCCTGATGGCCCGAGGTGGAGCTGAGGCGGCGATGTAGTCCTGGCGCGCGGCTGCAGACACAGACTAACATGAGCCGTGACCTTGGACTGCAGAGAGACCGTCGTGAATCAGTTGCTCGCAGACGCAGATCAAGGCCCTGTCAGTGAGTGGCACGAGAGCTGATGCACTTCAGTTGCATAGCTGCGTCCGATGACAGGCTTTAAGTCCGAGTCCGACACTTATTTTAGTCCGTGTGTGGCCCACCCCTTATTTTATTTCCCACTTTTGTCCATGCTTCTTTTTTATGGTGAGTTGTATAATTATTTCATTATATAGTACAGTATGATCATAATAAACGTCGTGCACTTGAATCATCCCTGGTCTGTGGAAGAATTGTCTTCCACGAAACCCGTCCCTGATGCCAGAAAGGCTGGAGACCGCTGACTTAGGGTCGTGAAAGGAAGTTTCCTTTCGAGGAAAAACAAAACACCAGCTAAAACCAAACGTCAGCTTCAAGGAAAACATGGCTCGGCCGACGCTGCGATCGGTCTCGGAGCATGTCGCCGAGTCGTCACAGTTGCCAGGGTTGCGGATCGACGCGTGGGCGCCTTCCCTGTGAGGCGGGGTTTGCCGACCCATTTCCCGGACGAGGAGACAGAGGCTGAGAGAGGTGAAGGGGCTTGGCTCGGAGCCTGCGGGCTTTTCCTGCACCAAGAGCTTTTTCTCCTGAGAGGCGCACACACAGATCCCCGAGTGATGCTTTTTCGTCATTTCTCTTGCCCTTGGCGGGCGAATGTGGGCGCTCCTGAAGCATCTGGGGAGCTTTCCAAAGGCAAGCGTTCCATCCCGTCTATTAACTAAAACCGCAGCAAATAAACTGTGACCACAAGATCTATTATTAACATGGACTGGAAGAAATTACCCCACGCAGACTTAGACTGTCAGAGCAGTGTGCATCTGGGGTGAAGGGCGAGTGCTCACGTTTGCACTGAGCCAGCTGGGACAGATGAGGGAGTGCGGCTCGAGGTCATTCATTCATTCATTCATTCAGTTGGTGAGCATTTATGAGCCCCTACTGCATGCCAGGGCCTATTTGGTGAACTGAGAAATGCAGCAATGACCAAGACAGGTGGCGACCCTGCGTTAGAGACCAGACATTCTCTTGAGGGGAGACAGGTTGACAAAAGGCTGTTGGAGAGAGGTGCTCCTGCCTCTGACCTCCATGGCTGTCCAAGTGGGCCTCTGGGCTCCACGGCCTTGCTGTGCCCAGCGTGAGGCCTTTGAGAGTGTCGCTCTGGTGCCAGGCCGTCTGCGTGGCTGGTCTCCCTCAGACCTCAGCACCTCAGCCCTTGTGGGGGTCAGGCGCCACCTTCTTCCACAGCCCTGTCCTGAGGGAACTGCAGAAGCGGCTTAACTGCCCTTGGCTGGGGCCAAGAGGAACCTCGGAGTAGACGACACTGTGTGTGCCGGGGGTGCGCGGGGGTGACGGTGCTCACCAGGTGGCAGCCTGATCCGCAGTCTGGCACACCTGACATCAACTTGTCACACTACCAGTGAGATGCGTCTCATATCATCCCGGGTCACACAACTAGTAAGTGACAGAACCGGGATGAGGCGCTCCTGAGACCATGTGCTAAGCCAGGGCTGCTGACCTGCGGGGCTCTGGGATCACGGCTTCCACCAAAGGCTAAGGGACCTGCGCCCGCAGAGTTCGGCAGCGCGCTGGCCTGCACACCTGCCCTGCCCAGTGGCCCTGCCTCCTGCACCTCACGGTGCCCGCCCCGGGGGACTCGTCTCAGGCACCCACTCTCCTAGGCACACTGCGTACATTCACTTACTGGGTGTTCGTGGCGACCCTCTGTAAGTGGGAGGGACAGGAGCAGGTTCTCCGAGAGCAAAGCCATGCTCAGAGAGGAGAGAGGACCTGCCCTGGGGTAGAGGCAAGCCAGGCAGTGGTGGAGCCCCGGTTCAAACCTGCGCCCAACTGTGCCTGCACCCTGGCCCCTGCAGAATCCCAGACTCTTCTTCCTCTCAGAATTAGTTCGTTGGTGTTTTCAGTAAGTTTTTAGAAGACCGAAGAGTTTTTAGTAATAGTATATCTTCCCCTTTTCTATATAGGTAAGCCTATTGTAGAAACTTTGAAAAGCAAAGAAAGTTGAAAAGGAGATAAAGCTGACCAGTAACTCCCCCAGTCAGAGATGCCACCTCTCAATGGCGGCATCCTTGTGTCTTTCCAGTCGCCTTCCTAGTTGTGTGGCGGGAGCCCGTTGCTGTGTTCATGCTGAGCTGCTTTTTTTTTTTTGAGTTGGAGTCTCATTCTGTCGCCCAGACTGGAGTGCAGTGGCCGCTCCCAGCCACCGCAGCCTCGACCTGCTGGGCTCTGGCGATCCTTCCACCTCAGCCTTCCAAGTAGCCAGAACTGCAGGTGCATGCTACCACACCCAGCTAATTTTTGATTTATTGTAGAGATGAGGTCTCGCCAAGTTGCCCGGGTGGGTCTCAAACCCACTGGCTCAGGCAATCCACTTGCCTTGGCCTCTCAAAGTGCTGGGATGACAGGTTGAGCCACCGAGCCCGGCCACTGAGCTGCCTTTTAAACTAACAACCAGTCGGGCACAGTGGCTCATGCCCTGCAATCCCAGCACTCTGGAAGACCAAAGCAGGAGAATCACTTGAACCCAGGCATTTGAGGCCAGGCTGGGCAACATTCTGAGGGCTTGTTTGTACAAAAAAATAAAAAAATCAGCCAGGCATGGTGGCACACGCCTATAGTCTCATCTACTCAGGAGGCTGAGGTAAAAGGAGCACCTGAGTCCAAGAGGTCAAGGCTGCAGTGAGCCACCAGCCCCTGCACTCCAGCTGGGTGACAGAATGAGACCCACAACTCAAAACAAAAAAAGCTAACAGTCACCAACATCATTGCTGAAAATTGTAGCATCTCTTTTAAAGGCCGTGTAATATCCCATCATGCCTTGCATTTTCGCCTGTTCCCAATATTGGACATTCACCTGAATGTCGAGCTTCTAGTTTCTTTATTGTTGTTATAAGTAATTCTGTGACGAGCATCTTTGAGCGTAAAGCTTAGCCTTCATTTTGGATTTTTTTTTTTTGAGTTGGAGTTTCACTCCATCGCCCAGACTGGAGTGCAGTAGCCGATTCCGGCCACCGCAGCCCCTACCCACTGGGCTCTGCGATCCTTCTGCCTCAGCCTTCTGAGTAGCCGGAATTACAGGTGTGCGCTACCATGCCCGGCTGATTTTTGATTTGTTGTAGAGATGAGGTCTCGCCAAGTTGCCCAGGCGGGTCCCGAACCCATGGGCTCAGGCAATCCACTCACCTCAGCCTCCCAAAGGCGTGGGATTACAGGCTGAGCCACCCAGCCCGGCTTGGATTATTTTTGCTAAGGAATGTTTTTTTTTTTTTGAGTTGGAGTCTCACTCTGTCACCCAGACTGGAGTGCAGTGCCCGCTCCCGGCCACCGCAGCCTCAACCTGCTGGGCTCCAGCGATCCTTCCACCTCAGCCTTCCAAGTAGCTGGAACTACAGGCGCGTGCTACCACGCCCAGCTCATTTTGATTTATTGTAGAGATGAGGTCTCGCCAAGTTGCCCAGGCGGGTCTCGAACCCGCGGGCTCAGGCAGTCCACTCACCTCAGCCTCCCAAAGGGCGGGATTACAGGCTGAGCCAACCAGCCCGGCTGGAATGTTGTTCTTGTATTATCTCAGATCCCAGGGAGGAGGGGCAGGGCCTGAGTGACTGTGGCAGGACCGGACAGATGGCAAATCCCCAGGAAGTGCCGGCAGGGCGGGGGCTGGCCGGGAGGGAGCGCGCTTGGCCAGGACGGCTATTGGGGGTGGGTGAGCCGCGTGCGCCCGCCGTGGCTGAGGACAAGCTGGCTTCCTCCCCCCCCGCAGTGGCTCCTTCCCTGCCCCGGTTGCCAGCGCCCGTTGGATGTCTGTCCACAGGGATCTGCCCGACTGTCCTTCCTCGCCCCGCCCCCACCTCTTCTTCTGCCCAGCCCGGCCTCCAGCCAGACCCTCGTGGCCTCCTGGCCTCTTCCGCAGCGTGCCCCACACGCCACACGACGGCACATCCAAAGGGAACTCACCCCTCCCCCACCCCGCACCTCTGCTTGTGTCTCCATGGAGGCGAAGGTGCGCCTGGCCCCGCCCCTCACTCCCGCCTGCCCCCCCTTCCCGCAGCCTTTTCTTTCCGCCCATCCCCACCCTCAAGCCTTGGGACAGGGCTCCTCCTCCTCCCCCCAGAGTCACCATCCCAGCCTCTCCCAGTCTCCAATCTCTGCCCTTCCGGGATCCTTCTGCCTTGAAGGGGTCTATTTAATCACCAACTTCACCATGTCCCTCCTCTGCTCCCAAACCCCCGGCGTTCCCCAAGACCCTCATAGTGAAGCCCAAACCTCCTGGTAGGTTGAGGCTCAGTACTCTCCGCTGCTTCTCACCTGCAAGACTTTGCACATGCTGTTCCACTGCGAAGACACCGGAGCACGCCGCCTCTGCTCTCAGCTTGGCCTTCTCCGCATGGTCTTCCTTCTCAGGCCGGCTCTCCCCTTAGGGCCCGCGTAAAGCTTGGGTTCCTGGCTCTCAGGAGGGCACTCAGGTTCAAGTGGGCAGTGCTTTTCTGGGTGACTCCAGCAAATGTCCGGCCTGCCTCTCACCCCCGCTTGGCTCCCGTGCTGCTCCCGGCTCAGGTTGGGGTGGAGGGGCTGCCAGCAGGAGAGGGGATGGCTGGCCACGGGGGGGTGGAGCCTCGCTGGGGGGGGGCCTCTCCTCACTTTGCACCCACGGCCAGGACGGCTGGAGAGACCAGCGGGGGGAGAACCAGAGCGGCCTGGCGGGCCCAGAGGCTCAGGGCTGCGCTCCTTGTCTCAGTCTTGCCCCGTCCCTGCTGGCCCAGCCCGGGCAGGCCCGGCCCTGCTTGGAGCCCCCCCTGCCTGGCAGCCCCACATCAGCACAGGGGTGCCCTCGCCTGTGCAAGGGCCTCAGGGGAGCAGTGTTTCTGTCAGAACCATACTTCGAATGCTTATTGTTGGAGGGAAGTGACCAGCGTGTCAAGTATACAATTTACAATTGCGACAGAAAGTTTTGTGCTTATTTGAGACAGAGTCTCACTCTGCCGCTCAGGCTGGAGGGCAGTGGTGTGATCATAGCTTGCTGCAGCCTCAACCTCCTGGTCTCGAGCAATCCTCCCACCTTAGCCTTCTCAATGGCTGCAACTAAGGTGCATGCCGCCATGCCCAGCTCATTTATTTTTATTTTGTAGAGGCAGACTCTGGCTATGTTGCCCGGGCTGGTCTTGAATTCCTGGCCTCAAGTGCTCCTCCCATCTGGCCTCCCAGAGTGTTGGGATCACAGGCATGAGCCACAGGACCTAGACACGTTTTTTTGGGTTTGTCTGTCTGTTTTGTTTTTGGGGTTGGAGTCTCACTCTGTCGCCCAGGCTAGAGTGCAGTGGCACACTCACGGCCACCCAGCGTCAACCTGCTGGGCTCCGGCAAGCCTTCCGCCTCAGCTTCCAAGTAGCCAGAACTACAGCTGCGTGCTACCATGCCCAGCTAGTTTTTGATTTATTGTAGAGATGAGGTCTCACCAAGTTGCCCAGGCTGATCTTGAACCCGTGGGCTCAGGCAATCCCCTCACCTTGGCCTCCCATAGTGCTGGAATTACAGGCTTGAGCCAGGCACCTGGCCAGTTTTGTTTTTAAGTGAAAATAATTTTAAATTGAGAGAAAGCTATTAGGCCAATATTAATAGGAAGGACGAAGAGTGGAGATTGAAGAGAAGTTGGTGCAGGTTGACTGGGGCCTGAGAAGAACCCCTGCTCCCAGTTCAGCCTCGCAGCTGAGAGAGGGAGGTGCAAGCCCTGCCCTGCCTGCGTCTCCTGACTCCAGAGCCCAGTGAACGTCCCTTCTGGGAACTTTCCAGCCCCCCAGGCTGGCTCTAAAACAGTGATAGTGGCAATGCCAACTCTTGCAGAGCACACAGCATACAGGCCCTGGTCCAACTGCTTCACATGTGCTAACTCGCTCCACCCTTATCTGGTGATGCAGGTGGATGCCCCGTGAACCTGCTGTCTAGATGCTGGGGCTGAGGCAGCGTCACCTCCACCTTGTCCCACAGCTGATGGCAGTAGAGGCTCTGGGTCTTGACAGCAGGCCACACTGCCTGCTGGGAGGGGCCCCAACGGGCTCCTGAGTGGAGGCACGTGGGCGCAGGGGCTGCTCCAGGCACCTCTGCTCACGCCCACGTCCTCTCCTCAGGAGCGGGACTCCGAGTCTGCACAGCCGTGTCTGTCTCCCATCCCCCTTCCCTCCGGCCATGCGGCCCAGGGCAGTGTGAGCTTCTGGAGGGGTGTCTGCGGGGCTGTGGGTCCCTCCGTGGACCAGGGCTGCCCCGGACACGCTTAGCAGCAAGCCAGGCATGGCAGCCAGCGGGGGGCAATGCCAGCCCTCCTGGCCAGGGCTCCAAAATAGCACCGAGAAGCAGCAGCCACTTCGTTTCAGGGCCATGTTGGGGACGGCTGCCCAGCTGTTAGGGACCAGGCTCTGGTCTCCCCCCAACACGCACACAGGGAAGGGGCCCCCGTGATAAGCAGTGCGCTGCAGCGGGGGGGCTCGCCAAGCTTCCAGAAGCCCACACACATTTCCAAAGATAATTGCTCCTGACTCTTCCTCCTCCCTCAGCCGCCAGCACGTGAGGAGCGGGCTGGGCGGAATCTTCAGGGGGGCCCACACCAGCCAGACCATGAGGCCCTCTGGCACCAGAGCCCCTCTGGCCCTGCCCACGTCTGTGATTAGAAAAGCCTGGAAGCTTGGCCAGGAAGAGTCTGTGGCTTAGAGGTTCCACGATCCAGTCTTCCAAACACGATGCCGTGTGGGAAAGGAGCTGCAGAGGGACATGCAGTGCGAACCTACTCATGTAGGTCTAACAACATGCACAGGCTGGGCGCGGTGGCTCAAGCCTGTCATCCCAGCACTTTGGGAGGCTGAGGCGAGAGGATTGCCTAAGCCCACAGGTTCGAGACCAGCCCGGGCAACTTGGCAAGACCTCATCACTACAGTAAATGAAAAAATTAGCCGGGGGTCGTAGCCTGCGCCTGTAGTTCTGGCTACTTGGAAGGCTGAGGTGGAAGGATCGCCGGAGCGCAGCAGGTTGACACTGGGGTGGCCATGAGCATGCCACTGCATGAGCAACGGAGTGAGACGTCAACTGAAAAAAAATGCACAGGTGTTTATAGCAATTGTGGAGCCCCATCTGTGCAGGAGAACTGCACTGGGAAACTGCACTGTGGCATGAACTTGGCTTGGGGATGGGAGGCGGGAAGGGCTGGCCAGCGGACAGCACAGAGGCGGGGGTCCGGGGCTTCCGTCGTGCTCACCGTCCCGTTTCTCGTCGTGGGTGACGGGCAGACCAGAGCTCACGTTGCTTGTCTTTGGGCCTTTTGGGATATTTTAAATCTTTTTAAAAGCATCGTAATGTTCTGGGTAGAGCAGTGTGAGCCTTTAGTCCCAAGCTGAGGCAGGAGACCCCGAGCCCAGGCATTCGCGGCTGCAGTGTGCTGCGGTTGCATCTGGGAATGGCCACCGCACTCCAGCCTGGACAACACAGCAGGACCTGTCTCTTAAAAAAATCGTCATGGGGCCGGGCTCGGTGGATCAGCCTGTCATCCCAGCCCTTTGGGAGGGCCCAAGAGAGTGGCTTCCCTGAGCCTGCAGGTTTGAGACCAGCCTGGGCAACTTGGTGAGACCTCGTCTCTACAATAAATACATTTTAAAAATTAGCTGGGCATGGTAGTGTGCGCCTGTGGTTCTGGCTATTTGGAAGGCTGAGGTGGAAGGATTGCTGCAGTCCAGGAGGGCAACGCTAGGGTGGCTGTGAACATGCCACTGCACTGCAGCCTGGGCGACAGAGTGAGACTCCACCTAAAAAAAAAAAAATCGTGATATGGTGCCACTTGTTATGGTCCATGTAGCACTTTATATTTTCTACAGGAGCCATCTATGGAGATAAATGCATGGAAAAGGTCCTGAAGGGCTCTACTCTAGGCAGGTGACAGCAATCACCTGTGTGTGGGTGGGAGTAAGATTTAGGCTGCGATGAAGAGGACTGTGTCTTGTTTAAGGAGAGTAGACTTGTTATTTTTGCAGTTAAGATTTCATTCTTTAAAGTGTAGAGCTTTAGCTAAAAGTAAACACGATTCCCAGACTTGAAGGGTTGTGGTTCTGAGGTTGGAGAGTCAGACTGGTGCTGGCCCCGCAGTTGGCAGTGGGAATGGGGCCGTGGGTGTGGTGTTCCCCTCTGCCCACGGAGACGCCCAGTCCCGGGATTCCGGGGCTCCCTCCCTGGAAGCCCCCCCGACACTGGATCTGTCAGCAGCGTGCTCCACCCTTCTCTGTCCTTCAGCCTTCTCTGTCCTTCCTGCCCCCAAATGCCATGTGCTCCTTCCACTCTGGAGACAGATGGCCGCAGGTGGCAGGAGTGAGACGCATGAGTGTTCCTGTCGGCCTCCAGGTTGGAATTTCCCAGTTGAGGGAGGGGAGTCCTGGACGGCTGCTTTCTCCTCCCAGTCCAGGTGACTCCCCTCAGCCCACAGTGGTGAGGCGGGGGCAGGGGGCACACGGGCATTTCCAGAAACCCCAGGGGGCGAAGGGCCGCCTGAATGCCAGCTTCTGCTGTGTCCCAGGCCCAGCCTGCAGAGGTGGGTGAGTGGATGGGCGATCCCGGGACTGCAGCCGGGTCGGGGGTCAGGCAGCGGCCTCAAGGCCGGCTGCCACCCCCTGCCCCCTTCAGGCACCTTGTTACAGTTGAGAAGTCGGGAGTGATGGCGCATCCATCCAGAGTCCTGTCGTGACACTTCCTGGCCCCGTGACCACAGGCCTCACATCTGGGCCAGGGGGCTAACCCATCTGACTCTGAAATGGGACGGTGAGGGCTCGGGGTGGTGAGCAAGGGGCAGCCCGGGTAGCGCCTGGACGGGCAGGCCCACCCCGACCTCGGTCCCTTCCCGAAGGGATGAGCCTGCAGGTTCTCAGGGCAAAGCGCCAAGTGGGCACCTCGGGCCCACGAATTCTGGAGCTGCCTTTGTGCCTGACTCTGTGCTGGATACTGAAAGTCAGAAACAAAAGATGCTTGGGTGGGTTGTGAACACGGCCCAGAGCCCCGTGACTTTGCCGTTCGCCCTGCTTTGAAATCACAGCAGAAAAACGCTCGTGAGTTTCTCAGAGGAAGGGCTCAAGAAGTGACAGGTGTGCAAAGGAGGGCTGCCCCCCCCCCGGAGCCAAAAGGAAGCCCAGGAAAGGGACGCGGGGCTGGGCGCCGCTCGGAGGGCAGTCCGGTCTCCATGCTGAGCCTCCGTTTCCTCCTCTGACACGGACATGAGAGGGGAGGTCGACAGGGGCGGCGCTGGGCCCAGGGTGGGAGTCACGGGCTGGCCCAGTGTGGGCAAGCTCTCTGAGCGGGGGCGGCCACTCTAGCCACGGGGTAGGGCGCCTCTGTGGGTTCACGGGACAATGGCGCCCTCGGCCCTGAACCAAAGCGCACCCTCCTGGGCGGCGGCCGCATTTCGGCCTTGTCATGAAAACCACGGGAAACTGCAGGCAGGCGAGCGGTGGGGTGGCTCTGCGGCATGTTAGGGCTGCAGAAACAGGAACGACTGGCGTGACAGCCCAGGGAGGGAGGCCGCCTGCGGGAAGATGGGCTATTCAAGGCCTCCGAGAGTGGGCCAGGAGCATCGTGCTGCTCCCACTGCACCGTCGTCCAGGAGAGTGGGTCCTGGTCTCATCTTTGCCGTGCTTTGCGGTGCAACCTGGGGCAGGCCGCTCACCCTGTCTGAGTCCATTTCCTCCACTGTAAGGGAAGGACAGAAACTCAAGGATGCGGCATCGCTTCTCTTAAGCTCAGCGAGGCTGGGAGCCCGGCGAGGCTGGAGAGAAGGAGGCGGCCCTCTGAGCTGCCAGCCGGGGACCAGGGCTTGAGTGTTCTCGCTTGTGCATCCTCTCATATCTTCTTCCCAGGGAGGCAGCCTCACAGGCCGTGAAGAGCAGAGCTCAGGGCCAGACTTGCCTGGTTGTCCCGCCCACTGGCCATGTGACCCGGGTCATCGTTGGCCGTTCGGCTTTAGCTCTCTTCTCTGCAAGGTGGGATGGTAGCATGAGACTCACTGGGGCTGTCACGAGGATTATCATGCATGTAACAATATTGCCTGTGTACCTCTGAGGCAGGTTTGGGATTTCTGATTTTCAGATGAAGGAGCAAAGGCTGATCAGACGAGCATGAGATAAGGAGAGAGAGGTCTGTGCGTGGAAAAGGGGACGCTGGGAGGAGCGGGTAGACGTGGGCTTCTCACCACTCCAGCTGTGCTGGCCTCCTCAGGGCCACAAATACTCCAAGTTTATCTCTGCCCCAGGACCTTGACACCAGCTCTTCCCTCCGCCTGGAGTGCTCCGCCATCTGCCAAGCAACTGCCATGGGTGGCGAGCCCTCCTGCAACCCCGTGACAGAGGGTGATGGTCCCATCTCACAGCAGCATCGCCAAGGCTTCCCTTCTGGGACACAGCCTGCCGAGGACGCGCAGCCCTTCAGCCGCGGAGCCCGTCCTGGGATCCGCGGGCCAGACTCCAGGGCGTGAGCCCTGTGCGCTCCATGGCTCGCAGGTCTCGGTGCCCAGGCGGAGGAGCCACCCTGGAAAGCGGTGTTGTCGCAGGCTCCGGCCGTGCGTGCCTTTCAGCCACAGATTTCCAGGTTTCCAGCGCTGGCCAGGAGGGGGCCGGCGTGGCCGCAGCGTTGGGCTCTCCGCCTGCGTGTGACTTTGCAGTGAGGGCGCCGTGGGGCTGCCGTGCCTGATGCTGCCGTTGCCATGGCGATGAGCACCTCGGCGATTGGTCCAGCACGGCCGCACTACGTGGCTCCTTGGGCGCGTGGGGGGTGGCGGCGGGGGGGAGGCTCCCGTGTGCCTGCCCCTCCTCCGGATGCTGCCGGAGCAAACGGGGGCAGAATCCGCCCGGCCGGCCCCTCGCCCCCGCGCCCCGCCACCCCGGATGTGCGGAGGGGAAGACCTCAGGGTGGTGCCCGGTAGCCTTGAGGCCGACGTCCCCCGCCCAACCTGACGACCATGGTGACTCGACGTCCTTGCAGGCTCCTGGGCACGGTGTGAGTGCGCTCTGTGTGCCAAGGGCCCCCCCAGCGCCGGCTGCTGGCGCCGCCCCCGGCTCCCGCCAGCCTCCCTGGAGAATCTCGCCACCCCGGGAATGTGACTCGTCCCTGGGTTTAATTTTATTCCCTTCCGCGTCTTGCCTGAGCATCCTGCACCTCCTCTGAGCACGTTGCGCCTCCCCAGCCGGAGAAGCAGAGACAGAGGGGAGACCGGGCTTGACAGGATGGCTTGCAGGAGCTGCTATTTGTGAGTATACATGGCGGGTTGATGCCTGCAACCAGAGGCGGAGGGGCCGGGGCTGAGCTTGGAGCCAGAAAGGGGCTCCGTGGGGGAGGGGCGGATGGCTGTGCAGGTGACTTCCGCCGGGAGCTGGCCCCTGGGGGTGCCGGTGTTCATCCCCTGCAGCGGGGGTGTCTGGTGGTGATGACGAAGAGAAAAAGGCTGTCAGTCAGCAGGTCTTCATTAGGCTGTGAGCTTCCCACCCCGGAGGGCATGCGTCCCTCTCGCGAATCCACACACAGGGGCCCTGGCCACTGCCACCTTGCTGGCTTTGGGTACAATCCACAGTGCATCTGTTTGGGGAAAGCCTCTGCCAGCACGTCCAAGATGTCCCTTCGGCCATGCCAAGTGGGAGGTCGGCAGGCAGGCTGAGGCCGGGCAGGGTGTGCGTCCTGTAAGGATGGTGACAGTCCAGTCCACTGTCCCTAGCAGGGTGGCATCAGTGTCCAGCTGTGCTGCCCAGGTGTTCCGTGGGCCGAGTGCCGGCAGCAGAGGCTGCGAGAGCCTGCATGGGGTGGTGACATCACAGGCCCAGGTACTTATGGAAACCAGAGCCCATGCTTTGTCGAGCCAGGCTTCCCTGGGCAGTGGGGTCCCGATGCCAGCTTCCCTCGCAGTTCTCTGGGGCTCTGCACTGTGCGGTTCTGGGGTGAGCAACCTCTGCCCTCCTCCGGGACCCCAGGCCGTGGGGGTTCGGACCCACTCTCGGGCCTCTGCCTGTCCTCCACCACTTGCCCAGGATCTGGCTGCTCGTGGCCGTGCAGTGGCCTCGGACCGCCCGAGGTCAGAGAGCAGGGCTAAACCCTCTGGGACCAGGCTCCATCCTCAGGGCCAGGAAAGTGGGGGCCGCCAGGGCCTCAAGACGTGCCGGAGCCCTGCGCCATGCCGAGCGGCAGCCCTCCCCACCTCCACTGAGGGCGGCTCTCTGGCTCCCACGGCGTGAAGGAAGTAAACAAGCCTCGCGCGGCTGCTGCGTCAGCGGGCCCAGGCAGGAGCCCCAGGGGTGATGGCGGCCGCCGCTGTGCCTGTGGTTTGCTGTGATGCTCATTTGCTCTGTGAGTGGAAAAGCCCTCACGCTGGTGTGCTGATGTGAGCAGAGCTCGCCAGAGCTCTCCCTGTGGTAAGGCCCTGGCTGTATTTTTGGAAACAAATCGTAAACCCTTTCCGGGCATGGAGCTCCCACCACCGTGGCTGGGAATAGTCCCTTCTGAGGCAGCCACACCTTTGCCCCGGAGCCCGGTGTCAGAGAGATTCTCAGCTTTCAGGGGTGGTGTCATGAGGATGAGATGTGACAAGTGGCGTGAAGCTCACCGAGCCCAGTGCTTTGCCTCTGGTGCTCAGTGACGTCACCCGCACAGCAGCCTTGCCCGGGCAGGAACTAAGACCCCCGTCTCGCCGGTGGGGACACTGAGGCTACCCCAGCCAGACTCTACTGGAACCTTGGCGTGGACTAGCCCAGGGGTGGGGATGTCGGCCCAGACTCTGCCCTGGCGTCACTGGAGGAGCCGTCTGGGTCCCACCTGCGGGCATTCTGGTTTCTGGGTCCGGATCTTTTTAGTTCTCCTGGTGATGTTAATGTCTGGTGGGGTTGATGTTCCTTGGATGCAGCCACGCAGCATGGCAGCATTGCCCACGCCTGTCCGACAGCAGTTCGGCCAGGGATACGGTTACTCTAGAGTCCGGTACTCATCCCTAGAGAGTCAGAGTCAGGCTTTGGGGGCCCAGAAACCTGCGTTTGAACACATGGCCCCTCATGGCGTACGCCTGTGTTGCCCACTTGCCTGGGAGCGGGGCTGGCGTGTGGGGGCTCAGTGCCCCCTCCCTTTGCTGTAGGTCTGTCCACACTTCCCCAGCTCTCAGGCTGGGCACCGTGACATCCAGGCCATCCCTGCCTCCCCGACCCCGCATGCTGCCACCAAACGTGTCAGCACCAGGGATCCCAAACAGACTTGGAGGCGGTAGCTGGAGGAGAGCGATTGCTCCTGTGTGGCGGAGAGTTCTGAGCCCCAGAGCAGCCCTTGCTTGGGGCTGCCCGTGGGCACTTGGTCAGCCTGTGTTTGCTTGCCATTTTACTGCCCTCGGAGCAGGGGCCGGCCCACCTCCGGCCCACGGCTCGCCCGGCCCCTGCTGCACGAACCTGACTGTCACCAAGGCTTTCAGCTTGGAAAGGAGTTGAGCAGCTGAGTGTGCCCCGATGCTTAGCTTTCTTGGCAGCTGGAACCCCGGCCCTGTGGCATCGCAGCCAACGTCAGGCCGCCGTAGTTGTCAAAGCGCCCTCACGCCCAGCTGCCTCAGTGGTTCTCCTCGGCGACTGCAAAACGGGGTGTTATTGATCCTATTTTGCAGAGGCAGCTGTGGCTCAGAGAAGGGAAGGGGCTTGACTGGGGTCACACAGCTGTTTCCTTCCGTACGCTGGGCAATAGGTGTCCCCTCCTCAACGTGTTACGTGCCAGACGTGGAGGGACTTGCCATGGCGTCCCTGTGTGTGACACGACTAGGGCCTCCTCTGGGCTAAAGGAGCCCTGCTGGCAGGCCCTCCCCGCCCCGCTGTCCTTGCCTCCCGG
>JAPVLO010001050.1:0-242154 GCA_027257055.1 Cephalopachus bancanus
GGGAAAACTGAGTGAACAGGGAAGTTTAAATAAACTAAGAAATAGGGAGGAGAAGAAAATATTTCTACTTTCCTTTTTCCAGGACATTGCTGTCAGGGCTGGAGAGAGAAGCTGCAGGAAGATGGAGCCTCAGAGAGGGTCGAGGGAGCCTCAGAGAGGGTCGAGGGACCCTCAGCTCTGCTCGCCTCTAGGTGGAAGTCATGGGGAGATAATCAGGAACATTTTACATTACTCAGAGATTGTATGCTATTAGGGAATGATGGTAACTTTCTTCAGTGTAATAATACAGTTACTGTTTGATACGTTATTTTAAACAGATGAGCACTGAAGTATTTAGGAATGAGGGTAATATGTCAACCAGTGATTCCAATTGTTTCAGCAAAATTATAGAAATATAATTTATTACACACCTAAAAGACATAATTAGATCTATTGTATTCTCTCAAACCTAAGGAATCTTTGAAATTTTTTTCAATAATTTGGAGAAAATTTAAAAGTTAATAATACATAATGACATGAGAAATTTTCACAAGATCACGTTGAATGAAAATGAAACTTCAAGAGTAGGTGTGTATGAGAACATGTCAGTGTGTCAATTGTGTGTGTCCTGGTGGACTCAAGGCAGAGGATGGTGGTGACGTTGTGAGAAATGATGGATGGAGGAGCAGGGCTGGGCCTCACCTGGATTATAATCAGCCGGGCGTGGTAGTGCATGCCTGTAATTCTGGCTACTTGGAAGGCTGAGGTGGAAGGATCGCCGGAGCCCAGCAGGTCGAGGCTGCGGTGGCCGGGAGTGGCCACTGCACTCCAGTCTGGGGGACAGAGTGAGACTCCAAAAAAAAAAAAAATCTTTAGAGAAATGCAAGGGAATAGTATACACAAGACTCAGGAGAGAGGCTCCTTCTTGTGGAAAGAATTGGGCAGTAGTGCATGACAGCTTCATATGTTCTGTTTCATAGGTTCTTCATAGATTCTGCCAGTGCTGGTTGCCTAGGAAGTTACATGATCAAGACTCTTTACACTGCAGTTTGCAAATTGCAGCTTGTGAACCATTACTGGAATTTTTTTTTTAATATAAAAGAGAAAAAGAAAACACCGAAGCTTTTTGCTAAATTCCTTAGCAAAAACTACTCACATTGAAATAAAGCTACAGCCAATTGTAATGAGTCATGTGACAGAGCAGACCAGGATGCCATGAAAATAGAGAGGTCACATGATTTTTGACTCACTGGCATCTCTCTAGATTTCTGGTGTACAATGTTCAATCTGATGTGCAAGGCATTTCCATCTTGCAAAAGACTTTATCTGTTACTTACATTTTACCACAGACACAACTGCATTAAACTTTTACAAAATTGGAAAAGCACATCATTCCTCAAACTAAATTACACACCAGTTTTGCTACTTTTCTATTTATGTATATGTTGTTGATTCAAGTTTTTGCCATAAGCATCAATCTACATGTCTCCTGGGCACATTGGCAAGAAAGTTCTCAGAATATATGATTAGAAGTAGGATGTAAGACCTCACAGTGCATGAACTTTAACCATACTAGATAAGACTAATTTCACTTTTAAGGTGCTTGTGCCAATTTAAGCTTTTACAATGAATGTGTAAGAGTTGATGTTGCTCATGTGTTCTGAAAACACTCACCAGAACGAGGGGAATTGGGAGCTAAAATTCACTGTCTTGGCTGCAGAATTACTCCCAGACACTTTTTTCAGACTAAGCTAATAACTTTTTTTAGAAATTTTATCCCAGCCGGGCTCGGTGGCTCAGCCTGTAATCCCACGCCTTTGGGAGGCTGAGGTGAGCGGATTGCCTGAGCCCACGGGTTCAAGACCCGCCTGGGCAGCAAGACCTCACCTCTACAATAAAAAAAAAAAAATCAGCCGGGCGTGGTAGCACATGCCTGTAATTCCGGCTACTTGGAAGGCTGAGGCGGAAGGATCACCGGAGTCCAGCAGGTTGAGGCTGCGGTGGCCGGGAGCGGCCACTGCACTCCAGTCTGGGCGACAGAGTGAGACTCCAACTCAAAAAAAAAAAAAAAAATTTTATCCCATATGCTGTGGCATAATGCTTTTATCATATGTATCCAGATAATGCTTCCTTGTGGCATAGGTACAAACATGAAGAGTTAATTCATATGTTAGGAATCTTCCATAATAACATAACAGAAAAGAGAGGGAGGGAGGGAGGGAGAGAAAGAGAAGGATGAAAAACTGCCACTGCTAGCATCGCCTTCTATCACAGTGTCTGTCACCAGATCGGACATTGGTAGGGGATACCCTGGAAAAAATACAATGTAGGAACTAGTCCTTGAGTCACAGCAGAAGACAAGATGCCAAGACACCCCCACTACTTTTTTCCTGGTAACTGGGTAAAGACAGGTCCCTGCTTACCCACGTGAACAGCAGAGCTGAGACTGAGGGGTGAATTCAGTATCTCTGTGAAGTTGATCATTGTCAACCCAGAGAGGATACACTGGGTGCAGTATCCCCAGAAGGTCTGGCCCACCGAGGAGACCCAGTCATCCTATCCCCTTAACTGGAACAACTGTATTACTACAGCTGCAACCAGAGATAAAGAACCCAGCCCAACACAGATGGGTGGGGGTGAGTTTTAAACTGTTCAGCTCCTTTCCCCCAGTGATTCACAAGGTACATGACCCAGGATGGAGTGACCTGATCAATGCATGTGGAGAGGTCTGAACAGAGGCTGATCTGTTGGGGGAAGTTCATAGCCTCTTCCTGACCCTGGAATGTGCAGAAGGACAGATCTAGAGGTTGGAGTTCACTCCCCTCTGCCAACAATCATGCCTGTGTAACACTGACAAAGCCCCCCAAGTTGCAGAAACTGCCACAAGAGGTCACACAAAGGATTACAAAATGTTGTGGTTTTTTTTGGTTTTTTTTTGTTTTTTTTTTTTGGTCAGGTGAAGGGAGTTTATGCCTTTGTATTGTTTTAATATTATTTTTAAATTTTTTTCATATTTGTCATTTTTCCCTACTTTCTTCATATATTTTACTGGATGTATGTGTATTTTTTAAATTTTATTCCTCCTCCTTTTTCACATAAGCATATACATGAGTGTGAAAATGTCCTCATATTGTTGGTTTTGGTTTTCTTTTTTACTGGTTTGTCAGTCTGTTTGTTGGTTTCTTTGTTTTTCCTTCTCTACTTTGTTCTCTTCATTGTCCTTTCTTCTCCCTTCTCTCTTCCTTAGTTCCTTTCTCTTAGGTTATTTTTTTGTTTTATATTTTGTACACATGAGATATACATACATTCTCATTGCATGGACATACTGTGAGGTGGTGGGAAGTGGGTCCCAGGGAGCCCATATCCCAGTCAGTGAACACTGTGATCTGCAGACACTTTTGAATGTTAGCACCCCCCAAACACGCCATATCCAAACCTCAAAAGGACAGCATAGCTTCCCACCCAAAAGCCAGCTTCCAAATCAAACAAATCTGGGGACCTTACCAAAGGAAGTTAGGGGGTTAAGCAAAGAGAAGTGAAAACTATTCCCTCTCTCACTGAATAACAAGTAAACAGAAATGAAAACTTCATCACAAATGAAGAGAAATCAGTGAAAAAATACAGGGAATCTAGAAAACCCTATAAAGATGGTAGTGAAAAATAAGACTTCAGAGTTCAACAATGAAGAGTTCCCAGATCAACTCACATCACAAATGTAGAGATCAAGGAATGGTTGGAAAAGATGAATAAGAACCCAAAAAGGCAAGATGAAAACATGAAAGAATTAAATGCAAAGACACAAGCTATACAAAAAAATACAGCCAATGAGATAATAATAAACTGACAAGCATGGAAAGCAGAATTAACCAAGCAGAAGAATCTCAGAGCTTGCAGACCAAATTATGGAACTAACCCAATCTGTAAGAATGTAGAAAGGAAGCTTAAAAAAACAGAACAAAGCTTTCAAAAGATGTGTGATCATATTAAGAGGCCAAACTTATACCTGATCAGTATCCCTGAAGCAGAAAAGCATACTGACAGCACCCTGGAATAAACATTCCATGAGATCATTCAAGAAAACTTCCTGCATCTCATCAGAGATGTGACCATCCAAACACAAGAGATTCAGAGAAGTCTCACAAGACATCGAATGAGAAAGCCAACTCCTAGACATATAGTAATTCACTTACACAAAGTAGGTATAAACTAAAAATTCCTAAAGGCAGTGAGAGAGAAAGGTTAGTCTACCTACCAAGAAAGACCAATTACAATGGCAGCAAACTTATCTATAGAAAACTATAGGCTAGAAGAGACTGGAGTCCAATCTTCAACATTCTCAAAGATAAACAGTACCAACCAATAATTTCCTACACAGCTAAGCTGAGCTTCATCAGCAATGAAGAATTAAAATATTTCGAAGACATTCAATCCCTAAGACTTTATGCTGCCTCCAGACCAGGTCTAGAGGTGATGCTTAAGAAGGCATTAGACACAGAAGGAAGAAAAAAAAAGAATGAGCATGCACTTCCCAAGATGAAGGAAAACAGAGAATCAACATAGCATGCAGCATGACTGAAAAATTGAAAATACAACAATATCAAAATTAAAATAAAACTAACAAACAAATAAACACACAGTAACAACAACAATAAGCTTTATAAGAGCCTTATGGCAAGGAAAAGCTCTCACATGTCAATAAGCAGCCTGAATGTGAATGAACCTAATGCACCACTGAAAAGAAATAAAATGACAAGCTGAATTTAAAAAAAAATATGAATAACTGTCTCCAGGAAACACAACTCACTACAAAGGACTCTCACAGACTCAAAGTTAGAAGATGGAAAACAAATTTTCAGACAAATCAAACACAAAAGAAGACAAGAGTCATGATCTTAATAGGAGACAAAACAACCTTTAAGCTATCAAAAAAATTTTAAATGGAAGGATATTACATAATGATAAAAGTTTAAATCCATCAATAAGAAATATCCACCCTAAACACATAGGCACCCAACACTGGAGCTACAAGCTTTTATAAAGCAGCTACTAAGTAAACTAAAAAAAAGATAATGACTCTAACACTGTTATAGCTGGGGACTTAAATACCTCACTAATAACCCTAGATAGATCATTGAGACAAGAAATCAACAAGGAGATCTGGAACATCAACTTAATGTTTGACCAAATGGACTTAATTGGTACCTACAGAACACTCCAACCAACAACCACAGAATACACATTCTACTCATCACCACATGGAATGTAATCCCAGATCAACCACATCCTTGGCCATGAATCAAGCAAAAACAAATTCCATAAGATTGAAATACTGCTGTGAACCTTCTCAGACCACAATGAAATAAAAATAAATATCATCATCAAAAAGATTTCCCCCAAAACTTGTGAAGACATAAGCATGAAACAGCATGATAGTGAACAACTCTTAAGTAAACAGAGAAATCAAAACAGAAATTAAAAGATTTCTAGAAACAAATGAAAACAAAGACACACCTTACCAAACATCTGGGATACCATGAAAACAGTACTAAGAGTGGAATTTTTAACTCTATGCACAGACATCAAGAAAATAGAAAGATCACAAGTTAGCCTAACAAATCACCTCAGGGAGCTGGAAAGGCAAGACTACCAAAACCCTAACTTCATCAGAAGAATCTAGATCACCAAAATAAAAGCCCAAATACAGGACATAAAAGACAAAAATGTCATAGAAAAAATCAGCAAAACAAAAAGCTTGTTCTTTGAAAGAATAAACAAGATTGATGGGCCCCTAGCCAGACTGACCAAGAAAAAGAGAGAAAAAGTCCAAATAAACACAATCGGAAATGCAAAAGATCAGTAATGAATTACCCTGAAGAAATACAAAAGATTATCTGAGATTACTATGCACACCTATTAGGAAACAAACTCAAAAACCTATATGAAATTGAGTACTTTCTGAAATCACACAAACCCAAAGGTTCAAACAAGAAGAAATTGAGAACCTAAATATACCAATAGCAATCTAGGGAATTGGTTCCTTCATAAGAAAACTATCTACAAGAAAAAAAGTTCTGGACCACATGGATTTCCAGTGGCATTCTATAAAACATACAAGGAGGAACTGATACCAATCCTATTGAAAGTATTCCAGGCAATCAAAGAAGATGGAACTCTCCCCAAATCATTTTATGAAGTGAAAATTACACTGATATGCAAGCTGGGTAAAGATTCAACAAAAAAGAGAACTGCAGGCCAATATCCCCAATGAACATAGATGCAAAAATTCTCTACAAGATTTTAGCAGATCGGATCCAACAACACATTTCAAAAATCATCACTATAATGAAGGGCTGGTTCAACAGCCACAAGACCATAAATGTAATTAAATACATCAACAGATATAAAAATAAGAACCATATGATTATATCATTAAATGCAGAAAAAGCTTTCAATAAAATGGAGCATCCCCTCTTGATAAAAACACTTTAACACCTAGACATAGAGGGAACATACCACAAAAAATAGTAAGAGCCTCTATGATGAGCCCAAAGCCAACATATTGCTAAACAGACAGAAATTGGAAGCATTTCCCTTGAAAACTTGAACAAGACAAGGCTGCCCACTCTAACCTCTCTTGTACAACATAGTGTTGGAAGCCTTAGGTAGAGCAATCAGACAACAGAAGGAAATCAGGAGTATCCAAATAAGAAAAGTGGAAGTTAAGTTGTCTCTCTTTGTAGATGATATGATCCTCTACCTTGAAAACCTAAGAGAATCTGCCAAAAACCTTCTTACACTGATAAAGGACTTTGGCAAAGTCTCTGGATATGAAATAAGCATGCAAAAGATGTTGCATACTTTTACACCAACAACAAACAGGCAGATAACCAAATAAAAACCACAATCTCATTCACAAAAGTCACCAAAAAAATGAAATACCTTGGCATTGATCTAACCAGAGAAGTGAAAGACCTTTACTACAAAACACTACTCACAGAAATCAAAGATAACACAAATGGAAAAATATTCCATGCTCATGTATTGAAAAAAATCAACATTGTTTAGATGTCCATCTGACCTAAGGCAATCTACAGATTTAACACAATATCCATTAAATTAAAAACATCATTCTCTGACTTCCAGGAAGATGGCAACAGGATGGGTCAGACTGAGAGTCTCTGCGAAAGTGAGTGTCCATAAAGACACTCTCTGTGTGTAGTAGGTGTGTGCTGGTGGGTGAGTAAAAGTCCGTCTGAGGGGAGGTGGGTTCAAGGCCCATGGCTCTCCTCTGGAGGTGACTGGAACCCCCCACTGCACTGAGATTGGAGCTGCTGGCACACAGAATCATCTGCCATTCTCAGGACTCTCCTGAGAAGAGCCTGCCTAATACACCTGATTCTCATCATCTGGTACCTGGCCCACACCATCACCTGTGACAGCAAAGTGACTGGAGCCCCAATCCAATCAGGGAGAGCTGGAGAGGAGCTCCACTCCTAGTGAAGAAATGCTGGCCTCTGGGATCAGGCAGAGATCTACATTGCCCCATCCAGCTCCACCCAGCCTCCAACTTGGGACCTAAGGTAAACTCATCAAACTTGGAGAGACAGAAGCCCCTCCCCCATGCTGGATCAGACACAGACACATCAGATCTGAGTGGCAGACTAGACAGGCAACAAACAAAGTGAGTCCACTCTCCTCCCACAGTAGGCCTGGGGCATCTGACCCAGGCTGAGAGCAACCTTATCAGCCTATGCTGAGAGCAGAGGGGAGGGGCTGGAGATCAGAACTGAAAGGAAGTTAGACTTACAGAACCACCTCAGAGCAAGGTTCTTTTTTCAGTCTGTTTGTTTTTCTCATTTTTGTTTGTTTTTTGTTTTAGTTTTTTTCTGTCTTTCAGTTTTCGATGTTTTCGTACTTGCTTTGTTACTGTTATTTTATTGCTTTTTCTTTCCCCAAAGACTTCCCATCTGTGTATGGGTATTTTTGAGCAAGAGTACATCAGTAGGGGTTTTTTGTCAGGTTTTGTTTTATGTATTGGTATGATTCCCTGTATGCTTTAGTTTTTTTTTTTTAACTCTTTTCTTTTTTTGTCTCGTTTCATTTGTTAGTTGGTATGTCTCTGTTTTCCCTCTTACTCCTCTCTCTCCACCTTCCTTTCACTCCTCCTCCATCTTTTTTCCATTCTTTTCCTTTTTCCTACCTCATTTTGCTATAATCCTACTGCATGGACAGATTGCAAGACAGTGGGGATTGGGTTCCAGGGGCCCACACACCTGTCAGTGGCTACTGGCATCTGCAGATAGGTTCTGACACAGCTCCCCCCTCAATTAAATCTCAAAACTGCAAAAAATACACACTTCCACCACAGTCCAGCTTCAGAACTGAACAAAGTCAGAGACTCCACATAAGGAAGAATAGGAGATTCCTGAACAATGGAATTAAAGAAGAGTAGGGAAAAAAGAGGGAGGAAAATCTACACAAATGAAGAAAAACCAAAAGAAGAATATTGGTGTCACACAGAATGCTGGGAGGTCAGACATTGAGAATACAGACTTTGGAATGCAAACAATGAAGAGTCCTCAGAATGACTGGTCACAAACCCAGATATCAAGACATTGATAGAGAGAATAAATAGAATTGAGGAGAGATAAGAGGAAAGAATGAAGGCGTTGATAACTGAGATAACAGCAATAAAAATACAGTGAATGAAATAAATAACAAACTGATAAGCATGGAAAGCAGAATTAGCCAAGCAGAAGAAAGAATCTCAGAGCTTGAGGACCAAAATATGGAAATAACCTAATCTGTCAAAAATGTAGAAAAGAAGCTTAAAAAGAACAAAACCTTCAAGAGATAAACAATTATTTTCAGAAGCTGAACCTAAGATTCCTGAGGGAAAATGAGAGACAGAGAACACCCTGGAAAAATCATTCCATGAAATTATCCAAGAAAACTTCCCTCATTTCATCAGTGACACGACCATTCAAACACATGAAATTTGGAGAATCCCTGCAAGATTACCAATGAGTAGACCAACTCCTAGACACAGTAATTTGCCTACACAAAGTTGGTATAAAAGAAAAAATCCTAAAGGCAGCAAGAGAAAAAGGTCAGACTACCTACAGGGAAGACCAATTAGAATAGCAGCAGACTTCTCCACAGAAACACATCAAGCAAGGAGAGCTTGGAGCCCAATCTTCAAAGTTCTCAAAGATAAATATTTTCAACCAAGAATTACCTACCCAGCAAAGCTAAGCTTCATCTGTGATGGAGAATTAAAATCTTTCCCAGACATTCAATCCCTAAGAGCTTATGCTGCCTCCAGACCAGCTCTACAAGAAACACTTAAGAAAGTATTAAACACAGAAGAAAGGAAAAAAAGAACAACAATGCACTTCACAAAAATGCAGGAAAAAGATTGAAAACACACATGAATCAACCCAAAAATCAAAAGAAAGAAAACAGACAAACAGCAACAACACATTATATAAGAACCTCATGACAGGTATAAACTCTTGCATTTCAATAATTAACCTCAATGTGAATGGACTAATGCACCACTGAAAAAAGACATAGAATGGCAAAATGGATAAAATATCACGAGGTAGTAATGTATTGTCTCCAAGAAACTCATCTCACCAGAATGGACACTCACAGACTCAAAGTAAGAGAATGGGAAACAAAATTACAGGCAAATGGAACACAAAAGAAAGCAGGAGTCACAATCTTAATATCAGACAAAGTACCCCTTAAGCTATCAAAAACTTTAAAAGATATGGAAGGTCACAACATAATGACAGCAGTTTCTATCCATCAACAAGAAATATCTATCCTAAACATATATGCACACAACATAGGAGCACCAATTTCATAAAGCAGCTTCAAGGTAAACTTAAAAAAGATATTGACTCTAATGCTATCATAGCTGGGGACTTAAATACCCCACTCACGACCCTAGAAAGATCAAGATGAAAAATCAACAAGGAGACCTAGAACCTCAATGTGATGCTTGACCAAATGACTTAATTGATACCTACAGAATACTCCATCCAACAACCACAGAATATACATTCTACTCATCACCACATGGAATGTACTCCAAGATCAACCACATCCTCGGCCATAAATCAAGCATAAACACATTTCACAAGGTTGAAATCCTGCCATGCACCTTCTCAGACAACAGTGAAATCTAAATAAATATCAACACCAATAAAGCTACCCCAAAACCCAAAAAGAAATGGACACAAAACAGCATGATGCTAAATAACTCCTGGGTCAACATGGAAATCAAAACAGCGATTAAAAGTTACGTGGAAACAAATGAAAATGAAGAAACATCTTACCAAAACCTCTGGGATGCCATGAAAACAGTACCAAGAGGGGAATTTCTATCTCTACAAACACATGTGAAGAAAATGGAAAGATCACAAATTAACAGACTAACAAATCACCTAAGGGAGCTGAAACAGCAAGACCACCAAAGTCCTACCTTCAGCAGAAGAATCCAGATCACCAAAATAAAAGCCCAAATTAGAGACATAGAAGGCAAAAATATAATTTAAAAAATCAATGGAAAACAGCAGGTTATTAGAAGGGATAAACAAGAGTGAAGGTCCCCTAGGTAGAATGACCAAGAAAAAAGCCCAAATAAACACAATCGGAAATGTAAAAGGTCAAGTCACAACAGACCCTGAAGAAATACAAAAGATTATCAGAGACTACCATGTACACTTATATGGAAACCAACTTGAAAACCCAAAGGAAATGGAGGATTTTCTGACATCACACAACCTCCCCAAGTTGAAACAAGAAGAAATTGAGACCCTAAACAGACCAATAACAATCCAAGAAATTGACTATATAACAAGAAAATTACCTACAAAAAAAAAAAGCCCTGGACCAGATGGCTTTCCAGCAGCATTCTGCAAAACATACAAGAAGGAACTGATACCAATCCTACTGAAAGTATTCCAGGCAATTGAGAAAGATGGAGCTCTTCCCAAATCCTTTTACGAAGCTAACATCACATTGATACCCAGACCAGGTAAAGAGCCAACAAAGAAAGAGAACTACAGGCCACTATCCTTGATGAACATGGATGATAAAATTCTCAACAAGATCCTAGCAAATCGAATTCAACAACACATCTCAAAAATCATCCACCATGACCAAGTAGGCTTCATGCCTGGGATGCAGGGCTGATTCAACATTCATAAGACCATAAACATAATTAAATGCATCAACAGATGTAAAAACAAAAACCACATGATTATATCATTAGATATGGAAAAAACTTTTGATAAAATCCTGTGGAAAACCCTTCTTGATAAAAACTCTTGAACATCTAGGCATAGAGGGAACATACCTCAAAATAGTAAGAGCCATCTACAGGAAACCCACAGCCAGCATACTGCTAAACAGACAGAAATTGGAACCATTTTCCCTGAAAATTGGAACAAGACAAGGATGCCCACTTTCACCCCTCCTTTTCACATAGTTTTGAAAGTCCTAGCTAGAGCAATCAGACAAGAGAAGGAGATCAGTGGAATCCAAATAGGAAAAGAGGGAGTCAAGTTATCCCTCTTTGCAGAGGATATGATTCTATACCATGAAAACTCAAGAGAATCTTTCAAAAACCTCCTTGTACTGATAAAGGACTTTGGAAATGTCTCAGGGTATAAAATAAATGAACAGTTTCATTTCATACACCAACAATAAATAGATAGAAACCCAAATAAAATGCATAATGCCATTCACAATAGCTACATTAAAAAAATGAAATACCTTGGCATCTTCCTAACAAGAGACATGAAAGACCTTTACAATGAAAACTGCAAAACACTGCAAAAAAATCAAAGATGACACAAACAAATGGAAAAATATTTCAGGCTAATGGATTGGAAAAATCAACATTGTGAAGATGTCCATCCTACCCAAAGCAATCTACACATTTAACGCATTATCTATTAAACTACCAGCAGCATTCTTCTCAGACCTGGAAATGACAATACAGGAATTCATATGGAAATATAAACAACCATGAATAGTCAAAACAATCCTCAGTAAAAAAAAAAAAAAAAGTGAGAGGTATCACACTCCCAGACTTTAAACTTTATTATAAAGCTACAATAATCAAAACAGCCTGGTACTTGTACAAGAATAGGCATATAGACCAATGGAACAGGATTGAAATTCTAGAAGCAAAACCTCAGTTTCTCAACCAACTCATCTTCGGAAACCACTGGGGAGAAAAGAACCTATTATTAAATGGTGCTGGGAAAACTGGCTGACCACATGCAGAAGATTGAAACAAGATCCCTACCTATCCCCATATACAAAAATCAACTCTAAATGGATCAAAGACCTACTGTAAAACCTCAAACTGTAAGAACCTTAGAAGATGCAGGATTTTCCCTTATGGAAATTGGAACTGGCAACCAATTCCTGATCAAAGCCCCAAGCACCCATGCCATGAGATAAGATAGACAAGTGAGACCTCATCAAACTGACAAGCTTCTGCAAAGCCAAAGGAACCATCAAGAAATTGGGGAGATAACCCACAGACTGGAAGAAATATTTGCCAATTGTATGACTGACAAAGGCTTAACATCTGGATCTACAAGGAACTCAATCATGCCAAAAAGAAAAAAACAAATAGCCTTATTACAAAGTGGGCAAAAGATATGAATAGACACTTCTCAAAAGAAGACATTACAAGCAGCTAAAAGATAGATGAAAAAATGCTCAACTTCACTAGTCATCAAAGAAATGCAAATTATAACTACACTGAGATACCTCAGGATAGGTTTCATCAGTAGCTCAAAAAACAACACATGGTGGAGAGGATGTGGGGAAAAGGGAACACTTCTTCACTGTTGGTGGGAGTGTAAACTAGTACAGCCTCTATGGAAAACAGTGTGGAGATTCCTAAAAGATCTAAAAATCAGCCATGATCAGTGTCTCAGCCTGTAATCCCACATCTTGGGAGGCTGAGGTGAGTGGATTGCCTGAGCCCGCGGGTTTGAGACCACCTGGGCAAATTGGTGAGGCCTAATCTCTACAATAAAACCAAAAAAATTAGCCGGGTGTGGTAGCGCACACCTGTAATTCCAGCTACTTGGAAGGCTGAGGTGGAAGGATCGCCAGAGCCCAGCAGGTCGAGGCTGCAGTGACCAGGAGCGGCCACTGCATTCCAGTCTGGGCGACAGAGTGAGACTCCAACTCAAAAAAAGAAAAAAAAACAAAGAAAAAAGATCTAAAAATCGACCTTCCATATGACCCTGCAATCCCTCTACTGGGAATATATCTGAAAGAACTCAAATCACTCTATTAAAAAAATACCTACACATGTATATTTATCACAGCATTGTTCACAGGAGCAAGAACATGGAACCAACCATGCTGCCCATCAAAAGAGGACTAGATTTTTTTAAATGTGGTACATATACATGATAGAATATTATGCAGCCATAAAAAAGAAGAAAATCGTGAACTTCACAGCAACCTGGATTGACTTAGAGTCTATAATATTGAGTGCTCTATCACAGAAACAAAGAACTGAGTACCACTTGTTCTCATTCATAAGTGGACCTTGAACAATTATATTAATACTATAAGAAAAGGATTGACAGTAGCCAGTAACTGCTGGGAGGGAGTGGGAAAGTGGGATTGGCAGTAGTGGAACTCTGCCTGGGGGACACACCCCATCAATAAAGGTACCTGCATAACAAACATTTGTATTCCTAAACCTGAATTGTACCCCACATCTTTAAAATAAAAACTTTTTAAAAAAAGATACCAGCATACGCATGTTTATTGCAGCATTATTCACAATAGCAAAAATAAGGAACTAACCATGAAGCCCATTGAAAGTGGGCTGGATTTTTTAAAATGTGGTACAAATAAATAATGAAATAGTATGCAGCTGTAAAGAAGGATATAATTATGGACTTTGTAGCAATTTAGATGGATTTAGAGTCTATCATACCCAGTTATCTATTACAGAAACACATAACTGAGTACCACATGTTCTCACTCATAAGCAGACACTGAACATTCATCATAATAATATAAGAAAGGAATTGACATTAGGGGGACACTGCCAGGACAGGGGCAATACATACCATCAATAAGGGTAGCTGATCTCAAACCAGGCTAAGTAGAGCTAAAGAAAGTCCCCAACTTCACCTGAATGATGACCACTTATGTACCTGAATTATACTAATTAGTCCTGAATTGTACTCCACATCTTTAAAATAAAAGATTAAAATAAAATTTTAAAAAATCCTTTCAATATAACCCATGGATCCAAGAAGAAAACATAACGTATATTGGAAAACATTTTAACTGACCAGGCTGGTGGCTCAGCCTGTAACCCCAGCACTTTGGGAGGCCAAGGTGAGTGGATTGCCTGAATCTGTGGTTTCAAGACCAGTCTGGCCCACTTGGCGAGCCCTCGTCTCTGCAATAAAATAAAATAAAAATTTAGCTGGGCGTGGCAGTGTGCACCTGTAGTTCCAGCTACTTGGAAGGCTGAGGCAGAGGGATTGCTGGAGCCCAGCAGGTTGACACTGGGGTGGCCATGAGTGTGCCACTGTACTCCAGCCTGGGCGACAGAGTGAGACTCCAACTAAAAAAAAAAAAGAAAGAAAGAAAGAAAAGAAAAGAGAAACATTTTAAAGTGAATTTATATTATAAGAATATAAATTTTGAAAATATGCGATATTATTTCAAAACTTTCTGTAAAAATACAGTAATCAAGAAAATGTACTATTGTCAAAAGGACAGACACAGATCAACAGAACAAAATGGAAAGGCAAGAGATAGACACAAATAAAGTCAACTGATTTAAAGGTCATCCAATGAAGAAGGAATAATATTTTCAACAAGGATGCTAAAACAATTGTACATCAGTATGAAAAAAAAATCTTGGCAATACAATGTTTTATGGTTTTAGCCCTTACATCATCATGCGGCATCATTGGGGTCTTTAATTTACTTTGTATTAATTTATTTTCTTATATTTTTTTCTTTATTTCTTTTTCACAGGGTCTCACTGTCACCAGGTTGGAGTGCACTGGTGCAAGCATGCTTGCTGCAGCCTCAACTTCTGAGATCCTCCACCTCAGCCTCCAAGAAGCTAGGACCACAGATGTGTACCACCATGGCTGGGTAAAACTTAGTGTTAATATTTGTACATGCTGTGAAGTTGGGCTTCAACTTCATTCTTTAAATATGGACACCCAGATGTCCCAACACCATTTTATGAAGGGTCTATTTCTTCCCCCATTGAATGGTCTTGACATCTTTATTAATGATCTTTATATTCTTGTATAATTTCTTCATATGGCTCTGAGTTATTGTCTAGTGTGCTTTCATTTCAGCCTGAATGACTTACTGTAGTGTTTTTGTATGAAATTTCAATTAGTAGTAAAACCTCTCAGCTTTTAATTATCTGGTAATGTCTTAGTTTCTCCATTTATTTTAATATTTAATTTTGATAAATGCACCCAACATAAAATGCGGAGTTCCACCCTCCGCTGAGCAGGGCCTGAGGTGGGGGGAGGGAATGAGAAAAGAAAGAGTCAAAGAAACAGCGAGATTGGGAGGGTACTCTCCGAGGTAGCTAAGAGCAAATGAGAACAAATTTATTTTCACCGCTTGCCTCTTATATAGCACAAAAATCACACAAGGGAGGGCAAAACCAGACAAGCAAGATATATGTTAATGTCTAATCTAAACCACACAAGCAGAATATATGTTAATGATTAAACTATGCTTATCTTAACATCTATGCTAAGTTAAGGGCAAGGCAATCACTTAAGGCAGACAGTCTCCGGGTTAGTCATGGTCAAGGTCACGCCGCTCTGCTATCCGCAGAATAACAGCCAAATGTGAGGGGAGACGAAGAAAGTATAGGCTTGGTTCCTTGAACACAAGCCAAGAAACATAAGGACCTTGTCAGCTTATGAACCGGTTTCCTTCAATAAAATTTACCATCTTAACCATTTTAAATGAAACAGTTCAGTACTATTTAGAATAGTCACATGGTTGTGTAACCAAGCTCTAGAACTCTTTTTTCATCTTGAAAAACTCTGTTTCTTTATTTTTAAAAGATAGTTTTTCTAAATATGAATTTTTGGATTGACAGCTCTATTCTATCAGCACTTTACACATGTTGTTCCACTTCCGTCTTACCTCAGTGAAATTAGCTGTTAACCTAAATGAGGGTTCCTGTTCATAATAAGTTGGCTACAACTTGCTGCTTTTAAGATTCTCTATCTGCCTTTTGTTTATATTGTGTTGGTGTGAATCTCTTTGAGTTTGTCTTAATTGGAGTTTATTAAGCTTCTTGAATGTGTAGATTCATGTCTTTTATCAAATGTAAAAAGTTTTCATTTGACATTTCACTGCATATTCGTACTGTTTTTTTTGTTTGTTTGTTTTTTGTTTTCTGTCATTCTTCTCCTTTGGGGACACCCATTATTCATATGTTAGTATACTTGATGGTGTCCAGAGGTTTTATAGGCTGTGATTATTTGCCTCCATACTCTTTTCTTTCTGGTCCTCAGACTGCATAATCTCAATTGACCTATCTTCAGTTCTGTTATTATTTTGCCTGCTAACCTATGAACATATTGGTCAGACTGAAGGTTTTTCCTTAGTTCCTTTGACTCTGTCTACTTTATTCTTTTTTTATTTTTTACTCCTCACACTCTGTAATCTCAAATGAATTTTCTTCAAGTTTACTGATTCATTTTCATGTTCAAGTCTGTTGTTTATTCCTCTAGTAAATTTATTTCAGTAATTATTCGTTTTCATTCTATATTTAAAAATCTTAATTGTAATTCCCATCTCTTTATTAGTAGTCTTTCTTTAGTGAGATATTATTTTTCTGGTCTCTTAATTCTTTTCCATGGTTCCCTGAAGCTACTTGAGCATATTTAAGACAATTGATTGAAAGTCTCTATCTAGTAAGTCCAATGACTTGGTTTCCTCAGGGACAGTTTCTGTTGCTTCATTTTTTCCCCACAAAGATCCAAGGGGAATAAAACAATGACATACCTCTGAACTGATCCCTCAGGGGGCCATGATTCACGTTGGAGGACCAACTTACAATTTTTTGACAACAAAGTTTATGTTACCTCCTCTGACATGATTAACTGCTCCAGAAATGTCAGGTGCCATTCCCATGGCTGTCTCGTAGCTGATAGTGTGGGGTTGGGAGTTGTAGGTGCCTTAGAAAAAAATGCCACCATGCTTCCTAACCAAAATTTAGAAGCTTTTTCCCTTCATTAAGCAGTCCCGTGGTTGTAGCAAATTTTTACTAGGTTCTAGAGTTTAGAAAAACTTGATTTTGACAGTTTTTTGCAAGTTAATTGTTACTTTAGTAGAGGGATGAGTTTTGGGGGCTTGCTACCCCACCATTTTTGGAATTGCTACAATTTTTAGAATTATTTTATTTTATTTTATTTTAGACTCAGGTTGTAAAAGTACATGATTGTTACACAGACATATTGTGTTCCTGTTGGAATTGGGCCTCAGGTGACCCATTCCCCAGACAGTGAGCATTTATACTCAATATTTTTTTAATCCTAACCCACTTCCCCATTTCCCTGCTTTTCAGTTCCCCTGTGTATTATTTCCATCTTTATAGCCATTTAACTCCCGTATACAAGTGAGAATATGCAGCATTTGATTTGATATTTCTTTTTATGCTTGCATAGTATGCCATGGTGTATATATACATTATCTTTATCCAGTCAGTTGTTGACAAGCAGTTAGGTTGGAGCCATGATTTTGCTATTGTGTATAGGGCTGCAATGAACATACAAGTACAGGTATGTTTTTTAGATAATGACTTATTTTCCTTTGTATAGATCCATAGTACTGGGATTGTTGGATCAGATGGTAAGTCCATTTTCATTTATTTGAGAAATCTCCATATTGTTTTGCATAGAGGTTGAACTAGTTTAAATCCCACCAACAGCGTATGAGCAATCCCTATAACCATACTAACATCTGTTGCCCTTTGACTTTTAATAATAGCCATTCTTACTGGTGTACGATGGTATCTCATTGATGTTTTAATTTGCAATTTTCTGATAATTAGTGGTGTTGAACATTTTTTCATGTTTTTGTTGGTTCCTTGTGTGTCTTCTCTCGATAAATGTCTATTCATATCCTTTGCTCACTTTTTGATGGGATTTTTTTTTCATATTGAGTTGAGTTTCTAATAGATTCTGAATATTTGTCCTTTGTCTGAGGTATAATTTGAAAATATTTTCTCCCAGTTTATATTTTCTGTTGATCTTGATTATTTCTTCTACCGTGCAGAAGTTTTTTAGTTTAATTAAGTCCCATTTGTCTTTTTTTGCTCTTTTGTCGAAATTCCTTTTGGAGTCTTTGTCCTAAATTCTTTGCTTAGCCCAGTGTCCAAAATAGTGCTTCCTAGGTTTTCTTCTAGGATTTTTATAGTTTCAGGTATTACATTTAAGTGTTTAACCCATCTTGTGTTAATTATTATATATGGTGGGAGGTAGGGGACAAGTTTTGTTCTTCTGCATATGACTAGTTAGTTTTCCCAGCCCCATTTGTTGAATAGGAGTATCTTTTCCCCATTTTTGTTTTTGTCAGCTTTGTCAAAGATCAGTTATTTGATAGCATGTAGTTTTATTTCTAGGCTCTCCATTCTTTTCCATTGATCTATCTGTCTATTCTTGTACCAGTACCATGCTGTTTTAGTGACTATAGCCTTGTAGTATAATTTGAAGTCTAGCAGTGTGATACCTCTGCATATATTCTTTTTACTTAGGATTCTTTTGCATATTCGGGCTCTTTTGTGGTTCCAAAATATTCTTTTGGAGTCTTTTGATGAAGACTCCAAAAGGAATTTTGACTGTTTTTTCTAGTTTTGTGAAAAATGATATTGGTATTTTGATAGGGATTGTGTTGAATATGTAGATTGCTTTTGAAAGTGCAGTCATGTTAACACTATTGATCCTTCTGATCTATCAGCATGAGATGTTCTTCCATTTGTTTGTGTCATCTATGATTTTTTTCATCTATGTTTTTTAGTCCTCCTTGTAAAGTTCTTTCATCTTAATTAGGTGTATTTTATTTTTTGTGGCTATTGTAAATGAGATTGAGCTCTTGATTTGGCTCTTGGCTTGAGCATTATTGGTGTATAAAAACCGACAATTGACTTTTGTACATTAATTTTGTATCCTAAGACTTTACTGAAGTCATTTACCAGGTCTAGTTGCCTCTTGGAGAAGTCTACGAATTTCAAAGTACACAATAATGTCATTAGTGAACAGGGATTGTTTGACTTCCTCTTTGCTGATTTGAATGCCTTTTATTTCTTTTTCTTGCCAGATTGCTCATACCAGGACCTCCAGTATGATACTGAATAAAAGTGGGAGGGAATGGACTTCTTTACATTGTTCCAGTTCTGCGGGAGTATGTTTTCAAGCTTTTACTATTAAATATGACGTTAGCTGTAGGCTTGTCATACATGGCTCTTACTATTTTGAGAAATATTCATTCAATGCTTAGTTTGTTGAGGGTTTTTATCATGAAGTGATGTGTATTTTATCAAATGCCTTTCTGCACCTATTGAGATGATTATATGATTTTTGTTTTTACTTCTGTGTGTACGGTGAATCACATTTATTGATTTACAAATATTGAACCACTCTTGTATCACTGGAATAAACTCATTTGGTCATGATTAATTAAACTTTTTTCTTTAGAACTCACTTGTTCCAAAACTTATTTTTTTAAAAAGTAAAACTATATCAGTGACTAATCGGAATACATCACTGTTACACATCATTAATCTTGCAAAGACCTAATATGAGACAGCTCCACCAACACCCAGCAAGTCTGCAGAATTGTAAAGATCAATAAGAGTACACCCAAACTGCACTAAAGAATTTCATGATCATGAGGAATGCAAGATGCTGTTTTTAGGACGGTGCAATAGTTATAGCTTATTTTCTTGTTTGCAGCACCATTTCCTAAGTTTAGTGGCAATTAGATTCAGTAAATACTGGGGATAAAAAAAACCAGAATTTCTGGATGTGCAGAATCAATTTCACATTATTAATGCTAAAAGTGCTAACTACAGGATTGTAAAACCACTATTTGGATGTTGAGACCACTTAAAATTTTCAATACACTCCCAACACATGGTATTCAAGCTGTCACCAGCCTGGCACCAGCTGTCCATTTGTCCCACAGGGCTTGTCCAGCATTGCCTCTGTCAGACCAGTACTTTTCATTATACCCTGAGTTGTTAGGATCACTGTACTCCATCACCGCAGTGGGTATGGATGGGATTATGGGTATGGATGGAATTCCCAATGGCCTCATGTTTGTCTTCTTGCTCATGTAGCTCCTGCAACTTTTCTAGCTGAATCTCCATTCAAATAGTAGAGAGGAGATCATTCTGAGGACAAGTTATTGGTGGTTGTGCAGGCTCTTGATGCTTTGCCTCAGTGACTGGGGGACGGTATATTGGGGAAGACAAAGGAGAAGGGCACAGACCAGGGAGGTCTGCTGGGGGAGACAGGGCCTTGACCAGGAGCCTGGTGGTGAGAGGATGAGGAGAAGGGTGAGTTTGTGGAGCCAGCTGATGTGAGAAAGGAGCACTGAAGGGAACCTGGAGAGGGTTGCCAAAGACTATTTGTTGGAGGAAGTGGAGAAGGAGGTCCTATTGGGCTGCATGTTCTATCATTGGTGCTGGGAGCTTCCTATAGTCTTCTGGGCCATCTGGACCCCTGACACCCCTCTGGGTCAGGGAAGGGAGGTGAGGGGCATTCCTGAGGTCTGTTTAGGGTCTTGTGCATTGCTAAGACAGAGGAAGGTTTGCGGACCCATTTGCAGAAGCATTGTCAGCTGCCAGCTGTGTAAGAAGGGGTCCTCAGAATGAGTGGGAGTAGCCAGATAAGAGTTTTCCCTGATATTCCATGCATGGGACCTAGTGCATGGGGACAGAGATCCCTTCGGAGGTGCTCTGTGGTACACTCTGAGACACCTTGTTGTCAGTTCAAAGCTCTTTTTCATATACCACCGCATTCCATTCCTGGCACTTGTTTCTGGCTTTAAAAAAAAAGCAACAACACTTTTCACCTTGCAGGTGATGCCATCTGTATGCTTTTGCTCTGTTGATGTCTTTTCTCTTTCCCTTTGTCTTCTGTGTCCTGCATCATTTGTTCTTTCCAGAGTTCAAAGAAATACGAAAGATCGGCATAGAACTTCATCTCATCCTTGTCACTACCATGTTGTGTCACGATATTCAGAGAAGGTGATTGATCTCTGGTTAAATATCAGCAGCAGGAATATACTTGACTATTGCCTGGAACACAGTGACATTTTTATTCCTTATGCAATATTCAAATGAGCATTTAGATATACATGACTTGGGAATGCTGCAAAATTTTTGTACTTGTACTGCCCTATGGAATTTGGTCAGAAAAATCCCCTTGCAAGATAAGAAGTCACAACTTTTTCTATGGTGAAATGATCTGTCCTCATTAGGGTTCAATAATATCAGCACAGTTATTTCTCAAAGAGCTTGTATTCTTTAAAGTTCAAAAATTCTTTAAGTTGGAAAGCTCAAGGGCCTGAATAATGGAGGTGTCTTACTGCCAAGGGCTACACCCAGCTGTAGGACTGATTAAACACACATGAGATCGCACAGATTTGGGAGAGAATAGAGGTTAAAGGCAGAACCTGTTTTACAATTTACTGAACCATTTCCACAGCCTCCATTCTAATTTATCTGGTTTTTGTGACTTGATTGATGACTGACTATTAGAAAATTCTCAGATATGGAATGTGCTGTCTGAATACTAAAAAGGATAATCATGTGTAGGGTGTCCTTTTTTAAAATCATTGTGGGTTATATAAAGTCAGTGATTCACTTAGGGACTTAGGGTCACAAAGGCCAGGGCTAATTTCATTTCAGTTTGATAAACCTGAATGGAGAATCTTAAGTGTGTGGGTTTATATTTGCCTCATATGTTGAAATTGTGGACTGTGACTTTTTCTCTTGAAAGTATCTTTCAAGAGACTTGTCCTTACTCTTTCTGGTAATGGTAGCATGAAGAGATCAGTAAGTTTTCCTCCAAATAATAATATAAAAACTGGATTAAATACTAAAATATTTGAAGTCACTGGAAAACAAAGGCAATTAGAAATGTGATGTGAGATTTGATCTTGAATGACTACAACTATATTGGGTAGAAACTGAAGTTGGTGGTCTTCTCTTCTTACCTGTGTGTGCTCTTCAACCTCCCAGAAGATCACTGCAGCCTTACTGACTCAAGGGGACCATTTCTAGAATTCAGAGCCCACGTCAGCAAGAAAGCTAAAAGGGAATTTTGAAGGAGAGCTAAAGAAGAGTTTATCTCCAAAATCTAAATGTAAAATATACCCACAACACCAGACTCTATATGGGTGTGAGACACTTTTGGGAAACTGGTGGAAAGTCAGAAGGAATCTAGAGAGAGGTCCACCCTCGAAAGAGAGAAATAATTTTAGCGAGAACTGCAAATCTACAGTAACATGAACTGAGCACATTTGCCAACCTGCACATGCTCAGGCAGAAAAAAGCAAAAATCTTACTGCCTTGAAGAGTAAAATGGTGGAATTTGGAGCTAACAAACAATTGGAAACTCAGAATTCTATAAACAAAGCAACCATAGAGAGGTTGAATCTCAAAATCTGTGTAGAAATGACCCCAATACTTGGTCAAACTCTAATTTACACAGATGCAGAGTAGACATCAGAGAACCCTACTGAAAATGCAGTAAGTGGATATTGGTAAACAGAACAGAGATATCAGATACAGTCCTCTGCATGGGTAACAATTGTCAGTGTTGTCCAAGAAAGTTAACTACTTTCTGGGGAGCGGATAACACCAATCCTTAGAGAAATAGTTGAGATCCCAGAGCCTCTAAATATAAAATATAATGTGAACTTTCAATTAAATATTACCAAACATATGAAAAATGGAAATGTGTGATCATAATCAGAAGGAAAATCAGGCCAGGCACGGTGGTTCACACATGCAATCTTAGTACTTAGAGAGGTCAAGGTAGGAGGATCGCTAGAGGCCAAGAACTTGAGACCAGCCTGGGCAACATAACAAGGCCTCTTCTCTCCAAAAAAAAAAATGTACCTGAGCATAGAAACACGCATCTGTAGTCTCAGCTACTAGGGAGGCTGAGGTGGAAGTATCACTTGAGCCCAGGATCTCAAAGCTGTGGTAAACCATGATCATGCTATTGCACTCCTACCTGGGAAACAGAGTGAGACTCAAACTCATGGAAGAAAGAAAAATAAATACATATACAAACGGAGAAAAAGTCAAAAGAAGTGGATTCCCAGTGTGGCTAGATGTTGGAATTAGCACCAAATCCTTCAAAACAGCTTTAAGAAATATATTGAAAGAAATGAAGGAATATATCAAAGGAATTAAAGAAAGCATTGTTGAAGAATGAATAGACAGGTAATGGAACAGTTAAATGAAAACTATGTAAAGTACTAAGTGGAAATTCTCAAACTGAAAATAAAAACGAAAGTTTGGATGAGATCTATAGAAGTTTTGAGACGGCAGAATAAAACATTAGTCAGTCAACTTGAATATAAATTAGTGGAAATAGTCCAGTACAAGAATTCCAAGCACAGAGTTAATAAGAGTAAAGAAAAATGAAGAACACCTCAGAAACACAACAGAAAATATACAGCAGGCAAACTGATCATCAATTGGAATCTCAAAGAAAATGCAGACATAGGTCCAGAAAAAAATAAGTTTCCCAAATTGGTGAAGAAGTTTAGCTTACATCTAAGAAGCTCAGCAAATGTAAGCAGAATAACCACCTAGAAAATCATGGGTAGACGGGCCTCTGCAAGTTCTGCTGTGTGTGGGATGGGGTGGGACTGTCCAGCAGTCCAGGAAGATCCCAGACAGTCTCCTAGCAAGTGGGACCACCAATCATTTACATTTTGATTGCTGTTACTACTGATATCTGAGCCAAAGTGGTGATGATACTTGGGGGAAGTTTCTGAACACAAAAGTCAATGATTATACCATTATGCACTATGCCTTCAGTGAAGAGGAACATTGAACCCAACACTTGTGCTGGGACCTCTGCCCAGAGGGATGACCAGTGAACTTGAATGTGTGAACTATAGCACTCTTGCCACTATCCTAAGACAGCTAAGCAGTCTCGGCAAACATGCTAAAGACATATTTGGTGAATTATTTTACTAGCCCAAGAACTTCTTTACCAGAGCAGCATTCTGCTGGACTTGGACAGTGAACTTTCTGAGAGCCTTTTCCATGTTGATATTTCTGTAGTGACACCAATCCCACTGCTAAGTCCAGCTTGGTGCCTTAACAGCAAGGTGGTTAAATTTGTCTTGAATCTTTGGGAGGCTGAAGTAGGAGGATGACTTGAGCCTAGGAGTTTGAGACTATCCTGGGCAACATAGGGAGACCTCGTCTCTACACAAATAATAAAAATAATAATAAATAAAAAACCTAGCCAGACATGATGGCACATGCCTCTAGTCCCAACTACTTGGGAGTCTGAGGTGGAAGGATCCTCTGAATCTAGAAGATTAAGTTGAATTGAGTCATGCTCATGCCACTACACTCCAACCTGAGCAATAAAAAGAGACACCGACTAAAAGAAAATCCAAATGTATTCTCTGTTTTTCCCACAATAATGCTGCATTTCTTTTCTTTATAGTCTGATTAAAAATTTCTAGGTAAGTTGGGCACTGTGGCTCAAGCCCATAATCCCAGCACTTTGAGAAGCTAGAGGCAGGAGGATTGCTTGAGCCCAAGAGTTCAAGACCATCGCAGGCAACATAGTGACACCTCCTCTATACCAAAAAAAGCAGGGCGTAGTAGCACGTACCTGCAGTCCCAGCCTCTAGGGAGGCTGGATAGGAGGATCACTTGAAGGTTGAGGTTGCAGTGTGCCAAGATTGCACCACTGCACTCCAGCCTGGAAGACAGAGTATGATCCTATCTCTACAAAAAAGTAAAAAACTTAGCCAGGTATAGTGATACATGCCTGTAGTCCCAGCTGTTCAGGAGTCTGAGTAAGAAGGATTGCCTGAGTCCAGGAGGTCAAGGCTACAGTGAACCAGGATCTTACCTTTGCACCACAGCCTGTGTGACAGAGGCCCTGATTCAAAAACAAAATTCAAGATAAACTTCTCACTCATAATGTGGTCTATTTTGATTTTGTTTTGTACACTTCAGTCCATGACATATAAAGAGAATATTCTGTTTGGGTTCTCTACCTTATGAATAATAAATGTACACATTTAGATATACAACTTTCACCAGTGTGCAGTTTTCCACAATAAGAATGTCATTCATCAGGACAGAGATTCCAGAAGCAAAATCTCAATTTCTCAACCAACTCATCTTCAGCCAAGCCTCCACCAACAACCACTGAGGAGAGGAGAACCTATTCAGTAAATGGTGCTGGGAAAACTGACTGACCACAGGCAGAAGAATTAAATAGGACCCCCACCTATCACCATACACAAAAATCAACTCTAAATTGGTCTAAGACCTAAATGTAAAACCTCAATCTGCAAGAACCTTAGAAAGTGCAGGAGACGCCCTTATGGAAATTAGAACTGGCAAGCAATTCCTGATCAAAATACCAAGTGTCCATGCTATAAGAGATAAGATAGACAAGTGGGACCTCATCAAAATGAAAAACTTCTGCAAAGCAAAACAAACCATCAAGAGAGTAGGGAGAAGCCCACAGAATTCGAAAAAAATATTTGCCAACTGTATATCTGACAAAGGTCTAACATCCAGGATCTACAAGGAACTCAAATATGCCAAAAGGAAAGCAGAAACAAAAACAAACATCCCCACTAAAAAATGGGCAAAACACAAGACTAGACACTTCTCAAAAGAAGATATATGGGAAGCCAACAGACACATGAAAAAGCGCTCAGCCTCAGTAATCATCAGAGAAATGCAAATAAAAACCACACTGAGATACCACCGAACCTCAGTAAGAATGGCCATCATGAATTAAACAAGCAACAAAAGATGCTGGTGAGGAAATGGAGAAAAAGAAATACTTCTACACTGCTGGAGGGAATGCAAAATAGCGCAACATTTTTGGAAAACAGTGTGTCGACTTCTAAAAGTACTAAATATTGACCTTCCATATGACCCAGCAATCCCCCTACTATGAATATAGCCAGAGGAACTAAAATCATTCTACAAAAAAGATACCTGCACACACATGTTTATTGCAGCACTATTCACAATAGCAAAAACATGGAACCAACCGAACTGCCCATAGAAATGGACTGGATTTTTAAAATGTGCTACATACACACAATGGAATATTATGCAGGCAAAAAGAAAGACAAACATATGGACATCACAGCAACTTGGATGGATTTAGAGTCTATCATATCAGTGATCTATCACAGAAACAAAGAACAGAGTACCACATGTTCTCACTCATAAGCAGACCCTGAACATTTACCATAATTCTATAAGAAAAGGATTGGCAATAGAAAGGGTTTGGCAGTGGGCTGGGGTGTGGGGGGCAGGGCACAGCATCAATAAGGGTACCTGAACTCAAACCAGGCAAAGTTGGGGACCAAAGAAAGGTCCAAACTATACCTGTATGATAACCCACTTGTATACCCAATCCTGATTTGTACCCCACATCTTAAAAATAAAATTTTTAAAATGTGATACATATACATGATGGAATAATATGCAGCCATAAAAAAGAACAAAATCATGAATTTTGCAGCAACCTGGATGGAACTAGAGTCTATAATACTGAGTGACCTCTCACAGAAACAAAGATCTGAGTATCACATGTTCTCACTTATACAGTAGACCTTGATCATCCAATGCACTACCATAAGAAAATGACTGACAGTGGTGGGAAACTATGGGGGGAGAATGGGGATGGGACTAATGGTAGTAAACATTTGTCTGAGGATGGGGAGACACCTGTTATCAACATGGGGGCCTGGATGAAGCATATTTGTATACCTAACCCTTAACTGTACCCCACAATATCATAATTAAAAATATTTTTAAAAATAAAGTAAAATTTTAAAATTTTAAAAAAGAAAAAGAAAAAAGGAATATAATTCATGAGATTGACGGGACTTGCCAGTTTGCCTTTCAGGACCATGAACAGATCTACTTGTGCTAGGTTGCAGGGAGCTAGAGTCCCCTCTCAACTGGACACAATGGAATACCAGGTAAGACAGTTTAAGGTAAACCCCAATAGTTATGAAATAGTGATTTAAAAAAAAAAAAGTCAGTAATCACAGTCTCAAATACTGCATCTCTTTCCAACTTCCTCTGTCCCCAACACTTCCTTAGTTATGTGCTTCATGATCACTATAATAAAACTGGACATAGAATTCAAAATATATCTTGCATAAGCTGACATTTTAGATTTATACTTTATAGGTCTCAGAGTGTTTTATACTTTTCTTAGAAGAGATGTAGTGAGCACATATTTAATGTTAGATACTTATGCAAAAGTATCTCATTGACGTCTGTACATAGGCACTCTATAACTGCCTGTAAGAAAGACAGGTTATAAAGTAATTTCTAGAAGACCAAGTTCAAAATTTAGTGAAATAAACAATTTTAAATACTTTTGAAGAAACACTGTCCACCTTTTACCATCTACTGGAAAGATTGGTAACTGCATCTGAATAGCCTCAATATTTGATTGGGAAAGAATCATTAGAACTTATCATAGGCAAATACTCTGTTTTTAAAAATTTCAGTAGCCTTAAGGGTGCAAATAGTTTTTGGTTACACGAAAGCCTTGTTTAGAAGGTTGGTTTTAAGCATCCCCATCACCTCCACTAGTGCACACTGTACTTGATAGGTGATTTTTCATCCCCCCCTTTCCATCATCCTCCTCTGAGTCTCCAATATCTGTTATGCTACTTTACATGCCTTCACACACCCACAGCTTAGCTCCCATATATAAGTGAAAACATGCAGAAGAACTCTCATTTTCAAAGGAAATGAAAAATCAGTAACTCGGAGCTTCTGAAATCTTGAACTATATTTTCTAGTATATGTTTTCTGACCATTTGTTCTTTCAAAATATTATTTCTAATTCTATATATAGTTTATTGTAATTACATTTGATATATGTAAATACATTTGATATATGTAATATGTAGTGCTTTCATATTCATGAGCTCACCTGATCCTATGGACCTATAAGATTGTCAGAGAATAGTGGATTATTCTTTTTTTTTAACCAACAAATAAAGCAAAACTCAAAATGCTAAATAAAATCCTTCAGGTGAGAGTAGTGAGCTCCTGGACATACAGATCCCCTGACCTTCCAAATTGTCCTCACTCCTCTCCTTTAAAAGCATGGGGAAAGGTTCAGATTGATGGTATCTCCTTATCCTAGTAATTGAATGACTGAAATAGTAGAAATACTGGGACAACCTGATGTCAGAATTCTAAAACTTTATTTTATCTTGTCACTCCAAAGTAGTTTTAAAAATATACATAAAATCACAAAAGACAGTGTTTTGGGAAATTAAATCATAGCACCTATTGATATTCCTCAAATCAGTAAGCTTTCAATACGTGTTAAATAATTGTATATATAAAGGATAAAATTCAGAAAGATGGAAGAAAGCCTAAAGGAAGAACATAAACACAAAAACTTCTTTATCCCTTAGATGAAATCATAAATGGTCCACAGGTGAGGGAGGACAATGGGGCTAAGAAAGTAGAGGAATGTTTGGAAAAGGTGCCTGACCTTTCAAGAGGAGAAGGAGAGAAGAACAGCAACTCAAAGGTGAACTGACAGATGAAAGCATAGGTTAGGAGTACTGAAGTGTGGTGTGGTTAATGCCAAGCACAGATTCATTGATCAGTTGCTTAAGATCTCTTAGAATTTTGAAAAGATCAGGATGTTCTACTGGTAGAGATTTGATTCCTTAGGAATTCATGGCTTTGGATTAGGTAATGACACTTGACCTTAAATATGACAAGAGCACAAGCAAAAAAAAGATGAATTGGATATCATCAAAATTAAAAACTTGGCATCTAAGGATACTACCAAGAGAGTGAAAAAACAACCCACAGAATGGGAGAAAATTGTTGCAAATCATACACCTGGCAAGGGAGTAATTTGGACCTAGAATATGGGTATATCTGGAAGGAAAAATGCAGCCTAGAGCTCAAGAGGACCAGTTCTCCAGAGAAGATGTATAAAAGGCCCATAAGCACATTGAAACATGTTCACCATCATAAGTCATCAGGGAAATGCAAATAAACCCTACAATGAAATTCCAATTCCCATTAGAATGGCTATGATGAAAAGTATAAAATAAATATTGGTGAGGATGTGGAGAAACTGGAACCCTCATACATTGCTGGTGGGAATATCAGGATGCATAGCCCCTATGGAAAACAGGCTACAGTTGCTCAAGAGGTTAAACATTGAGTTACTATGTGACCCAGCAATCCCCTCCTAGTTACACATTAAACCCAAGAGAAATGAAAATATGTCCACACAAAAACTTACACACAAGTGGGCCGGGCATGGTGGCTCATGCCTGTAATCCAGCACTTTGGGAGGCCAAAGCAGGAAGAGTGCTTGAGTCCAGGAATTTAAGATTAGCTGAGGCAATATAGTGAGACCTCGTCTCTACAAAAATTCTTTTAAATAAATTTACCAAAAATGGTGTCAAGTGCTTGTAGTCCCAGCTACCAGAGAGGCTGTGGTGAACTGATATCGTATTACTGCACTACAGTCTGGTCAACGTAGTAAAGCTCTGACTCAAAAAACAAAACAAAAAAAATGAGAGCACAAATGTTTATAGAAGCATGATCAATAATAGTGCAAAATGGAAAGAACACAGCTGTCTATCAACAAATAAATTAACGAACAAGTTGTGGTATATACATACTGTATATTATTCAGTAATACATAATAGTAAAGTACTGATACAAGCTACAACCCAAATGAACCATGAAAACATTATGGTAAGTGAAAGAGGTCAGATACAAAGACAACATATGACTTAATTTCTTGAAATGTCCAGAACAGACAAGTCTGTAGAGATGGAATGTAGGTTGTTAATTGCCTAGAACTGGGATTCAGGAAAAAGGGGGAGTGACTGCTATTAGTTATGAGTTTTTTGGTGGGGTGTTAAAAAATGCTCTAGAGTTGATTGTGGATAGTGGCACATCTCTGAATATACCAAAAACCTCTGACTTATACACTTTGAATCTGTGAGTTTTATAATATGTAAGTTGAATTTCACATTTTTTTGTTTTAAGAGATTGGGGAGCCTCGCTATGTTGTCCAGGCTGGTCTTGAACACTTGGGATCAAGTGACCCTCCTGCCTCAATCTTCCAAAGTTCTGAGATTACAGGTATGAGTCACCACACCTGAACAGATCTCAAGTTTTTGTAAAAATTATGAAAATTGAGAAAGTAGAAATATAAAGAGAAAAGAAAGTACACAGAAAAAAAATGTAGAGTAGGGTGCTAATATTAATTACATTAGTAAAGCGGGCACAGATTTAGTGACAAAAGAGCCAAATACATTGATGCATATTTTGATTGCTTCATTTTCTATTATGAGCATATATTCTTTTTACACTAAAATTTTAAAAATAGAAAATTAATGCCTAGTGTGTGGCTCACACTTATAATCCTAGCACTTTGGGAGGCCAAGGTAGGAGGAATGCATTAGCCTAGGAGCTCGAGACTAGGCTGGGCAACATGTTAGATCTCAGCTCTACCAAAAAAAAAATTTAGCCGGGCATGGTGGCGCATACCTTTAGTACTAGTTACTCAGGAGGCTGATGTAGGAGAATCGCTGGAGCCCAGGAAGTCAAGAATGAGATGAGCCACGATCGCGCCATGGCACTCCAGTTTAGGTGACATAGTGAGATCCCCAACTCAACTCAAAAAAAAAAAAAAAGAAGCAAAAGAAAAGTAAGAACTTTGAAAGTGTTGCAACCAAATAAAAAACAGCTGTCTAGAATTTCTTCCTGGGGAATTGACTCAAGCTGAATAATTGGAAGAGAAGGAAAATGTAAACATGGAGCCATAAGACAAGGTAGAAATAAGAAGACAAATCCAAGAAGTGGGCGTGAATAACACTCAAAAGCTCTTGGGAAGTCAGAAGTGACTGGGTCCATGTGAGAGGGATACTGCAGCCTAGAGCCTAAGAGGATTGGATACTGTGGACAGGGGGTGGAATCAGAAGTGCTTTCTAGTCATTCCCTCTTCTTCCCCCTCCATCATTCCAGCAAGATCATTACTTAATTTACAGCCACTGCCTGGAGAATGGTCAGTACCCTTTGGAGATTTTAACATTAGACAGATGCCTTTTTAGCTCCTTTGGTATAGGAAGTTATATCAGTGTTAGTTTTCCGAGGAAAAACAGACTGACTCTGGTGTTTTAGAAATAAAGTATTTAATATGAGTAAGAGACTACACTGATGTTTGAAAATATGGGGGAAGCAAATATTGGTGTAGTCATGTGACAGGCCAAATAATGGTCTCCCAAAGATGTCTGTCCTAATTTCTGGAACCTGTGACAATGTCACCTATTATGGCAAAAAGGAAATTTCAGATGCGATTCAGTTGAAATGGGAAGATTATCCTGGATTATCCAAGTAGGGTCCAATAACCACAATTGACCTTATAAGTGAAAGAGGTAGATAGCGGAGTCAGAGTTAGAGAAGAAGATGTGACAACAGAATCAGAGGTCAAAGTGATGTGTCTGCCAGCTTGGGAGATGGAGGAAGAGACCACAGGTCAAAGAACAAGGGAGTCTCAAGAAGCTGGAAAAGACAAACACAGAGATTTTTTCCTAACTACTCAAAAGGAATGTAGCCTTAGTGATACCTTAATTTTATCCCAGAGAGACACATTTTAGACTTCTGAATTCTAGAAAAGATAATAAATTTGTGTTGTTTTAAGCCACCTGGTTGTGGTAACTTGTTACAGCAGTAATAGGATAATGACACTGGTCACCCCTGGAGCTCTGGGATGCTGCAGCTGGGAAATCAGAGAAATGTATGCTGAGATCTCAGTCTGAAGCACTGATGGGAGGTTCACAGAATCCTGCTTGGAGGTTGCTGTAATTCTTCAGAACCTCTAGGAAAGCTCTTGTCTCTCATCTTGGTCTATACAGGCAAAGAAAGTGGGTCTCTAGCCTAGCACAAAAGCCAATACGAACCTCACATCTGCCTGCAGCCACCCCTGGTGGATCCAGGCCTGTCCCTTCATTTCTTCTGGACCCCATATCTCATGCAAGTCTCTCCCATTGGAACTGTAAACTGGAATTATACAACCAAGAGGATTCTGGGAAACACATTTCCTGGCTTCTCTGCGGAGAAGATGGTTGCTGATTTGATGAGACACAATCCAGCATATTAGTCAATAATGCCAAGTGGGCTGACTGACCCCTGATTGACAAGCAAAGTTTCCACAACTGATATAAACCAGTGATGTATTTAAGAGATAAGGTTAAATTCAGCAAATGTTTTTGGAAGTTACAGTGTGTCAGGGATTATAAAAACACCCCATAAGAACAGGAAAATGAGAAGAGACAAGGATCATTACTGGCAAGTGAGGAAGAAATAGTCTAGGGATTTTTTTTAGGTTTTCGTAATTTACTATTCAAAATTGCTGGTAATGTGAATGGTAGATTCTACAACATTTATTTAATTTCCTCTAGACACGGTGATTGCCTGTGACAGTATAGAACTCAGACTGATTTAGTCAAGGAGACTTACCCATTAATTGCAATTGGGGCTGTGGTCACAGAGTCCCTGGAAGCAGTCTGTACTAGAGGATATACCGATCCCCATGGTCTCCAACAGAGCTGCCACTGTGCCCCTCAACACTGAAGGGCATGCCCTCACCCAGGTTTTCCCTGCATTGAACAACCACTGGCTACTTCTGGGTTCTCCTCACTTGCCTGCCATCTCCTGGCCTCCCTGAGTTACTGACACATATGACCTGTGGATGTCACTCTGTGGAGCCCAACATCAAAAAATGTTGTGTAGGCTATAAAGGAGAAAAGGGAGTTCATGGTACTTGGACTGCCATATCCAACAGTGCAAGGGAAAACTACCATGCTGACAAAATTGTGCTGCTGATTTTCTGAATCTTGAATGAGCACGGATCCACAAGGGAGTCACAGTGGAGTTTCCCTGTCATCAAAAGAGAAAATAGAATTCAGGATCAGTTACCTCAGCAAATGTAGACCCTAGGAAGTCTTGGTGTCTCATATCCCATCACCTCTTTGTAGCAGCTTCACACCTGGTCCTATCAAGAAGAATCATTGTGGATTAGGTTCTTTTGGAAAGATTTTGTGTACTTCCAGTATACAAAGCCAGATGTGGTGGCAACTCACAGTCAACACTGAGATAATGGTCCAGAGGATAGGAAACTGATTCCAAAGCACATTTCAAAATCCTGACTTTATAAATCTCTTAATCATAGTCAGTTCCCAAACACTGATACATGGAAATATAGAGATTAGATCCAGCTTTATAATCTGGATATAATATGACAACTGCTAACACCTGGCTTGAGTCCACCAATGATGCATAAAATAATGACACATCAAAGCAGACTCTTGAGCAATCTTCAAAGCATCCCAGGAACACACTTTACTCTGTAGTACTTTAGGTTGACATTCAGGGACCAGTGTGGAATGCAGCTGAAGGGAAGTTTACTGGCAATCCATCTGTTTCCTTAGTGAGCAATGTCTCCTCAGTTGAAGGTGGTCTGTTTCACAGGTAAAAACTAGATAATATTACTTAATTCCTGACCTCCACAATAACCATTGAGCACCTCTAGTCCTGGGTGTGACACTGGCAAGTTCTAACAGGACAACTTCTGTTGCACCACATAAGGGCCTGCAGTAGAAGAAATGAGTTTTAGCAGTAGGAACCCAGAAACCTACCACTGGGCAAAGCATGTAGTGTGCCACTTCATGAGAAGTTTAACTTAATCACTAATCCATCTTTCTGATGCACTTTTATTTTATTTTATTTTGTTTTATTTTTTGAGTTGGAGTCTCACTCTGTCACCCAGACTGGAGTGCAGTGGCTGCTCCTGGCCACCGCAGCCTCTTCCTGCTGGGCTCTGGCGATCCTTCTGCCTCAGCCTTCCAAGTAGCTGGAACTACAGGCACATGCTACCACACCTGGCTAATTTTTTGATTTATTGTAGAGGTGAGGTCTCACCAAGTTGCCCAGGCAGGTCTCGAACCCGCGGGCTCTGGCAATCCACTCACCTCAGCCTTCCAAGTCACGGGATTACAGGTTGAGCCACCAAGCCCGGCTCTGATGCACTTTTAACCGAGTCAAAGCCTAGAGGAAAATAGAGGCTTGGTTACAGATGCAGAATGGTTTACAAACATCAAGCACAAAGACTTATCTCAGGGCTTGCTTTTGGCCTGGAGGAATTGGAGATAGGGACGTGCTGGAGTTCTGCAGAGAACAACATGGTCATCTGTCACACTGGAGGAAAAAGAAGTTCCAGATCAGGCATCACAGGACCTGATTTTTTAAAATGCATACTGCAGGCTTTTGAAGGAGACAGTCCTCAATGCCTACAAACTCTAGAAGCTAGTTTTCAGGATCAAATAGATCTGTTCACTCAAATTTAAGTTTTTGACTCATAAAGCAAACATAATGTCTAATAGCAATGTAGCTGAGTCAATAGGGTCTTTGAAAGTTATTGAATGCCTTGCCCCATAGAAATGTTTCTTTTCATTGAAAACAAAGTTATTTAATTTTTATAATATTTCATAAATACATAAAATAATGTATGATTACATTTTGAGTTTTGTATTGTACTATCTTATATGGTGGTGAAGATAGAACGGAATTTATACTTTTAGTTGGAAATACATGCTTTTGCATTCAAGGAACTTGTTTGGATCAAATACTTCCTTTTGCATTTAATAAGATTATTTTAACAGATATCAACATTTAAATCTGAGAGACTTAAGAGACTTAAATGGACAGAAACAGGAAACATTTCCTCTGAAAACTGGAACAAGACATGGCTGCCCACTCTCACCCTTCTTATTCAACATTGTGTTGGAAGTCCTAGCAAGGGCAATTAGACAAGAGAAGGAAATCAGGGGTATCCAAATAGGAAAAGAGGAAGTCAAGTTATCCCTCTTTGCCAATGATATGATTTTATACCTCAAAAATCCAAAAAAATCTGTTAAAAACCTGCTTGCACTGATAAAGGATTTTGGCAAAGTCCCAGGGTACAAAATAAATGTGCAAAAGACAGTTGCATTCCTATACACCATCAACAAGCAGGCAGAGACCCAAATAAAAAGCAAAATCCATTCACAATAGTCACACAAAAAATGAAATACCTCAGCATCTTCCTAACCAGAGAAGTGAAAGACCTTTACAATGAGAACTACAAAACACTGCTCAAAGAAATCCAAGAAGACACAAATAAATGGGAAAATATTCTATGCTCATGGATAGGAAGAATCAACATTGTTAAGATGTCCATCCTACCAAAGGCAATCTACAGATTCAATGCAGTACCCATTAAGTTACCAACAGCATTCTTTTCAGACCTGGAAATGACAATACAGAAATTCATATGGAAACATAAATGATTACAAATAGCCAAAGCAATCCTTAGCAAAAGAAACAAAGGAAGAGGTATCACACTTCCAGACTTCAAACTTTACTATAAGGCTACAGTAATCAAAACAGCCTGGTATTGGTACAAGAACAGGTACATATACCAATGGAACAGGGTACATATTCCAGAACCAAACTCTCAATTGCTCAACCAACTCATCTTTGGCAAAGCCTTCAACAACAACCACTGGGGAGAGGAGAACCTATTCAGTAAATGGAGCTGGGAAAACTGGCTGATCACATGCAAAAGATTGAAACAGGACCCCTACCTATCACCATACACAAAAATTAACTCTAAATGGATCAAAGACCTCAAACGATTAGAATCTTAGAAAATGCAGGAGACACCCTTATGGATATTGGAACTGGCCACCGATTCCTGATCAAAACCCTAAGTGCCCATACCATAAGAAATAAGATAAGTGGAACCTCATCAAACTGATGAACTTCTGCAAAGCAAAGGAAACCATCAAGAGAGCAGGGAGACAGCCCATAGAATGGGAAAAAATATTTGCTGACTGTATATCTGACAAAGGCCTAACATCTAGGATCTATAAGGAACTCAAACATGCAGAAAGGAAAAAAACAAACAGGCCCATTAAAAAGTGGGCAAAAGACATGAACAGACATTGCTCAGAAGAAGATATACAGGTAGCCAAGAGACATATGAAAAAATGCTTAGCCTCAATAATCATCAGAGAATTGCAAATCAAAACACACATTGAGATACCACCTAATCCCAGTAAGAATGGCTATCATTAATAAAACAGGCCGGGCTCGGTGGCTCAGCCTGTAATCCTAGCACTTTGGGAGGCCAAAGCAAGTGGATTGCCTGAGCCCGCGGGTTTGAGATGCACCTGGGCAGCTTGGAGAGACCTCGTTTCTACAATAAATAAAAAAAATTAGCTGGGCGTGGTAGCACGCGCCTATAGTTCCAGCTACTTAGAAGGCTGAGGCGGAAGGATCACTAGAGCCCAGCAGGTGGAGGCTGGGGTGCCGCTGCACTCCAGTCTGGGTGACAGAGTGAGACTCCAACTCAAAAATAATAATAATAATAATAATAATATAAATAATTAAATAAATAAAACAGATTTTGGCAAGAATGCAGAGAAAAAGGAATGTTTCTTATACTGCTGGTGAAAATGCGCACTAGTGCAACCTCTTTGAAAGACAGTGTGGCGATTTCTGGAAGAATTAGAAATTGGCCTTTTATCTGACCTGGCAATCCCCCTATTGGGAATATACCTGGAGAAACTCAAATCATTCTGCAAAAAAGGTACCTGCACACTCATGTTTGTTGCTGCTCTATTCACAATAGCAAAAACACAGAACCAACCATGCTGCCTGTTGAAACTGAACTGGATTTTAAAAATGTGGTACATATACACAATGGAATATTATGCAGCCATAAAGAAGGACAAACATATGAACTTCGCAGCAACTTGGATGGATTTAGAGTCTATCATATTCCGTGATCTATCACAGAAACAAAGAACAGAGTATCCTATGTTCTCACTCATAAGCGGACCTTGAACAATTATCATAATACTATAAGAAAGGGACTGGCAATAGTGGGAAAGTTCCAGGGGAGAGGGGTTGGATTGGCAGTTTTGGGATACTGTTAGGGGAGGGAGGGGCACACCTCATCAACAAGGGTACCTGCATAATCAACGTTTGTATACCTAACCCTGAATTGTAGCCCACATCTGTAAAAATTAAAAAAGAAAGAAAGAAAGGGATTGACAGTAGTGGGAAATTTCCAGGGGGAGAAGGGGTGGGATTGGCAGTTGAGGGAAACTACCAGGGGAGGGAGGGGCACACCTTATCAATAAGGGCACACCTTATCAATAAGGGCACCTGCATAATCAACATTTGTACACCTCACCCTGAATTGTTCCCCACATCTTTAAAATAATAAAAAATTAATAAATTAAAAAAGAAGTTACATAAAAATAAAGAAATAAATAAAATTATTCTGACCTAAAAAATTTTTTGAGACTTGATTTTGCCTTGTAACCATCCAATCAACTGCTTTTTAAACTTTAGATTGTGACAGTTGCATTAGTTTCCTATGATTACTGTAACAAATATTCACAAACTTGGTGGTTTAAAACAATAGAAAACTATTATTTCACAGTCCTGGAGGCCAGAAGTCCAAAATCAAAATGGTAGGGTTGCACTCCCTCCAAAACCTCTAAAGAAAAACCCATTCCCTGCCCCTTCCAGCTTCTGATGGCTGCAGGCATTCCTTGGCTGTGGCTGCATCACTCCAATCCTGCCCTAGTCTTCACATCACCTTCTCCTCTATGCATCTGTGCCCCATGACTCTCTTTTATAAGGATAATGTGATTGCATTTAGGACCCACACAGATAATGCAGGCTAGCACCTCCTCTCAACACCTTTAACTTAATCATATTTTTGCCATATTCTTTTTTTTGCCATATAAAAATAATAGCTAAAGATTTCAGAAATTTGACATGGATATCTTTTTGTTGGGGAGTGTCATCTTTCAGCCTACCAAAGTAGTGTACTAGTTTCCTGTAGCTGCTATAACAAATTATCACAAATTTGGTGTCTTCAAACAAGACATATTTATTTGCTTACAGGTCTTGAGACCAGGTCCAAAATTAGTTTCAGTGGGTGTTGTTGGGTTGGTTTTTTCTGGAGGCTCTAGGCAAGAACCCTTCCTTACCCTTTCCTGCCTCTAGAGGCTACTTCTGTTCATCACCCCTTCCCCCACCTTCAAAGTAAACTACTTCAATCTCTCCTTGCTTTATCACAACCGCTTCTCCTCTGACTCTGCTTCCTCCTGCCTCCTCTGATAAGGACCACTGTGACTATAATGAGCCTACCTGGAAAATTAAGGATAATTTATCTCAAGATCCTTAATCACATCTGAAAGTCCCTTTTGCCAAGTAAGGCAACATTCACAGTTTCTGGGGATTCAGGTGTGATTAGGGACTATTAACCCCCTTACTACAGGTAATAATTTGTGAGTAAAATTGTAGAGAAACACATTATTTACATGCTATAGATTGCAGTGCAGTTTTGTTTATTGTGACTTTGGCATGTATTGACTGCAATTAAAATGCCTCAGTATTATATTATATATTGATAACTTTGCTTCTTTTGTATTTGAGACTGTATGTGCATTTGGGCTGTGTTTTCTAGAAACATATATAGTATTACAGTATCTGAGCAGAATTCATGTAACTAAAGAATAAAGAAAATAAGGAAATAAAACCAAAGCTAAGAATCCACTAGCTTTCTAGGTTTTCACGGCATTTTTTGTGACTCAACCAAGTCCAAAATGCTGGTGAGGTACTTTCTTTGAAAATGCAGTAGAATATTTCATTCTGGCTTTCTCTTACAGGAGTCACTACATTATAAGGAAAAAATATATATTTGATAACTTTCTCAAAACAAAATGACTAAAATATCACAGTCCTCAGGCTGAGTGAAGGAATGCTCTATTACTATGAGAAAGTGTGTTTCCTTAATCTAATACACACTATGATTTCTATCGGGCTTACAAGTTGATATGTCTTCTCAGAATCTTTTACTGCTTCCTTCTTTCTCTTTCTACGTCATCACCCCACACATACTGGGTCAACCTTCCTCATTAGGATTTCCTCTTTCCACACCACATTGCAAAACATAATACAGAAATGTAACTGCAAATTTGCTGAATTTGTTTATTGACTCTAATAGGGGGGTGTGTGTGTGTGTGTGTGTGTGTGTGTGTTTCTCATCTTTGGGATTTTCTGCATACATGTTCTTGTCATCTGCTAACAAAGATAATTTTATGTTTTTCTTTCCATTTTGGATGCTTTTATTCTTCTTGCCTAGTGCTTTAGCTAGAACTTCCAGTACTGTATCGAATAGAAGTGGTGAGAGTGGGCATCCTTGTCTTGTTCCTAATCTTAGAGTAAAAGCCTTCTTCACTCTCACCATCTAGTATGATGCTGGCTGTGGACTTCTTATATATGGCCTTTATTATATTGAGTTGGTTTCCTTCTAAATTGTTGAGTATTTTTATCATGAAAGGGTGTTAAATTTTGTTAAATGCTTTTCTGCATCAATTGAGATGGCTATGTGGTCCATGAAAGTGTTAAGCAGGAGAGAGACCAAAGGATACTTTTCTTTACAAAGATCTCACTGGTTGCAGGCAGTGTCTTTGGAAGAGAGCAAGACTGTAGGCAAAGAAATGTGTTCAGAAATGTTGGCAGAAATCCCAGGGATGGGTCATGATGACCTGAGCTAGGGCACTGGCCACACTCTATGATTCACATCACAGACAAGAGCAGACCGTTTAGACGGTGCAGCCATGTAGACCCAGTGGGAGGCAAGGCTGAACCTGAGCAAGGCGGGGCACAGAGCCGCATAATAAGCCCATCTTTGTTGTGGAAGTTGTCCTGTGAATTGTAGGATGGTTTGCAACATCTCTAGCTTCTTCCCACTAGATGCCTGTAACACACCACCTTCCCAATTGTGACAACCCCAAAACATGTCCAGATATTGCCACATGTAAAGGGTGTGCAGGCAGGGTTACATTTGAGAACCCCTGTATGGATGATAGTTGAGACATCATTCAGAGTCAGGTTTTCCACAGAGGCATCTTTATTTGTCAGAATGATGAGTTAGTTTTAAATTTATTTTTGCATAGTAATAATAGAATTGGACTTGCAAAGTCAATGAAGTTGGGTGAAAGTCTCAACTGGCCCTCTGGTTCTTTGTTAAAGTATATTAGCAAAATACTAGTTTTACATTTAGAGTGGAAATATAATTTTTAAAAATATATTTATTTGGATAAAAGTGATAATTGCAGAAAATAGAAAATGAAAAAAAAAAGCAATTGCAACTCACTACATATAATCCTTGGCAATTTTGTAGCCATCTCCATTGCAAACTCGGTCCCTGTTCTTGTTTGGATTAGGGCCTGGAGGAGGGCAGAATTTGGGTCAGGCTTTGGCAGTGCAGCTCAAGCCAAACCTCCCCTTAGTAGCGGGCCTTCCACTCCTGCTCTGAAATACCCAGCACTCCATGCAAAAGATTCTTGTCCCTTCATCGCCCACAATCTTAATCTCACCTTGGGCTTCAGACAAAGGACTTCAAGACTGAGGAATTCTTGGCAACTTTACTTAGGTTACACTGTCCTTGAACTGTGAAGCAAAATCATATTCGATGTCCAAGAACATAGGAGGTGAAAATGAAGGGAAAAGGTGAAGGCAGCTGCTTTCACCAGGAGTGGATGCTAAGAGCTGGAGCTGGGGAGCTTGCTGCATCCTCTGTCTGGGACTCTGTCTCAGGAGCTTTATTCTTCCTAAAATATACTTTACTCATTCACTGCACACCTGTTCAATCCATTCATCCCTCATCCTTGCCAAGTGTCCCCTTGAAGCACTGCAGTTTGGGTTGGAGAAGTTATCCCTCTTTCATTCTGAGAAATAAAAAAAGATAAACATATTAGGATGGTCAATCATTAGTTTAGAAAGTGATGGGACACAGTTTTGGATGTAATACCCATAAATCACATTTGTACAGTCCTTGATTTATTTTTAGGGGTTATACATTTTATTCGTGTCTTTTTTAATGCTTTACATGTTTTATTTATTTTATTTTTTATTATAAAGATGTGAAGTACAATTCAGAGTTAGGTATACAAACATTGATTATGCAAGTATCCTTGTTGATGAGGTATGTCCCTCCCTCTCCTAGCAGTTTCCCTCAACTACCAATTCCCACTCCCCCTACTCTGACAATTTCCCATTATTGCCAAATGCTTTCTTATAGTATTATAATTGTCCAAGTTCCACTTATGAGTGAGAACATATGGTACTCTGTTCTTTGTTTCTGTGATAGATCACTAAGTATGATTGACTCCACATCCATCCAAGTTGCTGCAAAATTCATATATTTGTCCTTCATTATGGCTGCATAATATTATTGTGTGTGTGTGTGTGTGTGTGTGTGTGTGTATCACATTTTCTTGATCCAGTCCAGTTTCGATGAGCAACATGGTTGGTTTCATGCTTTTGCTATTGTGAATAGAGCAGCAACAAACATACGTATGCAGGTATCTTTTTTGTAGAATGATTTAAGTTCCTCCGGTATATTCCCAATAGGGGAATTGCTGGGTCATATGGAAGGTCAATCTCTAGTTCTCTCAGAAATTGCCACACTGTCTTCCAATGACGTTGCACTAGGTTGCATTCCTACCAGCAATGTAGGTGCATTCCTTTACTCCAAATCCTTGCCAGCATCTCTTGTCGTTTGTTTTATTAATGATGGCCATTCTTACTGGGGTTAGGTGGTATTTCAATGTGGTTTTGATTTGCATTTCTCTGATGATGAGTGAGGCTGAGCACTTTTTCATGTGTCTGTTGGCTGCTCGTATATCTTCTTTTGAGAAGTGTCTGTTCATGTCTTTTGCCCACTTTTTAAAGGGGCTATTTGTTTTTTCCTTTCGGCACATTTGAGGTTCTTGTAGATACTAGATGTTAGACCTTTGTCAGATATACAGTTGGCAAATATTTTTTCTCATTCTGTGGGCTGTCTCTGTGCTCTCTTGATGGTTTCTTTTGCTTTGCAGAAGCTCATTAGTTTGATGAGGTCCCACTTCTCTATCTTATTTCTTAAGGTATGGGCATTTAGGGTTCTGAATAGGAATTGGTTGCTATTTCCAATTCCCATAAGTGTGTCTCCTGCATTTTCTACGATTCTTATAGTTTGAGGTTTTACATTCAGGTCTTTGATCCATTTAGAGTTAATTTTTGTGTATGATGAGAGGTAAGGGTCCTGTTTCAATCTTCTGCATGTGGTTAGCCAGTTTTCCCAGCACCATATACTGAATAGGTTCGCCTCTTCCCAGTGGTTGTTGTTGGGGGCTTTGTCAAAGGTAAGTAGGTTGAGAAATTGAGGCTTTGCTTTTGGAATCTCTGTCCAGTTCCATTGGTTTATGTGCCTGTTCTTGTACCAATACCAGGCTGTTTTGATTGCTGTAGCCTTTTAGTAAAGTTTGAAGTCTGGAAGTGTGATACCTCCTGCTTTGTTTCTCTTGCTAAGGATTGTTTTGGCTATTCATGGTTGTTTATGTTTCCATATGAATTTTTGTATTGTCATTTCCAGGTCTGAAAAGAATGATATTGGTAACTTAATGGGTATCACCTTTGGTAGTATGGACATCTTAATAATGTTGATTCTTCCTATATATGAGCATGGAATATTGTTCCATTTGTTTGTGTCTTCTTGGATTTCTTTGAGCAGTGTTTTGTAGTTCTCATTGTAAAGGTCTTTCACTTCTCTGGTTAGGAAATGCCGAGGTATTTCATTTTTTGTGTGGCTATTGTGAATGGGATTGTGCTTTTTATTTGGATATCTGCCTGCTTGTTGTTGGTGTATAGGAATGCAACTTTTTTGCATGTTTATTTTGTACCCAGAGACTTTGCCAAAGTCCTTTATCAGTGCAAGCAGGTTTTGAACAGATTATCTTGAATTTTCAAGGTATAGCATAATATCATCAGCAAAGAGGGATAACTTGACTTCCTCTTTTCCTATTTGGATATGCCTAATTTCCTTCTCTTGTCTAATTGCCCGAGCTAGGACTTCCAACACAATATTGAACAAGAGGGGTGAGAGTGGGCAGCTTTTTGTTGTTCCAGTTTTCAGGGGAAATGTTTCCAGCTTCTGACCATTTAGCAATATGTTAGCTATGGGTTTATTGTAAATGGCACTTACTATTTTGAGGTATATTCCTTCTATACCTAGGCGTTTGAGAGTTTTTCACAAGAAGGAATGCTGGATTTTATCAAAAGCTTTCTCTGCATCTAATGATATAATCAGGTGGTTCTTGTTTTTACATCTGTTGATGTATTTAATTACATTTATGGTCTTGTGAATATTGGACCAGCCCTGCATCCTGGGGATGAAATCTACTTGGTCATGGTGTATGATTTTTGAGATGTGTTTCTGGATCCAATTTGCTGGAATCTTGTTGAGGATTTTTGCATCTATGTTCATAAGGGATATTGGCCTGTAGTTCTCTTTTTTGTTGGATCTTTACCCAGTTTGGGTATCAGTGTGATGTTAGCTTCAAAAAATGATTTGGGGAGAATTCCATCTTTCTCAATTGCCTGGAATACTTTCAGTTGGATGGTTTGAGCTCCTCCTTGTATGTTTTTTAGAATTCTGCTGGAAAGCCATCCGGTCAGGGCTTTTTTGGTAAGTAGTTTCGTATGACAGAGTCAATTTCCTGGGTTATTTCTGGTCTATTTAGTGTCTCAGTGTCTTCTTGTTTCAACCTGGGGAGGTTGTGTGATGTCAGAAAGTCCTCTATTTCATTTAGGTTATCAAGTTTGTTTCCATACAGGTGTACATAGTAATCTCTGATACCCTTTTGTATTTCTGATTGTGCTTTATTTAGGGTTATTTCTCTTTTTTTGTTCTTCATTCTGGCTAGGGGCCCTTCTATTTGGTTAGTTCTTTCAAGGAAACAGCTTTTTGTTTGGTTGATGTTTCCTATGATATTTTTCTATTTTTGTCATTGATTGGGTTTTCTAATGGTTTTGGTTCTTCTATTTTTTTGTCTATATTTGGGCTCTTTTGTCTTATTGCTCTTTTTGTGATTGGGATTCTTCTGCCAAAGTTGGGGTTTGGGTGGTTTTCTCTTTCCAGCTCCCTTAAGTGATTTCTTAGTCTCTCAACTTCTGGTCATTTTGTTTTCTTGATGTGTGCTTGTAGAGATATAAATTCCCCTCCGAGAAATGTTTTCATGGCATCCCAGAGGTTTTCAGTAAGATGTTTCTTCATTTTCATTTGTTTCCAGGAATGTTTCAATTTCTGTTTCAATTTCAGTGTTGACCCAGTAGTTGTTCAGCATCATGCTATTTAGTGTCCATGTCTTTGTGGGCTTTGGGGAAATGTTGTTGGTGTTGATATTTATTTTTATTCCACTGTGGTCTGAGAATGTGCATGGCAAGATTTCAACCTTATGGAATTTGTTTATACTTGATATATGGATAAGGATGTGATCGGTCTTGGAGTATGTTCCATGTGGTGATGAGTAGAATGTATATTCTGTGGTTGTTGGGTGGAATAATCTGTAGGTATCTATTAAGTCCATTTGGTCAAGTATCAAGTTTAGGTTCTGGATCTCCTTGTTGATTTTTTGCCTCAGTGATTGTATCTAGGGCTCTCAGTGGGGTATTCAGTCCCCTGTTATAATAGTGTTAGAGTCAATATTCTTTTTTAGTTTACTTAGTAGTTGTTTTATAAATGCTGGTGCTTCTGTGTTGGGTGCATATATGTTTAGGATGGATTTTTTATTGTTGATGGATTGAATCTTTTATTATTATGTATGTAGTGTCCTTTTGCATCTTTTTAAATGTTTTGTCTGATATTAAGAGTGCAACTCCTGTCTTCTTTTGTGATCCATTTGCCTGGAAACTCATTTTCCAGCCTTTAACTTTGAGTCTATGTACTTCTCTTGAAGTAAGAAGAGTCTCCTGGATGCAGCAAATAATTGGGTCATGGTTTCTTATCCAGTGTGTCATTCTGTGTCTTTTCATTGGTGCATTTAGTCCATTCACACTCAGGATGATTATTGAAATATGATTGCTTATCCCTGTCATGAAGTTCTTATAAAGTTTTTCCTTTTTTATTTGTTTTCTTTTGGCTTTGGGGTTAATGTATGTGTGTGTTTTCAAGTTTCTTGTTGTGCTATATTCTCTGCTGATTCTGTGCTCTGCTGTTCTCTTGGGAAGGGTATGGTCAATCTTTTCTTCTTTTTCTGTACTTAGTACCTTTAAGTGTCTCCTATTGAGCTGATCTGGAAGCTGCATAATCTCTTAGGGATTGGATGTCTCAGACGGGTTTTAATTCTCCATCACTGATGAAGGTGAGCTTGGTTGAATAAGAAATTCTTCATTTAAATTGTTTATCTTTGAGGACTTTGAATATAGGGCTCAAGTGCCTTCTGGCTTGTAGTGTTTCTGTTGTAGCTCTGCTGCTATTCTAATTGGTTTTCCCCAGTAGGTAGTCTGGCCTTTCTCTCTTGCTGCTTTTGGATTTTTTCTTTTGTGCCTACTTTGTGTAGGTGAATTACTATGTGTCTAGGGTTGGTCTCCTCATTTGATATCTTTTGGGAGTTCTCTGTGTCTTTTGTGCTTAACTGGTCACATCTCTGATGAGATGGGGAAAGTTTTCTTGGATTACTGCCTGGAATACCTGCTCCAAGTTGTTCTCCATTTCCCTTTCTTCTTTTGGGATACCAATCAGGCATAGGTTCAGCTTCTTGATATAATTACACATCTTTTATAGGGTTTGTTCTTTCTTTCTGAGTCTTTTTTCTATGTTTTTTACAGATCGGGTAAATTCTATGTTCTGGTCTTCAAATTCTGAGATTCTTTCTTCAGCCAGATTAATTCTGCTTTCCGTGCTTGTCATCTTGTTATTTATTTTCTGGATGAAATTTTTTATTGCCAAAATCTCTGTTACAAGTTATTTCAGTGTTGCATCTTGTCTTTCTTGAGTCCTATTCACTCTTTCCAACCATTCCCTAATCCCTGTTGTATTCTGGGGACAGTCTTTGGTGACTTCCATTGTTTGGGCAATGAGGTCTGATTTTTCTGCAGTTTTGCCTTTGGTACACTTGAAATTGCCTGAAGTCTTCCTTTAGATTTTCCTCATTTGTGACAGATCTCTTGTTTTTCTCTTTAGCTCTATTATTCAGTGTCAGTGGGAGAGGCTCTCCCTTCTGATGTTTGCTCAGATCTCTATTCTTCCCTGATCCAGGCTCTGGATTTGTTCTATTTTGAAATAGGATGGTGAATGGGAAGCTTTGCTATCTCTTGTAGTTTTCAAAATTCAAATAAAGTGGGGGATGGGGCACTGGGAATCAGATACCACTTGCAAATTAAAATGTTCACTTATTGTGGTATGTGTTCCCTCAGACCCACTCCCAACTACCACTCTTTATGACTATGCAAAGCAGAAACCAGTGCAAAAGCAATTGAACACATACACACACTCCAAAACAAACTGGAATAACAACAAAGCAAAACAAAACAATCAGCAACAAAAAGACCCCCAGGAAAACTAAACACACACACATGCCTAGCACAAAGTGAACAGAGAATAAAAACAGAAAGACCAAAGTGGGGCATAAAGGGATTCGGGTCAAACTCTCACACATCTATTGACATTCCCCTTAAACTATAAAAAATGAATATAAAAAAGACGCAGAAGAACAAAAGAACAAAAACCAACAACCACAACAAAATCGAAAGATGAACACTCAATCATTAACATACACACAAAAACAAAATGACAAAAGAAGAAACAGAAAAAGAAAAGAAAAATTTTTTAAAAATTTTTTGGGGGGAGATACAGATCAAACACTCACATACACATTCATGCAAAAAGGAAAAATATTTTAAAAATAGATGAACTAACAAGCAAACAGTCAAAAAATTTTAATTGAAAATTTAAAAACAAAAACAAACAAACAAACCCACCCTCTTGTGGCAGACTCTGTAATTGTTCCTCTAATCAGGTCTCTCCTGCAGACCCACCTCTTTCACTCTCTCCTCAGGAACAAAGCAGGGAAGGAAGAGGGACAGTGGAGGTGGGTGGGGCTGTAGGCCTCCCTCCCATTCTCATATGGTCAAGGAGATCTCTGGTGGGGAGGTACAGGATTGTCTCTTCCCCAGATATGTCTCTCACTAGGGTGCTACAGCCAGGCCTATCCTGGAATGGAGCTCTCCTATTGCGACTGATGTCCAGGCTCTGCCTGGGTTTGTCCCTCTCAGTTGTGGCCCAGCTGTGTGAGTCTGACGTTCAGAGTGTTGCTGGGAAGGAGGGGGTTTGGATCAGCCCGGACTCACCACTGATCTCTTTGGATTTCTTCCTCTTCCTTTTCTGGCCACACCCTTTGTTGCACAGCTGGATCAGGGTAGGAGGTGGGGTGTCTGGAACTCAGCACCTGACAGGTCCCTCTGAAGTTTGTCCTCTCAGAATATTCCCTTTGGGCCACGATCAGGCCCTGAATAGTTGATCTGCCAATCACAGAGATCGGATCTGTTGGTCCATAAAGAGCAAATCAGAGCACTTTCCTGCCCGCCTTCAATATGGTGGTGGAATGCCTCTCTTGTCCTCTTCCATGGGAACTTGCCTCTGTACTCCATCTGCAGCCCCTTCCAGTGCCCTCCAAGGTGGTGAAGTGATGAGGCAAAGCCTAGAGCAGTCTCTCTCCTGCTTCAATGGTGAAGGAGCACCTGGGACAATAGTGTCTCCCTGCCGCTTTTCCAAAAGAAAACTTCTGTCCATTTTGAAAAAAACAATGGTGCTCCACTTCTGTGACCCAGGAAGAGCCAGGGACGAAGTAGAGATGCTGCAGCACCTGCTATTGCACAAGGGGCCTGGCCACCCACTCACAAGACCCACTTAGACAGTCTCTCCCAGCGTTTTCTTGCCAAGGAGGTTTGTTGATTTTTTAAAAAAGAAAGAAAGAAAGAAGGAAAAGAGAGAAAATGGCGCTCAGCTTCTGCAGCCAGGAAATCACTAGAGTCCAAGCCCAGATGCTGTGGCACCAGCCGCTGCACCAGGAGAAGCCTGGCCGCTAGCTCCCTAGCCCTCACTCAGTCAGCCACTCACACTCCCGCTCACTCACCAGCACATACACAAAATTTTCTGTACACTTACTCACTCATGCAGGGACTTGCATAGTCTGGCTCAGCCGCCATCTTCCCAGCCTCCTCAATTTTTTTTTTTATAAAGGAATTTCCTACCCATTTGAATCTGACCACTTGAAAGGGTGACTCTATACACATTCTCACAATAAAACTATTAGGGCTGTATAATAGGAAAAAAGACAAAACAAAACTAAATGCCATTTATTAGGTTGGCAAAGATTCAAGGTTTGATGATGCCAAACAGTGTTGGTGAAGGTAAGGTAATTAGGCACTATTGTGCATGGTTGGTAGGGGAGTAGATTGATATAACCTCTGTGAAATGCAATTAGGCATTTTCTATCAACATTTACATGCAAAAATGTTTGATTTGGCAATTCCAACTTTAGCAATTTATCATATCGATACAGACCCTGGTGTAAAATGAAATATGAGCAAAAATATTAAGAGCAGCATTCTTTTTTACTTCAAAATTATTTGAAAAGTAACACAATACAAGTGAAAAAAGTACAATTAAATGAAGTGTACACACAATGTGACAATGTGACTACTACTGTAACTGTGAAATTAAACATTGCTGACCTCCCAAACGCCTTTACTCCAGCAATCACAACCTTTCTCGACTAACCATAAATGTTTTCTTGCTTTATTTTCAATATTCCCACCTAAGTAGAGATTCCTAAAGAGCAAACTGTATGTGCATATGTATATTCTTTTTTTATTTTTAATACAAACATTTATTTATATTTATAAAAATATCCAGAATGTTTTTTCACAGTGATGTCCTCTGGAAGAGAAAATGGGAGACTTGGGGATAAAAGTGGGAAGAAAATTAACTCCTCATTGTATCTATTTGCATACTTTCTGAATTTCCTACTATGTGCATATATTACCTACTGAAAGAGTCCAGAGAGTTTAACTTGGCCCAAGTAACATAGTCAGCCAATGTCAGAGGCTGGACTGAGCCCCTCAGTTATTGGGATTTTAGGCCAGATATCTTTCTATAGCTGTAAAAGGATGGAATCAATGATCAACCTTATACTCCACAATCTTGGAAAGTCTAAAAACATGCTCCAACTGAGCCTGAATGTGTGTCTGTTCATTTACCCACCATTCCTTTTCAACTGTGTTCTGAGATGATTCCACTGGGCTGAGGTGGAGGCATATTTCAGCATGACCAACCACATAACAGGACAAGAACCCTAAGTGAGGCATTTTGGTCAGGATGGCAAAATAAGTTCACACTTGGACAAAGACCCTTGGCTTCAAACACCCTTGGCTTCTTAAAAGGAAAAACGTAAGAGAAAATGTTATAGATGAGTTCAAAGACAAGATAAACACCACTCTCTGCTAAGATTGGGTCAGCAACAGATGACAAAGGCAGTGAGAGGGGCTGAAGTGTTCTGCATAGTCATTTTAGGATTGGTGAAGCCAGGCCTCGTCTGAAAGAAATTGCCACTGACCATTGCTAGGAGCTGAGGCTTCATAAGAGTGAGAGGACTCAAGCACAGCTTGGAGATGATGCATTCCCTCAAGCCTTAGTTAACTAGCAAATGACCTCAAACCATCTGAAGAGATCGACTCCAAATGTATTAAGATACAAACATGTCTGGTAAAACTCTAAAAGAATTATTTTCCATTATAGAAAAAACAAAACAAAACACCCCTTGGTCTTTTTCTTTAATGTATGGTACAACTCAGGGTTTGGTAAATAAACGTTGATTATGCAGGTACCCTTGTTGATCAGGTATGTCCCTCCCTCCCCTAGCAGTTTCTCTCAACTGCCAATTCCACTCCCCCTCCCCTGACAGTTTCCCACTACTGCCAATTGCTTTCTTATAGTATTATAATTGTTCAAGGTACTCTTATGAGTGTTCTTTGTTTCCGCGACAGATCACTGAGTATGATCAACTCTAAATTCATCCAAGTTGCTGCAAAGTCCATATGTTTGTCCTTCTTTATGGCTGCATAATATTCCATTGTGTATATATACCACATTTTCTTTATCCAGTCCAGCTTCAATGGGCAACATGGTTGGTTCCATGTTTTTACTATTATGACTAGAACTGCAACAAACATACATGTGCAGGTATCCTTTTTGTAGAATGATTTGAGTTCCTCTGGGTATATTCCCAATCGGGGAATTGCTGGGTCAAATGGAAGGTCAATTTCTAGCTTTTTCAGATATCACCACACTGTCTTCCAAAGAGGTTGCACTAGTTTGCATCCCCACCAGCAGTGTAGAAGCGTTCCTTTTTCTTTGCATCCTTGCCAGCGTCTGTTGTTGTTTGTTTTATTAATGATGGGCATTCTTACTGGGTTTAGGTGGCATCTCAGTGTGGTTTTGATTTGCAATTCCCTGGTGATTACTGAGGCAGAGCACTGTCTTATGTGTCTGTTGGCTGCCCATATCTCTTCTTTTGAGAAGTGTCTATTCGTGTATTTTGCCCACTTTTTAATGGGACTGTTTTTTTTTTTCCTTTCAATACATTTGAGTTCTTTGTAGATCCTAGATGTTAGGCCTTTGTCAGATATACAGTTGGCAAATATTTTTCCCCATTCTGTGGGATGTCTCCCTGCTCTGTTGATGGGTTTTTTTTGCTTTGCAGAAGTTCGTTAGTCTGATGAGGTCCCACTTCTCTATCTTATTTCTTCAGGTATGGGCATTTAGGGTTCTGAATAGGAATTGGTTGCCATTTCCAATTTCCATAAGGGTGTCTCCTGTGTTTTCTTAGATTCTTATAGTTTGAGGTTTTATGGTTAGGTCTTTGATCCATTTAGAGTTAATTTTTTTGTATGGTGATAGGTAGGGTTCCTGTATGTGATCAGTCAGTTTTCCCAGCTCTGTTTACTGAATAGGTTCTCCTCTCCCTAGTGGTTGTTGTGGAAGGCTTTGTCAAAAATGAGTTGGTTGAGAAATTGAGGCTTTGCTTCCAGAATCTCTATCCTGTTGCATTGATCTATATGATGTTCTTGAACCAATACCAGGCTGTTTTGATTACTGTAGGCTTATAGTAAAGTTTGAAGCCTGGAAGTGTGATACCTCCTGCTTTGTTTCTATTGCTAAGGATTATTTTGGCTATTCGTGGTCATTTATCTTTCCATATGAATTTCTGTATTGTCATTTCTAAGTCTGAAAAGAATGATGTTGGTAACTGAATGGGTATTGCATTGAATCTGTAGATGGCCTTTGGTAGGATGAACATCTTAACAATATTGATTCTTCCTATCCATAAGCATGGAATACTTTTCCATTTGTGCCTTCTTGAATTTCTTTGAGCAGTGTTTTGTAATTCTCATTGTAAAGGTCTTTCACTTCTATGGTTAGGAAGATGCTGAGGTATTTCATTTTTTGTGTGGCTATTGTGAATGGGATTGTGCTTTTTATTTGGATCTCTGCCTGCTTGTTGTTGGTGTATAGGAATACAACTGTGTTTTGCATGTTCATTTTGTACCCTGAGACTTTGCCAAAATCCTTTATTAGTGCAAGCAGGTTTTTGACAAATTCTCATGGATTTTCCAGGTATAGGATAATATCATCAGCAAAGAGGGATAACTTGACTTCCTCTTTTCCTATTTGGATACCCTGGATTTCATTCTCTTGATTAATTGTCCAAGCTAGGACTTCCAACACAATATTGAACAAGAGGGGTGAGAGTGGGCAGCTTTTTGTTGTTCCAGTTTTCAGGGGAAATGTTTCCAGCTTCTGTCCATTTAGCAATATGTTAGCTGTGAATTTATTGCAGATGACACTTACTATTTTGAGGTATGTTCCTTCTATACCCAGATGTTTGAGGGTATTTATCAAGAAAGGGTGCTGGATTTTATCTAACTTTTTCTGCATCTAATGATGTAATCATGTGGTTCTTGTTTTTATAGCTGTTGATGTATTTAATTACATATGTGGTCTTGCAAATGTTGAACCAGTCCTGCATCCTGGGGATGAAGTCTACTTCAGCATGGTGGATAATTTTTGAGTTGTGTTTTTGGATCTAATTTGCTAGAATCTTGTGGAGGATTTTTGCACCTATGTTCATAAGGGATATTGGCCTGTAGTTCTTTTTTGTTGAATCTTTACCTGGTTTGGGTATCAGTGTGATGTTAGCTTCATAAAATGATTTGGGGAGAATTCCATCTTTCTTCATTTCCTAGAATACTTTCAGTAGGATTTATCAGCTCCTCCTTGTATGTTTTGTAGAATTCTGCTGGAAAGCCATCTGGTCCAGGGCTTTTTTTTGTAGGTAGTTTTCATATGACAGAGTCAATTTCCTGGTTTGTTATTGGTCTATTTAGTGTCTCAGTGTCTTCTTGTTTCAACCTTAGGAGGTTGTGTGATGTGAAAAAGTCCTCCATTTCATTTAGGTTATCAAGTTTGTCTCCATTTAGGGTACATAGTAATCTCTGATAATCTTTTGTATTTATTCGGGGTCAGTGTTTACTTGGGCTTTTCCTCTCTTTTTCTTGGTTATTCTGGCTAGGGGTCCATCTATCTTGTTAATTCTTTCAAGAAACCAGCTTTTTGTTTTGTTGATGTTTTCTATGATATTTCTGTCTTCTATGTCCCGTATTTGGGCTCTTGTTTTGGTGATTTGGATTCTTCTGTTAAAGTTGGGGTTTTGGTGGTCTTCTCTTTCCAGCTCCCTTAGGTGATTTGTTAGGCTCTCCACTTGTGATCTTTCTGTTTTCTTGATGTGTTCTTGTAGAGATATAAATTCCCCTCTTGGAACTGATTTCATGGCATCCCAGAGGTTTTGGTAAGATTTTTTTTCGTTTTCATTTGTTTCCAGGAATCTTTTAATTTCTGCTTTTATTTCAGTGTTGACCCAGTAGCTGTTCAGCATCATGCTGTTTAGTGTCCATGTTTTTGTGGGCTTGGGAAATTTTGTTGGTGCTGATATTATTTTCATTCCACTGTGGTCTGAGAGTGTGCATGGCAAGATTTCAACCTTATGGCAAAAGGTTTATGCTTGATTTATGGCCAAGGATATCATTGATCTTGGAGTATGTTCCACGTGGTGATGAGTAGAATGTATATTCTGTGGTTGTTGGGTGGAATAATCTGTGGGTATCTATTAAGTCCATTTGGTCAAGTGTCAAGTTTAGGTTCTGGATTTCCTTGTTGATTTTTTGCCTCGATGATCTATCTTGGGTTATTAGTGGGATATTCAAGTCTCCTGCTACAATAGTGTTAGAGTCAGTATCTTTTTTTAGTTTACTTAGTAGTTGCTTTATAAATGCTGGTGCTCCTGTGTTGGGTGCATATATGTTTAGGATGGATATTTCTTGTTGATGGATTGAATCTTTTATTATTATGTAGTTTCCATTTGCATCTTTTTAAATTTTTGATAGCTTAAAGGTTTTTTGTCTGATATTAAGATTGCAACTCCTGCCTTCTTTTGTGATCCATTTGCCTGGAAACTCATTTTCTATCCTTTAACTTTGAGTCTGTGTGCATCTCTTGTAGTGAGCTGAGTCTCCTGGATGTAGCAAATAATTGGGTCATGGTTTCTTATCCAATACCCCTTGGTCTTAATCAGTTCTGGCTGCTATCACAAAATACCACAGACTAGGTGACTTAACTAGCATATGTTTATTTCTCACAATTCTGGAGACTGGAAGTCCAAGACCAAGGTGCCAGCAGATCCACTTCTGATGAGGCCACTCTTTCTGGCTTATAAACAACTGACTTCTTGCTGTGTCCTCACAAGGCAGGAAAAGAGAGCTCTGATCTCTCTTCTTTTTCTTACAAGGTTACTAATTCCAACATGGTGGCCCCATCCTCATGACCTCATCTAAATTTAATTACCTCTCAAATGCCTCACCTATCCAAATACCACCACATTAAGGGTTAGGTATTCAATTTTAAATTTTGGTGGAATACTAACATTCAGCCTATAACATCCCTCAAACCAAAAATAAAAGCATCCATGAAATCCAATAGAAAAATGGGGAAACATCTGAAGAATCAATTCAAAGATAGAGGAAAACAAATGGCTGCTGAATTATCTGAAGAGCTGCATGGTATCACTGATAATTAGAGAAATGCAAGTCAAGACAATAAAGGGAAACACTTGATACTCATTAGTTTGTGGCAACAATTAAGAAGCTGGTTTTAAAAAAGAAGCTAGTTAAAATCTACTGAGCCTGTAAGTAAATAGGAATGCTGGTATACTGCTGGGGAGTATAGACTGGTGCAAGCTGAAGGGATGTTTCTTTCAAGAAAGTAGCTGCCAGATCATCAAAGTAAAAATTTTTAGGCATCAAAGGATGCCATCAAGAGAATGAGAAGACAGTTCATGAAATGAGATAAAATATTTACAAACCATGTATCTGATAAGAGCCTAGTATCCAGAATATATGAAGAATTCTTACAAATCAAAGCATAAAGATGGTCAGTGCAGTGTCTCATGCTAATAATCCCAGCACCTTGGGAGGCCAAGGGGGAGGATTGCTTAAGCCTAAAATGTTCGAGACCAGCCTACTCAATATAGTGAGACCTCATCTCTACCAAAAACTTTAAAAAAAAAATTAACTGAGCATCGTAGTGTGTAACTGTAGTCCCAACTACTTGGGAGGCTGAGCAGAAGGATTACATGAGTACAGAAGGTCGAAGCCATGGTAAGCTGTGTCTTGTGCCACTGCACTCTAGTCAGAATTACAGAGTGAGAATCTGACTCAGAAAAAAACAAAGACAATCTAATTTTTTAAAATTGGGCAAAGGTCTTGAAAATACATTTTTACAACAAAATATACAAATGACCAACGAGCACCTGAAAAGACGCTCACCATCATTAGTTATTAGTGAAGTGTATATCAAACCACAAAGAGATATCACTTTACACCCACTAGGATGGCTATAATAAACAACAAAGAAACTAAATTGAAAGTAAAAAGATTAGATGATGGGGAGAGAGAAATTAGGACCCTTGTACATGGCTAGCAGGAATGGTACAGCAGCTGTGAAAAGGAGTTTGATAATTCCTCAAGAACATAAGTTAAACATAAAACTAACATAGGATCCACTCCTAATATGCCAAAATAATGAAAATCAAGTACTCAACCAGAAACTTATATACAAGTGTTCATAGCAGTACTCTTCATAATAGCCAAGGAGTGGAAACAACCTAAGTGTCCACTGATGAATGGATAGACAAAATGTGGTATATCTAAGCAATGGAATATTATTCAGTCATAAAAAGAATGAAGTACTGATACATGTTGCAACATGGAAGAACCTTGAAACCATGCTAAGTAGAAAAAGATCCAGACACAATAGGCCACAAATTGTATATCCCATTTATATGAAACATCCAGAATAGGCAAGTCCATAGAGATAGATAACAGATGAGTGGTTGCTAGAGGGTCTGAAGTAGGGAGGAATTAAGAGTGATTGTGTAATGGAAACTGGTTTCTGATCGGGATGATGAAAAAGTTCTGGAACTAGATAGTGGTAATGACTGTACAATAGTGCAAATGTACTTAATGACACTGAATTGTACACTTTAAAGTGGTTAAAATGTTAAATTTTCTTAAGTATATTTTAACACAATAAAAAAAGAGTCATGAGAGGAGTTGGGTGAGGATGTAGGGGAGCTTTCTATATGTTCTTTGCAGCTTTCAGTTAATTTAAAATTATTTCAAAATATCTTAAAAATTTATTAAGCATTGGCCAAACATAGGTACCATTTTCATGGTGATATAGTTATGCTTTAGAGATACACTTTATTATGGGGACAATAACTCAGATTCCCTGATGTCCACATCTGTATTTCCTAATATATTTTGCTACTTGTTATTACTTCCAAAGTATTATTACAATTACCAGTAGTTACAATACCCTATAATATCTAATTTTTAAAGTGTCTCCATGTATATTAGCTTACTTGATATTTACAACTGTGTGAGGTAGACAAAACCAAAAATATTTTTATTACCTCTGTTGAGAATCTTTATAAATTTCTAATTCCCATCTGAATTCAGAATAAGTCTCTCAATCCTTCTCACTTTAACCTACTCATTTTTACCAGTTTTCAAAGTGCTAAATAAGCTGAACGTTCAGGGAATGAATAAGACTTGGTTTCCATGACTAGTGAATGACTTCATTTATTGATTCAATTTGAATGACCTAAGTTTCTTTTCTCTCCTTTGTTTGTATTTAAAGAGTCCTGAAAGGGCACAAATTTTGAGTTCCTGCATTATAAGAAACACTTGAGAAAGCTATTGCATACTAGGGATTTGGTTTCTTTTCATCTTTCTTATAGAAAATCTATTTTTGCATATATTATGTAACTATCATGCTATAAATCTGTTATATAAATGAATATAATTATGTTATATATGTAATTGTGTTTTATATAGTTTATAAATAAACATGAAAAAGGACAGAATTTGGGAGGAGGAAGAGGGCCATGATCTTTATATTTTATTTTTCATTTTTTTGAATCAAGGTTTCACTCTGTTGGCCAGGCTAGAGTGTGGGGCATGATCACTGCCCACTGTAGCCTAAACCTTCTGGGTTCAGGTAATCCTTTCACTTCAGCCTCTTAAGTAGCTGGGACTACAGGTGCACACCACCATACTTGGCTAATTTTTTGATTTTCTGTAAAGACAAGGTTTTACTATGTTGCCCAGGTTTGTCTCAAACTCCTGGATGCAAGTATTCCTCCTGTCCTGGGATTACAGGTGTGAGCCACTACAGCCAGCCATGGAAGAAGGAAGAAGGCTATGATCTTGTTAGAGAAAACTATATTGATGGAAACATACAAGAAATAAAGAAACCACAAAGACTTACATTCAGATTCTGGTTTGTCTGTCCCCCAGTTGGGACCTGATTCTCGTTTTCTCATGTTTAGTCACGTGCAATCATAACACACTCAAGACAAACTTGGCCAAGAATCAGACTTAGTGTGCAATAGCTAAATAGCTCAATCTTCAGAAAGGAGATTCACTGGAAGAGCCACAGAAGGGGAGCTGAGGATGCAGAGTTCAGTTATGCACAAGGTGTATTTCAGGCTACTCGTTTTTGTTGGCTGCCACAATTGACCCAGGTAGGCACTATTTCCAAAAATAAACTTTCAAAAAATAACTCAGAAACATTTAGATACCTGTGGCCTATTTAGTGTCTTCTACACAAATAATTTACTGACATGTGAAGAAGTCAGTAGAGAGGCCAAGTCAATAGAAAAGGCAAAACAAGGATGTGGCAGTCCCTAGGGAACCAAGGAAATTTCCAGTATTCAAAATCCAGGGTACTCCCTTCCACATTGACTCTGGCCTTGGTCACATGACTTACTGTGGCTAAGGGGACAAAAGCAAGTATACCACCAACAGATGAGCACTTGCACATTGGGATGCTCCATTGGGATGCTGATAAGCACTTGTAGGTGGGGTGCTCCCTGTGGGAGCCAGAAGCCATGTAATGAGTCTAACCACTCTGAGACAGACATGCTGGGAGGACATCTAGCTGGGAGGAAAGTTAGCAAGGTAGCAAGGCCACCTAGAAAAGCAGAGGTGCTAGACATGTGAGTGAAGCTCCTTGGGTCTTCCAGATCAGCTACCAGACACCAGCTAAATGCAGCTATGTGACTTCAGCTGATTCCATATGGAGCAGAAGGACCACCCAAATTCCTAACCCACATAATCAGAGGAAATAATAAATCATTACTGTTTTAAGCTACAATAAGTGATTTTTGCAGCAATAGGTAAGTGCAGCACAGAATTTGTTAGAGACATAGAAGAAAGAAAACTGCACTCTGGGAATAACAAATTTTATTTGTATATTTTGAGGTATCCTGCTAAGCTGGCTGTTAGCAGAGAGATCAGTCCAGGAATTCTGTCTTTGAGTAGGCTCTCAGGGATATCAAAGAAAGTGTTGTTAGTTGTTTACTGATTTTTTAAAGAAAACTTTGAGAGTATACCATGGAGCATACTTGTGTCATGTCTGCTGTGTCCTTTTGTTGGCACCTTTGACCTTGTTATTTCAGATTTGCACCTTTTCCCTTGTCAAAATTTTACAGAAGACAACTTTGAGACTGGGAAAAGACCAACCATGAGTGGGCCTGGAGGATATGAACATTCTCCCAAGCCCTATCCCTCCCCCCCATTTAAAAACAGCAGCAGTGGCATGGACATTTTGTCTAGCCTTTAGTCAATAACCTTGGCTATTGACTATTGACTATGGAGGGCCCTAAAGTGGCTCAGGGCCTTGCAGGAAACTCTGGCACTTTAGTTCCAAACATGGTATTGATTTGAGGAAGCAGGAGTGACAGAAACTGAAGCCATGGCCCTGGAAATAGGAGCTGCTTAGTGGGGCCAAGTGGTCTACAGAAATCAGGCCCTCTCTGTGTGGGGTGCACAAAAGTGGTAAGCAGGTGACCAAGAAACACAGACAGAAACAAAAGAAAATAGAATTAAGAGCTGAAATAATCACAGAACAGAATCACACAAAGTAAAACAGAAATAAATATCATTTATTTGGAAGATGGGGTAAATCCATTACTGGTTACTAGAGTCCTGAGGCTGCACTTTTTCTTCAGGAGGGTAGGCTGGAATGGGGTGGGCTGGAATAGGGCGGGCTGTGTCTGGCAAGAGCTGTGGTGGTTTGGTATCTGGGTAGACAAGCAGAATTAAAAGTGCAGAATTAGTTTTCTCAGACTGTGGCATCTCTCACATCAACCAAGAGCCCACCTATGTGTCCTCTTCAGCTTTGCATTCCCCTGTCCCTATTTGCTGGAGTATGCCCCATTTTCTTTACCACCTCTCACCTGCCTGGCTCCCCAGCTGGGCCCCAGGCCTGTCTCCCCAGAGCAGATGTCCAGGATCATTGAGGAACCGCTGGCTGCGCTGGCATGTTAGGCAGGTCTGTATTGTCCAGCACTGTCCCCTGCGGCCTAGGGTAAAGTGGGAAAAAGAACCCAGGTTAAGAAAAGGTCTTCAGCTAGTTTTGCCTCCACCGTTTTTCATTAGGAATTCCCTCCTCCATTTGAATATAAATTTGACGGTGTCAGGTCCCTGCATAACTGCATCAACTTATTGGAACTCTTTAAGATAAAGTCTAAACTCCTTACCAAGACACTTCAAGATCTGGCTTGTTCCCCCTCCAGTCTCATGTCTTGCTCCTGCCCATCCCAAACTCCAGCTTCCTGAACTTGCATTTCTATGACAGCACCACAAGCTCTTCTAGTCTCCAAGTCTTCACACATGCCTAGAATTTCCACCTCTCACTCCCCTTGCTTATCACAAACCTCACCACCACTGGCATGAGTATTAGCATTCTAGTCCCCCAATTAAAGCCTTTTTCTACACTGGCGGAGGCCATGACAATCCAGGACTCAGCATGGGAACCGAATGAAGACACCCTTCTGGAAGGCAAAGCCCCAGAAGGATCCATGTGCGTGGCAAAGCCCCGTGGAAAGTCTTGAGGGAAGTTCTACATGAATGTCCTGTGACTCATGGTCGCCTGTTTGTTCCCATTATATTGTTATGCTTATGCCTTACAGAAATAATATGCTTAAATCTCCCCTTGGGAAAGAACGCTGTGACTAAAGTTAAGGATTACAGCATCTATAATGCCAACAATAAAGCAGTTAATGTTTTACCATTGGCCATGCCTCAGGAAATGCAAATAGCAACCCAACGGGTCATAATGACCCACCAATTACTCTAAAACCTACTATGACAAAGTATACTTTTAAACTGTTCTACTTTATGTTAAAACTATAGTATCGAGAAATGACAGAAACTGAGGTACAAACTAAAGCAAATACAGTTAAGCCATACAAACAACACCAGAGTAGCCACAAGTTTAAAGCTTTGAAACAATATTACAAACCCTTGCCAACTGTTAGAGCAGGCCCCCATATAGGGTATAATATGAATGGTAGAATTTGGTAGGCACCTAGAGGAAAGAGTAGTATGCAATACTTAGAATGGCTTGACCCTCTACTACCTTATACAGGTGCATATGATGATGATATGGTTAGAAAAGTCTGGATAGATGAAAGACATGTTAAGTAGAAAAACTTATCTTTATAGGAAAAAATAAAAAGCAGTGGGCTCCCTTGGTGCCTGCTTTCTAAAACCCAAAGGTCAGCACTTAGTAAAAAGTGAAATGATTGGTATATATAAATAAAATATAGACACTGCCTCATCACAGACAGCGACCTTTAAATTAAAACTACATAAAGGTTATATGCCTAACATCTTTATAGCTATATAGACTATTTACCTTTATAAAGCATAAGTTTTACTTTCCACTTGCTAACCTTTTGACTAATATTAACTTTGCCCTTTTAATAAGTTACCACTTCCAAGAACAGCTAACTTCTTATATGTAGACATTAACTGCATAATTATGCAAAAATCATAAAAATTGTAAAATTATTAGTATGTCATACAATCGTTTTGATGTTTTGATTGTTAATTATTTCCTTTACTGTTAACTTTATGCCAAAAATTATGATTTATGATATAAATAAATCAGCACTGCTGTGCTTCAGTGCCAGAGTGCCTGAAAAGAAACTCTGGTCACGACTCTTCATTGTTTCGCCTTACCACGCCTCCTTCCCGCGTCCTGTGAACCCCCAGAGCTGGCTTCTGGCACTACACTACTTTAATCGTTTCTTACTGTATTTCACTGAGAATAATGAATTCTGTACAGTACTTGACACATTTTAGAAAATAAGTATTTGTTTAGTGAATGAGTGGTGATAGGAATCGTATCCTCCACGAGGCCAGGTGACATCTATTATTAAGCACAGGTGGGGACCTCATGGTACCATCATTTGTCTACCTGTCCATACTGGGGAAAAAGGCCAGGGCCAAGCAAGCCCAAACCTTAGTTTGTGCAAGTGGACTTAGAACTTAACCCAGAGCTAGAGAAGGCCGACGCCTGCAAATCCCATGCTGACACATCCGGAGGAGGCAGGCATTGTTCCGACTCTCACACCACAACCGCCAGCACTCCGCAATCTCCCCACCTCACGTCTCTGCCACTGGGTGCAGGTAAGCCCTGGGGCCAGGAGGGAAGAGCAGCCATGACAGAGAGTCCTCTTCACCGAGGCGTCCCTGGGGCAGAGGAGGAAGAGGGTCGCCTGCACCACCCCCCACAACCCCTGCGTTCTGCCCACCAGGCCCGCGGCAGTCTCACCTTCGCAAGAGAAGCCGCTTCGCGATGGTTCTCTCCGTGTGACAGTAAAATCTCGCTAGCGCCTGGTTCTTGGGGTCTTTTGCAAGGACAGCGGGTGGCCTGCAGTGAAAGGACAGACGGAGAGTGGGAAGTCATTTTTCATCTTCTTCTTAAACCCTGACACAATGGTGAGAAAGTAGAAGGTATGCTTTTGGAGTAATGCACTCTTTAGGTATAATTAACTTTACTGACTTTGTCTTTTCAGAAACAGACTTCCAGGTATCAGAGGCATCTCGTAGTGGCAATCAAGTTTGCCTAGAGTAAAGGGAATTTACAAGGCCTAAGACATCATGCATTGGACAAGGACTGTAAAAGTCATGAAACTTGTAATGACAAAAGTTATAACCGCTCAGAGGGAGAGCAAGTGGGGATTCGATCTTCCAGTAAATTGGGCACTATCTACAGGGAAACCAAGGATCCCCCAAAGCTACCCACTGGGAATGTCTAGGAGATAAGGGGAGGTGCACCCTCCACTAGCTCTAAGGACTGTCGTTTGGGAAGGTGCAGGAGAATTAGAATCCTTGTCATGCCCTTCTCTAAGGGCTATGATAATGTGGGGGAACATTAATGGGTCTCTGTGTCACAGGTTCTCCAAGACATTCACAGGTGGTCGATAAGGAAGTCACAGCAGTCACGGCAGTCACGTGCAACATCTCCAAGAAAAGGATTTAAGCCAGGACTCTGGGGGTCTACGCCGCCACAATCTCTCTAGAGTGTAGGCCCTCTCCCTGTCTGTGGGGGGTGAACTTTTCTTAAACAAATCTTTTCTTCTCTCACCTCTGTATGTCGCAATTCTTTGCAGCTACTCGGATCTCTGGGTTGCCAGCGCGCACCTCCGGCTTGCCAGCCCCAGCAGTTCTGCACCCCTCCCTGCGCCTCTCCACCCTCACCCTGTCGGTCCGTACCCTAACATGCAGGAGCTGTCACTCCGGAGCCTGCAGCACCGGGTCCCATCCCTTAAGCAGCCTCCATCGCAGATTCACCTGGTACAGGAAGTTGAGGCTCTGGAAAGCCTCGCGGTCCTTCAACTGCCCCGCCATCAGCCAAGCCGCAGCGCCGCAAAGGAGACCACCCGAGGTCCCGCCCCTCTCAAAGCCTTGCTCCCGGTGTCCGCGCTAGGCCTCCTGGGAAGTGTAGTCTCTGGGCTCGCTCTCCCCTTTCTGTGGCTCTTACTGTGGGGTCACCCTGGGGCCGCAAAGACCCATCTGTTTTTAAACTCACCAGCAATCCAAGTCCATGGTCCCTTGTTGAGTATTGGATTTCTTCAATCTTCTCAAGCCTCTGATCAGTTTACATTACATAGAGACTGGAAAGCCTAGTGAAACAGAAGATCTTAAATCTGCCAAATATTTCTAGGACAGAAGACTGGTGTCCTTATGCAGACTGCTTGGGGGAGAGGATTATGTGCAATTTATACCCAGCAGACCTTCTCCTCTGAAGCCAAAGGACAGATGCCTGCAAATTCTACAAAAAGATACCTGTGCATGCATGTTTATTGCAGCCTTATTCACAGTAGCAAAAACATGGAACCAACCATACTGCCCATCGAAAGTGAACGGACTTTTTTTTTAATGTGGGACATATACATGATGGAATATTACACAGCTATAAAGGACAAATTATGGAATAAGCAGCAACTTGGATGGATTTAGAGTTGATCATACTCAGTGATCTATCACAGAAACAAAGAACTGAGTACCACAAGTTCTCACTCATAAGTGGATCCTGAACATTTATCAAAATACTACAAGAAAGGAATTGGCAGTAGCAGGACACTGTCTGAGGAGGGAGGAAGGGCACATAACATCAATAAGAGTACCTGACCCTAAACCAGGTAAAGAGAGAACCAATGGGAGGCCTAAATTTCACCTGTATGTAGACCAATTATGTACCTAATTCTGACTTGAACTCCACATCTTTAAAATCAAATATATTTTAAAAATTTAATACCATGAACTACAAAAAAAACCCCATGAAATTGTCAGTCTTCAAATGTTCAAATACTAAAATATACTCTATGATTTCACAACACAACCCATTACTCCTTCAACCCATCCTGAAGCACAGCAGAATTGTCACTAACTTTGAGACGTTTGCCAAATTTTTTTCAACAGCCACAGACCCACATATGTTGCTACTGCATTTACCCTCTAGGGAATAAAATTAGTCCCTTAATTATGTGCAAAGTTATAAAACTAGAATCTATGAAACTTGATTCAATACCAGGCACAACAGTTAATTATACTTATTTATTAATCTTTTGCTACAAAAATTATCAAATCTAAAAGAGTAGAAAATACTGAAATTCTTCATTTAAAAAAACCAGTATTTAAAAAACGAAAGAAAAATGCAGGTTTAAAGAAATATCCAGAATTTTTAATGGAATACACAAATGAATTAACTACTAACCATTCTGTTGCTTTATTTAAAAAATATGAGTTCAAGGTTAGTGAAATTACTTCAGTATGAGCCAAGAAATGTGTTGGATGTCCATTTATGGAGCCAGGACAGAACCACATATGTGAATAGGAAGAGGGGTCTTATGTTCTCCATATCCTAGGGGCTCCTAGGATGCCCCTAGAATAGACTGGCTACAACAATTCCTAGATAAGCCAGAAGTTTCAAATGAGTTCAATATTTTGGAAGTAAGTTCTAGGGAGAGGCAGAAAACTGGAAAGTTCATACTTTCCCATGTTAATCAGTTAATCATAAACATGATTTCATATATGTTTTTCGTCTTTAAAAAACACTTAATCTTTCATCAGCAATTCCTTCAAGGTGAACAGGGGGAGATGAGTATGATTGTGAAGCTACGTTTTGTGAAGCTACGTTTTGTGAAGCATTAGAGTGGTTAAGAAGGGGTAGGAATCAATTCCAGAATCCCACACAGTCACCGGGTAACCCTCAGCCCAAGAATCGGATAGCCATTGTTGCCCTCCCAAGGAAAAGAGGTCATTGAAGAGCACCCAGAACTATATCAAGAATAAGAGTACAGATGGCATCCCAAACAGTGTCTCCGAGATTCAAGCAGAAACAAAGGAAGAAGCTAGCGTCAAAGTATCCAGAATCCCATGAGACAGGAAGTTTCATTCCTTGGAGCCACCATCTCACATCTGACAACATGGGTCAAGGCTTCTGTGGACCCGCGTGGTTATAGTTGACAGGGATCCCAGTGATCCCTCTAGGGTTAGAGGTAGCTTGAGAGAAAGGACGGGGTACACACACAAGGAAAGGAAGTCCTTCACTGCATCCCCACCATCATCCTCTGTCCATATTTAACTACATACCACCTGTCTTTCAGTTTTTCTCTTTTTGGCCTTTAACAAATGAGCTGTGTGATTCTGGGCAGAGTATTTAGCCTCTTGGGTCTCCATTCCTCATCAGTTTCATACAAATCAATCTTTCAACAAACAATGATCAAGGATAGGCTATGCTTGAGGGAAAAATAAGAAAAGCTGGTGTAGCTGACCTCATTGCGCCCAGTGTTCAGTTGGCGAGGTAGACACCTTTGTCAGTGTCACACCTAACATTATATGTTTGGAATTCACACTGCAAGCCAGTGTGAGGTGGATTGTAGTTTAGCTATCTCCATTTTTTCCTCTATTCAACAAATAGGGGGAAGTACCCAGAATGTGCCAACCTTTGTGCTAAGTGCTGAGGAGTTAACTGTGAGAGCATAAACACAATCTTTTATGTTCTGGAGTACCATCCCAACAGGAAAGAAATATGAACCAGACAAATACAAACTAGTGTGAGTGTCCTAAGACTGCGGAGACTATGCCGGGATCCCAGACAAGGACAGGCACTAAGAGATGGTGCAGTCACAGAGGCTGACCTTGGGCTGTAGCCACACTCAAGGCAGAGTTCACATGGGAGTGTTCATCTTCACCATTGTCTAGAAGACTTAATTACTCCTTGGCTGTACAGAGCTCATCAAGGCTGCTAGCGGGGCTTCTCTTCCGGTAGATAAGAGAATGCATTTAGAGCTTTTATTGATTCCTCACATATTATGACAGGGTTTAAGACAGAGAACAGCTCCACAAACTATGACATTGTCAAACAGCCAGGAATTTAGAGTCTACAAGAATCGGTGGTCAGAGAAGTCAATCTACTGTGTAGATCTGTGTAGATTAATGGTTATATGGAGGTTGAGGATATGGTGATGGAGTATATTTCTCATGTTCACCTTTTACTGGAGTTCCGCTTGGCAATGGAAGTACCCCATTTTCCCAGATGCAGTTTCCAATTTTGTTGTAGAGTTTAATGATTGGGAGGACCTTAACATGTGATTAGTTTGATGACAAAGAAAATCACAGTGAACTAAACTCCTAGATGCCTCAGTGGCTTTTCAAAAGTATTTCGGAAAACCCACACTATATCAGAGAGCCATTGTGTGGGCATATAGAGCCACTCCTGATCTCTTTCAGAATGGCCAAGTAATCAGCAATTTTTCATATGGGTTTGAATTCCTTCTCTAGGTTTAAACTGGTAATGTGGAGAGGGGAGTGTTTGTGTGCTGCTGGGTGGGACAGGACAAGGGTGTTTTGTGAGATGGTAGTTCTCTGGCAGCAAAGAAAAATTCTTGAGCAGGGCTTTGAATGCTTCTCCTGACAGGAGTGAAGTTACAGTCTAAAACACTGCTGGAGTTTTATAAAATGAAGATTTTTTTGTCCTGCTGATTGTTTCTGAAAGTCTATGAGGAAGGTCTTCAGAGATCAAATATTAATACACTAATAACCTGGGGAAGGAGGACTGATTTAGATGTTAAGTTGGAATGCTGACCTGCCTTTTGACTATTTTACAAAGCATCCATGAGAAAAGTGTATTTTATATAATTGGTTTCCTTTGTAATCCTATGTAATCTAGTACAAGAATTTAAATTTATTATTCTGAGTAGGCTCGCCATATTGTCAAAGGTGTGCAGAGAACAAAGAGTCAATTTCCACCAAAAATTATTTGTGAATCATATATTTAAGATTCAATGCTGTCAGAAGGTTTGTGTCCCCTTGAGGAGAAAGCCATTTGGCTCTAAAATGTGTTGTCCAAAGTGGAGAGAGTAGATGACCTCTGACTGCTACTTGCAGGAATCCAAACTAATGTAGGGAAAAGAATCATATCCCTGAAGGAGAAATTGAGCAGGAGGAAAGATACAAATGTAGACTGAGATGGAGAGGGGGATCTGGAATGCGATTGGTTTGAGTCCCTGGACATCTTGGGTGGAGCCAGGCACAGTGCTGTTTATGCCCTGGTCTAGTAGCAAGAACAATTGGAGAGGCAGAGGGCATAAGGATAACAGAGGCAGAAGAAGGACATCAAAAACACTCACCATGAGACTGAGTCTGGCATGTGCTTCCATGTGGGCATCTGGGTGGAGACTCCTCAGTGAGATGAATGTGAAAGAACTCAGAGGAAAAGGTCAGGGTAAGATGTCTCACAGTTTCACACATCAGAGGATCTCAGAATTAGATTCTTTATTCTTTCTTCTCTGACATTCTCTTCTTTTCTAATAGTCCCCCCCAAAAAAATGATCCAGGATGGTGAGGGATATTCACACTCCATATCTCTGAGACTTGAGCTTTCAGTATATGCTACCAAAGTTCTGCTAAATTCATTCTCTTCTCCCTGGTGCAATCTGCAAATTTTCTAAATTTCAGTTCTATTGTTCTAACTATAAAAAATTAAAAGTAAATTTAACAAAAGAAGTAGAAAAATGAGATGAGGTAGTGGTAAAAGGTACTTAAATGATCAAAAAGTCCTCACTTAGAAACATATGCATTTCTCCAACTCTCTTAGGTTTTCTGTCATTGTGGTTCTGAAGTCATTCTGGACATAGAAATTAGGTATATACATATTCCTCAATGTGCTAATGACACCATCACAACTTCCATCCTCCCTTAAGTTTTCCTCTTGATCCTTGGTCCATTTTCCAGGGTCCTGTAAGTTGGTTGACAAGGGAGTTTTCAGAATCATGGGTGATTTGACAAATCTTAATCTTTCTTTTATTTAGAAGAAGATGAGGCAGAAAACAAGACTTAAGCTATTCTTGGTCATCACATGGGGAAATTAGAGCAATGTAGACCTCTAGATCTGTCAAGAGCAATAAAAAACACCCAGTGTGTGTCCCTTACTCTTCAGAGAAGTAGACTTAATGAAGCTGGTCAGTGCCTTAACCAAGGCCTAACAGAGGATTGTTAGGCACAGTAGGAACCAGAACCCAGCAGTCCTGAACTTTAGACCAGGGTGCTATTTGCTGCAATGAACTAGAGTCCTGATGTAAGAAGCTAAGGGAACCGGGAAAGAAAGAATAGGGCTGGAAAGGAGAGATAAAACATAAAAGAAAGGATGAAATTTGTTTCTTTACTCTGCGGAGTCCTGAGGGAGGGGCCACTGAGAGGCACCAAAGGTCAGAACAGCTCAGATAATCCAGGGATATCACAATGCCTATAGACTGGTGGGGATGGTGGGACACAGGAAGAACACAAGAGATAGAGTTGGGAAGGGGCTCCTCCCCTTCTGTGTTCCTGGCATTTTTCAGGTCAGAGCAAAGCTCTGAAGCCAGGGACTCTCCTTCAGCACCCCTACTCTAGGGCCGAGTCAGCCCACACAGGGCTGCTTGGCTCTGCTGCACCATCACAAAACCTGGAGCACTGGGGTCCTTGGTCACCTTGGGGTTGGGTATCACTGCCTTTCAGGGGAATTTGAGGCATCCTATCAGATCCTTAGTTTGGATTTCATTTGATGTTCAGTAAGGAGGATAAAAAAGTCTGAGGTGTTTCAATGTTCCTCTGATGCGGCAATGAGAAAAGGTGTTAACATGTGACCCTCCCATGAAACATGGAAGCAAAGTTAGTGTCCACAGGCAGCTTGAAAAAACTTCAGAATTCAGGTGTGTTCTGGATCCAAAGGTGCTGTCCAGGCAGGTGCTGCAGGACGCTGAGGGGCCCAGCACCACCTTGTAATGCCTGCTCCTGGTTCTTCTCTCTCTTCTTACTGTCCTGCTCCCTTCCTAATCTGCTCATGAGGCTCAACACCTTCAGCGTGTCTCCATGCCCCTGCTCCATTGAGACCAACTGTCTGAACTCACCTGGCATCATTAAGGACCTGGTGAGGAAACACTGTGGGGAGGTCTAGGTGGGTGGCCCAGCGCCAACCACGGAGCTTAAGCTAAGGGTAGAGTGAGTGAGCTGTGCCCCAAAGCCTAATATGCAAACCAAGTTTGTCCTCTCTCTAAGGGCCACTGAGTGATGGCATTTCCTGTGAAGGCACTGGAGGTGGCATCTCATAGTCCAGTCTGACGCCTTCTCAATACCAGGCCTCAGGTCAGCCTGGATGGCAGGAACAGGTATGACATTGATTGTTCAGGGCTGATCCTCCCACCACCGTCTGAGTTCTCTTGGGCCAGGAGCACACCCCACTTAGGACTCTGTCCAGTGTCTAGTACTGTGTGTGGAGTGGGTGGGATGCTGGAACATTCAAACCAGTGAATGAACAAATTAATAAGTGCCATTCAATGATAGTTGTGGTTATAAATTGTGTTTTGGGGACATCATGATAATATGTCATTTATCTCTTGGAAAAACCGGATATGAAAATTCAATGATCACTCTCACCCCTCTTGTTCAATATTGTGTTGGAAATCCTAGCTCAGGCAATCAGATAAGAGAAGGAAATCAGGGGTATCCTAATGGGAAAAAAGGAAGTCAAGTTATCCCTCTTTGCTGACGATATGATACTATGCCTTGAAAATCCAAGAGAATCTGTCAAAAACCTGCTTTCACTGATAAAGGCCTTTGGTAAAGTCTCTAGGTACAAAATAAATGTGCAAAAGACAGTTGCATTCCTCTACACCAACAACAAGCAGGTGGAGACCCAGATACAAAGTACAATCCCATTCACAATAACCACAAAAAAATGAAATACCTCGGCATCTTCCTAACCAGAGAAGTGAAAGACCTTTACAATGAGAACTACAAAACGCTGCTCAAAGAAATCCAAGAAGACACAAACAAATGGAAAAATATTCCATGCTCATGGATAGGAAGAATCAACATTGTTAAGATATCCATCCTACCAAAGACAATCTACAGATTCAATGCAATACCCATTAAGCTACCAACATCATTCTTCTCAGACCTAGAAATGACAATATAGAAATTCATACGGAAACATAAACAACCGCGAATAACCAAAACAATCCTTAGCAAAAGAAACAAAGCTGGAGGTATCACACTTCCAGACTTCAAACTTTACTATAAGGCCACAGTAATCAAAACAACCTGGTATTGGTACAAGAACAGGCACATAGATGGAACAGGCACAGTGGAACAGATAGAGATTCCAAAAGCAAAGCCTCAATTCCTCAACTAACTCATCTTTGACAAAGCCTCCAACAACAACCACTGGGAAGAGGAGAACCTATTCAGTATATGGTGCTGGGAAAACTGTCTGACCACATGCAGAAGATTGAAACAGGACCCCTACCTATCACCATACACAAAAATTAACTCTTAATGGATCAAAGACCTGAAACCGTAAGAATCTTAGAAAACGCAACCGTAAGAATCTTAGAAAGTGCAGGAGACACCCTTATGAAAATTGGAACAGGAAACCAACTCCCATTCAGAACTCTAAAGGCCAATACCTTAAGAAATAAAATAGACAAGGGGACCGCATCAAATCAATGAGCTTCTGCAAAGCAAAAGAAACCACCAAGAGAGCAAGGAGACAGCCCACAGAATGGGAAAACATATTTGCCAACTGTTTATCCAACAAAGGCCTAACATCTAGGATCTACAGGGAACTCAAACGTGTCATAAGGAAAAAAACAAGCAGCCCCTTTAAAAAGTGGGCAAAAGACATGAATAGACATGTCTCAAAAGAAGATATAAGGGCTGCCAACAGACATATGAAAAAGTGCTCAGCCTCACTCACCATCAGAGAAATGTAAATCAAAACCACATTGAGATACCACATAACCCCAGTAAGAATGGCCATTATTAATAAAACAAACAGATGCTGGTGAGGATGTGGAGAAAAAGGAATGCTTCTACACTGCTAGTGGGGAATGCAAACTAGTACAACCTCTTTAGAAGACAGTGTGGCGATTTCTGAAAGAACTAGAAGTTGACCTTTCATATGACCCAGCAATTCCCCTATTGGGAATATACCTGGAGGAACTCAAATTATTCTACAAAAAAAACACCTGCACTCGTATGTTTGTTGCAGCTCTATTCACAATAGCAAAAACATGGAACCAACTGTGTTGCTCATCAAAGCTGGACTGGATAAAAAAAAATGTGGTACATATGCACAATGGTATATTATGCAGCCATAAAGAAAGACAAATATATGGACTTTGCAGCAACTTGGATGGATTTGGAGTCGATCATACTGGTGATTTATCACAGAAACAAAGAACAGAGTTGTTAGGAGCCAGCCTTGGAGGCCCGCCTGATTGACAAAGTCCAGGTGCGCTGAGGACCCCCAGCCACAAAGTGAGTCCAGGCAGCTGAGGCCCTTCTATCTTCTGCCTTTGCTATTGATACAGCCGAAGAATTCTGTACAGGCGAGGATGAAGAAAACAACATGTTTATTTGAAGTACTCACAGCTAACCTAGGAATCTCATGGTTCATTTTTCCATTTCCCACCATGCTGCTCGACCTTTTCTAACATATGCAATGGTTAAACTCTGAAGCACGTTTAAAATGCTTTCTTTCACTTGGTTCTGAGTTACTAGATATTGCTTAAGTTAAAAATGATATAAGCATATTCACTTCTTATTTGATTTAAAATAATGTAGTTTAGTGTTTAGACATAGTTTTTTAGAAGTAAAAGTTCAAAGTAAGTTCATTAGGAATTCGTTATAAGTTCTGACACATACCTAGGAGTTATGTAGGTGATTTATAACATTGTTTTTACAGATTTAGGATAAAGATGAATCGTTAAGCTTTTTACTTAATTCAATAGTTAAAATTTTAAGTTTACGTATATAGAATAGGTTTTCACTGAACTCATGATATATTAATTGGATACTTTTATGATGAATTAACTGAATACAGAAAGCAACCTTGGGGGCCTGGGAAACATCATTAAAAGCTTCTTTTGAGTTTTCTTTAGGAATATACACTGCACGATAAGAGAAAAGCAATGAAGACACCTGGACAGGAAAGGCAATTACAAAGCTTTGAAAATCATAGAAACCCCAGTGAAAATTCCTGATATGTGAAGAAATGTGCACCTGGAAACTTTCTTGAAGCACTTCAAGGACTGTAATTTGGGATTGTTTTGAAAAACGTTTCTGGTAGTGCTATTCTAGGCATGATAATTATTTTATCCATGTATTAAACATAGTTGGTAAATGTATAATCATGCAAGTTTATATAACTAATATACATATATATGAAGTTTGACAAAAAGTTATTAGGCTTTGGTAATATTTAACAAGGTTTTTACTTTGAATCATTAATTAAATTTTAATGCTGTAGTTTGATGTTTTATAATTACTTTGAAGATTGTTTTAGGTTCATAAGTTTAAGTTCACATAATGATAAAGTTGGTGCCTTAAAGATAATAATAATTGCTTAAGTGGCTATCTTAAGACAAAGATATTTTCCAGGAGGTTGCCAAGCATAAAGGAAAACAGTCAAACCACCCCCCCAACCACCATTTACCTAAACTTAAAAGCTCATTAGCAATTATACAGCCATAATAATTTTAGTTGTGTTAGTTTTATTTTGTTATGTTTTAGTTCATTTTTGCATGATTAAAATTAAAGATTAGTGTATGTATTTTCACATTAAGCCATTTTCATAGTTATTCTTTAGATGTTCGCCACTATTTTTGGTCAAGTTAATAGGCTTCATATTCCCACTATCACTAGGTACAATCTATAATTTTGTTTTGGTGATTTTAAGGCCTTTTAAAAGACAAGTAATGTAAAACAAAAACCAAAGTAAGCCTTGTAGATTAAGTGATGTTTTATGTTTAGTTTAAGTAAAACTCCTTTGAAACTTATCTTAAGTCTTTTGGTCTGTTTAACGTCATGGTACAGCTTGTGAAATTTTTCAAGAGATTATAGCTTAATCAAACACTTTCAGAGGATGAAGGAAAACTGTTTGCTTCAAAGACCACAAGATAGCGATATCTGACTTGTTTTTCATTTCAGTCAAGGTTATTGTTACTAGTTACATCTGTTGTAGGAATTTTCTTTGTTCTTTCCCCTATACTAATGATATAAAAGCTCACTGTTAACTGACAATAAATGGCATCTGAACTGCACAGAGTCAGGTGTCCGAGAGTATTCTTTCATCACCTACTCGTTTCTGCTTTGGGAAACCCCAGACCCGGCAGGAGCTGGACTCCTGCACAGAGTTCCATATGTTCTCACTCATAAGGTGACCTTGAACAATTATAAGGCTATCAGAAAGCAATTGGCAGTAGTGGAAAACTGTCTGCGGGGGTGGGACTGGCAGTTGAGCGAAACTTCTGGGGGAGGAAGGGGCATACCTCATCAACAAGGGTACCTGCAAGATCAATGTTTATACACCTCACCCTGAATTGTACGAAACATCTTTATACTAAATAAATTAATTAAAATTTTAGAAAGTAAAAAAGAAAATTCAATGATTATTAAAATGGTAAAACATATGCTACATTTTTATGCAGAATTTTTAAAAGATTAAAAAAATAGTTTAAAGCAGACTTGCTCCCTTTCAAAGGCATTTTTTTCTGTGGCAGCATTTCTGTATAACCCCAAGTCCTTGATGATTAAGAAATAGAAATTCTATTTCTGAAACATATACCAGATACTCTGGGTAAAGCAGTATCATTACTTTTCCTATTAAAATGTGAAAAGAGAACCAAATTAAGTGGTTGCATATTTATATGTATATATTGCTCAACAAATTTCTCTGGACATATATGGCATAAAATTCCTGGAAGCAGTTTCTTAAAAAGCGGCTTCCTCTGTCTAGAGTGCTACAACCCTAGTTCTTGTGTCCATGGGAACTGCGACTTTCTGGGCATGGCTTGTCAGTAGGCAATGTGCTTTGCAGTCCAGCACCATGTTCACCAAACAGAAACTAACCTAGTTTGCACAACTGAGTTCTCCATCGATGGTTCTGTATCCCCAACAGAGACCAGCAACAACTATGTGAAAACTTAGAATCAGATGCATTTCCTGATATTTGAAGTCATCTGTGAGGCTAATAGAACAAGAACCAAACAAATATTAACTTCTTTGCTCCCCTGTCACTCTCTGGTAGGTACGACCTTTATGGCCCTCACTTAATGATGGCTGAGACACAGTGTGGTGCCAAATACAGCCCTCTGAGAAAGGAAGACAGCTGGATCAGTTTTTGCTATGGCAATACTAACAAATAAAAATCAGTAGCCAAGCAAAAAACTGTAGAAAAAAAATTTTTTTTTACATTTTGATCATGCAGATACCCTTGTTGATGAGGTATGCCCCTCCCTCCTGTCCATAATCATCCCCTATCCTCACCAAGTGTCATTTCCATCGATTCCAAATTGTTTATTAGAAGAGGGTATTTCTTCAAGCATAGAATATGTGTTTAGTTGGTGGGGAAATCTGTAGGTCGGACATACCTGACTGACCAGAGTTTTTTGCCCGGACTCTGAGAGAACAAGCAGGGTCTGGAGTCTGAACTGACAAATGGGGTACAGCTGGAGCTTCCCAGAGGATACAAGTCAGAATCTTTAAAGCAACAGGGTAGGAGATTCCCCTTGAAGGAACCAGCCATACTCAAGGGGAGCCTGAACTGGGCACTAACCAAGGAGAAGCCCAGGGCCTGGGAAAGCATATGAAGGCCACCTCTGGCTTGAATTCTCTTCACCAGCTTTTTTACCCCCACTCGCTTGCTTTCCACTTGCTGCTTTCTCCTGCAGTTTTGAAAGCTGCTTCTTTTGCTTCACTCTTGACTGCCAAGTCTTGGGTCTCACGCACACCCATTCCCTTTGCCTCCTGTGGTCTAGGTTTCCATGCCAGGGACACTACTCCTCACGTTTCATCTCTCTCCCCTGTTCTGCAACAATGTACAGATAATGGCTTCCCCTCCCTCCCCTGGGGGTACCCTTTCAACTCCACAAGGGACTTGGTGAGGACATGCAGGACAGCCTGAGTGGGAGCTGGTCCTAGCAGCCCAACCAGCTCCCTGCACCACTACACACTCACTCCAGCTCCCCATCATGCTCCTCCCAGGCTCTTACACTGTGGTCATCCTGGGGGATATCCTTCTTTCCTGGGCATGTGACAGGTGCAAAGCAGCAGAAGTCAAATTCAAGGTCTAGGAGCTAAGATCTTCTGCTGGAGGTTCACTCTTTTTTAAGAAGGAAGATGAGCTTTATGGGAAAGAGATGGATAGGAACCAGGAGACGAGTTTTAGTACTGTTGCTATAGCCTCTGAGACTAGTTAACTGGTGATCTGTGTTCAATAGGGAAAAGCAAAAATGAACTTGATCTTTTCTTTGCATAACTTTTTCAGACACCTTCATACCCAGGATTCCTTCCCTGTCACAGAGGCATTCTGTCCTGGGCAATATTCATCTGTGAAATTTAAAAAGTCTGTTGGAGCTGGGTGTGGTGGCTCATACCTATAATCCCAGCACTTTGGGAAGCTGAGCCAGGAGGATTGCTTGAGCCCAGGATTTCAAGACATCATCTCTACAAATAATAGGAAAATTAGCCAGCCTTGATGGTGCACACCTGTTGTCGCAGCTACTCAGGAGGCTGAGGCAGGAGAATCATTTGAGCCCAGGAGTTTGAGGCTGTGATGAGCTGTGATTATGCCACTGTACTCCAGTCTGGGCGTGAGAGTGAGATCCTGTCTCAAAAAAAAAAGTTTGTTGGGCTCAGCCAGAACTCTCTGAGGATAGAGATGAAGACATTGGTCAGAGAGATAGGGAATTACAATGACCAGGCCTACAGTTTCTAAATGCCCACTGCCTAATTTCCTGCTGTGGAGGAAAGTTTCATGTCCCCTTCTGGGCCCCAACCCTGCAGTTCCAAGTTTCTCCACCGCTCATGTCTATTCTTACCATTCCCCTCCTCCACATAACTTTTTTGATCACCATCCAAAGGACACACCAACCTCCCAGCAGGGGACAGGTTCTACTTGAGTGAGGCCAAGCGGTGGGCAAGGAAGGGTGGAAGCTGAGCACCTACTGGGTGAGCCCAAATTTCAGGAGCCTGACTACAACTGGGAGCGGTAATCCTGCCCTCAGCTTAGAATGAGTTGGTCACTCCTTTCTTGGACACTGCTATGAGTCTCAGCCTTAGCTCACGTCCCCATCCTGAAGACCGGTGTGGTCAGGACCTCCTCTGTATCAGATCCTTTCCTGTATCAGACCTTCAAGCAGGGCAGAGGAGCAAACAGCCTCTCGGGTTGGAAACCTTTCAGTAAAATCTTAGCCGCGCTCTTCAGCTGGTCTCCTGAGTTTCAAGGCTTTCCTAAGTGCCCAGCGAGGTCAGAACCGAAAACCTCTAGGGGATGGCTGCTCATACTGCAAATCTAGCTCCAACCAGGAGAGGGGGACAAGCCCCGTTGCCCTTAGCCTGGGACAAATGCTGGCGGGAGCCGCTCGGGTCCTGTGCTCCCTAAAACCTCGTGGGTTCCTCATGACCAGCAGCAGCAGACACCAAGTAGGCGGCTTTACACGATTAGGTCCTCGGTTCCTAGGCAGACGGCTGTGATTTAGCATGGGGCCTTAATAACCTAGAGAAGGTTCCTTCTTGTTCTGGAGGAGTCTGTGGTTAGAAGAGGATTTGGTGTTTATTGCCAGCCCTTTCTAAGGTGAAGCTCCCTCTGTCTAAGCTCACCTACAAGGGACAAGTTGGCCTCCAGGAGAGTCTGGATCAGATCTTCCAGAGCAACAGGGCCTGAGGTTTGCCCCGTGGGAAGGAGCAGTGCCCATGACACACCTAAGCCTGGCACATGGCTCTAGAGTCCGAGTTGGGAGGGGAAAGCTGGGGTCCAGCAGAGAGGGGAAGGAGCACATGATAAAAACTGGGCTGAACTGAACCCTCAATATTTAGGATCTGGAGCCAGGATGGAAGCCCTGAGTGAACACTTTCTTTCTCCATGTAAGGAGGTACTGGCAGGCTTGGCTGGGCTCTCTCATCTGTAAGCGCAGGGCTTCAGCGTGGGCCCATCTGCCCATCTCTTCTTCTTGACACACGAGTCTCACTACAGGAGAGGAAACTGGATGCTTGAGGATCAGGAGTCCAAGAAATCAGAGAGCTAACATTTGGGTAAAAGGTTCTGAGAATGGGACCCGGGGCTGACTATTGACTCTACCTCACTCAGCTTGTTTTTATTTATGAAGTTTCCCATCTTGCTCTGTAACCGTCAATTGTAAAATACAACATACATCAAGACGAGTAGTCTTCACTTAGTAATTTTACTGACCTCAAGTGTCCATCCTCTAGTCAAGAGTTGTTCTTGCCTCTCCTTCCCCAACCAGTGCCTGGAAGTCCTAAGTACCCCTCCCCCATGACCACCTCTTCTCCCAGCACCATTCCCTACAATATCTTCACTTTCCTCTGTGCTTTCTCATCATGCCTGCACTCTCTGTAAAATAAGGAATAACTTCGCATTTGGGGCTTTTTCTCCCTAACCTTAGGATATTTTCCCCTCTGGGGTGAGATTCTCACTGTCCATCTCTAGACTGGAGTCCTGGTGGGTTTTGGTCTTCACTGGATTTCTTGGAGCTGCCCACCTCTCTCTGGCTATGCTGGGTGAGTGCCCTTCTATCTGATCATGCTCCACTGCCAAAAAGAATCCACAAGCGTGTGCAGAATTACACTTCCAGAAATGGTGATGGTGAGGGGTAGAGGATTAGGGGGAGGAATTCCACTCAATGGGATGAATTTAGAGGCAGTTTGTCACATTAGCCTCTGGAAAGGGGCCAAGATAGAAACTAGAAAAACCAGGCTGCTCAAGTCAAAGGCCCAGAAGACTCCTCTTGTCTCTTTCCACATTTCAGCCAACTCAGTACCACGAACAGTCCCTGGGATTCTGGACCACTGCTGAGTTTTATTCTGGAAGTGAGTCTGGATCCTGGGGCTCCTACTTCCCCCTCATTTTGCCTATTCCACTCCCTCTCAGCCCTTTTCACTGATCGACTCTCTGGCAAACAACCACTTCCAAGTCTTTTAGATTATATCTTGTTCTTCATCTTGTTTTTTCTTGCTAGCATACTCCAGACGTTTCAGTTTTAGACATTATGTATTGGCTTTCAGAAACTCTTTGGTTCATAGTACCCTTCTACAATACATATATTTTTATCCTTCCAGTGTAGGTACCTGGTGATTTTGACTGGATTGAGAGCCAGAGTTAAAATTACTGACTGATGAAATAATTACTCAAACTAAGACAAATGTTAAGCTCCCTTATTTTTTCTTTGCCTACATCTTTATGTTTTCTAGGAACTTAGTAATTGCCTGGTATGTTTACTTTCTTACTCCTCATGATCTTTTACTTTAATCAATCTATACCCCAAGTCCCCCTGGATAAGTAAATCCCCTTGATATCTTCAAAGTCATGATGGTTGTTGTCAAGGTCATTTTCTTGGTGGAGGTTCCCCTCTGCCTTGCTATCTACCCAGGTAACCTGTCCCATTCTGGGCCTGCTGCCCTGTTATCTCCACTCCCACCCACTCACTTTCCTGATGAATTCCTTTACCTTCTCATGGGCTGATGCCCTGATTCCCCAGATCCAAAGTCTTGGTTTATTTTGGTGTATTCCTTCCTCTCAGGAGCTCAATTTTTAACTTCTAACAACAGGTTCACAGACAGGAAGTTTTCCATCCCTTGCAGTGTATGAAGTTCTTCTTATTTTACAGGGACGCACTTGGGAGCTTTGGTAACCAGCAAGAAAACTGGGACTACAGGAGGATCCCCACAAAGGGAACAGATGGCTCTTTTGATGTACCAATTGTCTGAATCATTTCCATCCCGTTTCCCCAACAGGCAGCAGAAACGTAACACCAGGAGCAGGGGTCATCTCTAACTCATAGGACCCTTGCAAAGCCCTGTTCTGGGTGGTTTGGCTAAAGGGCATGATCATTTTAGGTAAGCATCCTCAGAGTTCTTGGCCTCAGGCTCCTTCCCTGAGCAATGGGTTTGTCAGATAACTTTCCTCACATAGGCAAGGATCAGCTGTGGAGAAAGCCCTTTGAAACCAAGTAAAACATTTTTGTTCAAAAATACGCCCCAGAGTGCACTGAAAGCATTTTAAAAAACACCTGACCTCACCTGGCATTTCTGTTCTTTTCTTAACTATGGGACAGATCAAATGAGAAGGGTGGGACAGGGTTAATGGGGGTCCTGGAGCAGAGAAATGGAATCAGGAGAAAAAGGCTATGAGAAGTGAAAGTAGGGGGAAAGAAGGAGGCAGGATGGTGTCAACTCCGGGAAAAGCCCAGGGATTCCTAGTCAGTGTAGTGGAGGCATGAATGGAGGAACCTCAGAGAGTCTCCTTGGCCCGGGGTGTCTATGGCCATTTAAGTTCCAGGAGAGAGTTCTCCTGGGACCCTATGTTATGCCTGGGGCACAGATTGTCTGCCGGGAACTTGTTGTCTGAAAAGCAAGGGAACACAAGATCACTGGGAGGAGCAAGCAGCACCAGAGCATGAGGACCATGGTGTACTGGAGACTCCTTCCCTGGGTCTGGCTTATGGGCACCTTCTCCTTGATAGAACCAGTCCAAGGGAAGAAGTCATTTTTCTTTATACAATTCTCTCCAAAGACATCTTCACCCCTTGGCTTCAAAGGGCTCAGAGATGGCCTACCTGGTGCTGGGATCATCTGGGAAGGCTGAAAATTCTCTTGAGCTCCATCTTCCAAATAAGTGGTTAGGACCCAGACATGACCAAGCTGTAGGTATTTTGAGGTCATACATGGATAAAAAAACAAAACAAAAGACTACTCCTTCAATTCCAGTCACTCCTCTCTGTAATTGATAGGACTAAACAAAATATTAGTTGAAACAGACAATCTGAAACCAATGGAAGAATACACCTCTTTCCCTGATGCATGAAGTAGTAACAATGTGCAATTCCAGAGCAATATCGTGTGCTGGAAAAACAAGTCCCAATTAAAGTCATCAAAATGTTTTCTGACTATGATAATATGAAACTACAAATTAAAACCAATAAGATACTGTTAAAAATCCCAATTATGTCGAATGTAAAAATATATTTCTATATAAATCAAAGGTCAAAGGCAAAATCACCAGGAAAATAAGAAAATATTTTGAATTAAATAACAAAAATAAGATATCTAGATTTGCGATGAAGCTTAAATTCTGGGGGAAACTTGATGCTTTAAGTGCTTAAATTAGAAAGGAAGAAAGATCTAAGCTCAGTTCCACATTTAGAACATAGAAAAAGGACAGCAAAATAAACCCAAGGTGAGTAAAAGGGAGGAAATCATAAAGATAAGAGAAGAAATCAAATAAATAGAGAAAGCAGGCAGCAAGAGAGAAAACAAACAGCGGCAAATTTGCTTCTTTGTTAAATTGGCAAACTTCTAGTAAGACTGATGAACAAATGAAGAGAAAAAAAATCACCAATATCAGGAATGAAAAATAAACTATCACCACAGATCCCGCAGACATTAAAAGAATAATAAGAGAACATTATGAATGCTTTTGCCAGCTTCAGTGAAATGAACAAATTTACTGAAAATTAAAACTTAACAAAATAGAAGAAAGGAAATAATTAAAAATAAAGAAAATTACGAACTAGTGTTACTGAAGACTGCAGATTTTAAAAACTTAAACAAAATTTTACCCAAACAAACATAGGCTACAAGATTAATATAAATCCAAAACCAAAGCAAAACAGAAGCAAAGCCAAAACACACCCAAAATGTATTCTTGCATATATAGGCTACAAATAATTAGAGAGAAAATCTTTAAATCTTTTCAAGTACAGTAGTGAGAAAACCAGAAAATATTTAGGAATAACTTGTACAAACGGTGTCTAATACATCTAAAAACCAAGACACCAAAAACCAAGAAGTAGTGTGGAGAGAAACTAAGGAAGACAAATAAATCGATCCTTTGTTCATGGATAGCAAGACTTGCCTGTTAAATATAGGTTTTCACACATTCTTCCAGAGATTCAACCAAATAACCAAAATTCTAAGAGACTTTTTTCAAATTTGCAAATTAATGAACTGATTCAAAATTTGTATTCGAAAACAAAAGAGACCTAGAATAGCCTAAGAATTTTTTAAAAGATGAATAAAGTTTGAGGATTCATTTTCAGTTTTAAAAAGTTGATAATATATTGCATTTATAAACATTATTGTGCAATTGCACCTATAATCTTAAAATTTTCTGCTTTCTGACATCTCAACCTTGGGCTTGGTGAAATTCCCAAGAGGAATGCTTCTACCAAATACGAAATTATTATTTTGTTAAACTAGAAATTGAGACAGACTGCTACCAAATTAATGTCACTGACAGGGGCGACTAATACTAATTATCAAAGCCAAATGTAAACATTGGTAAAGGATACATTTCACTACAAATATAACTTCAGTAAATCATATTCTAACAAAGATATCATTTTCTTTAGCAATACAAGACAAATATGATTTTACTATTAAAGTTGGCATTAAGATGATACAAGTAATTGACCCTATAAAACTAAATAGAGAAAACTATAGAAGGGAAACAGAATTATAGCAATAAGGAAATACAATAAACTACTTGAAACAAACAAAAGTAAAGCAATTCCAAAGATGGAATTATCATAAATTATATGACATGTATGGTTGCTCCCTAAACTCATACTGAATGAAGCTGAAAAGCTTTTCAGCAATTTAAACATTCTTCACTGATGACATTTATTTGGATATGATGGCCTATTTATTATACCTGAGAATAACGTTCACAGAATTGACCTGTATATTACTATCTCCCTCTTAGATTTGTGTCATATTCCTTGTATTTCTTTTCTTTTTTAATAGTTCATTTTATGTGCCCTCTTTTTTATTATAGATATGTGTGGGTTCAAGTCAAGAGTAGGTACATAATCAGGTTGCTGCAGATGAAGTTTGGACCTCCAACTGGCCCTTACTTCCTCTGGTTTAAGACCAGATGCGCTTTGTGAGGTCACATGCCCTCCCTCCTTCCCTCCCCTGGCAGTGTCCATCAACTTCTGATCCCTCCTTTGTGCTACTGTGATTAATGTTCAGGTCCCACTTATGAGTGAGAACATTTGGCATTCAGTTCTTTTTTTCTGTGATAGATCACTAAGTATGATGGTCTTCAATTCCATCAAATTTGCTACAAATTGCGTGATTTTGTTCCTTATGGCTGCATAATACTCCATTGTGTATATGTACCACATTTTCTTTATCCAGTCTACTTTTAATGAGCAATGAGGTTGGTTCCATGTTTTTGCCATTGTGAAGAGTACAGCTATAAACATGTGTGTGCAGCGTCTTTTTTGGCAGAACAATTTGTGTTCCTCCAGGTATATTCCCAGAAGAGGGATTACTGGATGTTTTGGAAGGTCAACAACTGTTTTCTATAGAGGCTGAACTAGGCTGCACTTCCATGAACAGTGCAAAAGTGTTCCTTTTTCTCCGCACCTTTGACATCATCTGTCATTTTTTGGTTTATTGATGAGGGCACACAAAACACACACACACACACACACACACACACACAAACACAGAAACATACAAACATACAAACATAAAAATACACAACATCACATACACATACAGAAACATACGTACATACTCTCTACAAACAAAATAAGCCAATTTTTGTTTCCTCAAATCCAAGGGAAAGTTCTGGAAAGCTCTTGCAACCAGACTCTCCAAGGAAATGTCAATGTCCAGATTAATCTCTGGGGATCACAATGGAAACCCCTCAAGAAATGCGGGACTCCGACTTCATGTTGGTCACTTCGGGAATACCCAAGGGTAAGAAAGTCTGAGTCAGGGTCATAGTCAGAGATGCAGGAGGATGGAGGATAATTAGCAGAAGAGGCCAAATGCAGGAGGACACAGAGGAGGTGAGGAGAAGCCAGGGACTCCTGGGAGCAGGTCTCACTGGGTGCCTCGGGTCGCTCCTGCTGCCTGGACTCCTCCTCAAATTGACAGAGACCCAATAAAATGCCCCTGGCATGTGGTCAGACCTACCCCAATCACTTTTTTTTTTTTCAGTTTCTTGTTTCCTGGTCTCCATCCTGTTGGCCACCATTTCCTCAACTTTCTTGTCTCCTATAATCTTGAGTTATGAAGTCATGTTTTGCCTTTTCATAATGTGGTTGGAGGTTCCCATCTGAACTTGTCACCATTCCCTGGCTCCCTTCTCACCAGAGGAATCAGTAACAAATGTCCTGGGCTTGACAAACCCCCCCCAATACCTCTGCGTCTTCCCAGTGCTCCACTAAGAAGGGTTTTTCTGCTCCCAGATAGGCTGAAGACTTGCAGGACAGTGCAGGAGCCACAAAGAGCTTCCTGAGCCTCACAGGAGTCACCTCCTCCCAAACCCCAGGGTTTTCCCAGTCACGCAGTCCCAGGAGAGTTGTCCTGGGGCCACATGATCTGCCTGGAGTCACGAATGATCTGCTGAGGAGTCCTCTGGGGAGCAGAAGGACACCAGATCCCTGGGAGGAGCAGCACAAGGCTGAGGCCTGTGACTTCTTCCTTGGTTCTGGTCCATGGGATTTTTCTATGGGGAGTGTCAACAGGTAATAGTTGGAGGGAAGCCGGGCTCGGTGGCTCAGCCTGTAATCTCGCGCCTTTGGGAGGCTGAGGTGAGTGGATTGCCTGAGCCCGCAGGTTCGAGACCCGCCTGGGCAGCGAGACCTCATCTCTACAATAAATCAAAAAATCAGCCGGGTGTGGTAGCGCATGCCTGTAATTCCGGCTACTTGGAAGGCTGAAGTGGAAGGATCACCGGAGCCCAGCAGGTCGAGGTTGTGGTGGCCGGAAGCGGCCACTGCACTCCAGTCTGGGTGACAGAGTGAGACTCCAACTCAAAAAAAAAAAAAAATAGTTGGAGGGAGACATGGGATCAGATGGTGAATTTTTATGGTAGGATATTGTTTTCCATTTATTTAGTTTCATTTTGCTTGTTCCCATGGGAGATATTACAGCATGTTTGTGTGCAGGAAGGAATGAGCGAGCCAGTAGAGTGGGAAACTGATGATGCAGGAGAAGGAGGAGGCTGATCCTTCTTTATCTTTTCAGTTTTATTAAGGTATAACCGACAAAAAACTGTGTATATTTTATACACCAATAATAAGCAAGCAGATAATCAAATAAAAATACAATCTCACCCAAAATACAATCCCACCCACAATAGCCACCAAAAAAATAATGAAATTCCTTGGCATCTTCCTAACCAGAGAAGTGAAAGAACTTTACAATGAAAATTGTGAAACAATGCTCAAAGAAGCCAAAGAGGATACAAACAAATGAAAAAGTATGTCTTGTTCATGGATTGGAAGAATCAACATGATTAAGATGTCCGTCCTACCTAAGGCAATCTGCAGACTCAATGCAATACCCATTAAATTACCAACATTATTCTTCTCAGTCCTGGAAATAACAATACAGAAATTTATATGGGAACAAAAATGACCACAAATAGTCAGCAAAAGAAACAAAGTGAGTTGTATCACACTATCAGACTTTAAGCTTTATTATAAAGCTACAATAATGAAAACAGCTCGGTATTAGTACATAAACAGGAATATAGACCAATGGAACAGAATTGTGATTCAGACGCAAAACGTCAATTTCTCAACCAACTCATCTTTGACAAACCCTCCACCAACAACCACTGGGGAGAGGAGAAATTCAGTAAAACTGGGAAAACTGGCTGACCACATGAAGAAGAATGATGCAGGACTCCTACTTAGCATCATACACAAAAATCAACTCCAAATAGCTCAAAGACCTAAACATAAAACCTCAAACTATAAGAATCTTAGAAAAAGCAGGAGATGCTCTTACAGAAAAAGGAACAGGCAACCCATTCCTGATCAGAACCACAAAAGTCCATGCCTTTAAGAGATAAGATAGACAAGTGAGGCCTCATCAAACTGAAAAGTTTTTGCAAAGCAAAGGAACCATCAAGAAAGCAGGGAGACAGCCCACAGAATGGGAAAAAATATTTGCTAACTGTATTTGACAAAGTCCTAACATCTAGGATCTACAAGGAACCTAAATGTGCTGAAAGAAAAAAAAAAACTCCATTAAAAAGTGGGGAAAAGGCATGAATAGACACTTCTCAAAAGAAGATATATGAGCAGCCAACAGACACATGAAAAAATGCTCACACTCGCTAATCATCAGAGAAATGCAAATCAAAACCACTTTAAGATACCTCCTAAGTCCAGTAAGAATGTAGCAGGAATCTCTACAGAGAGAGATGGGACATGAAGGCTACTTTGCCAGGAAACAGCATTTATTCGTGCCAGCACCAGCTCAGTGAATTTGCATCCAAAGGCTGAACCCCAAGTGTAGGGAGGCACTGCCTTTTATACATTTTTAGCTTCCTTGTCCCCTGATAAGGCTTGCTTATTAGTAACATACTGGTTAATTGAGTATTTCATAGCTCAAGTTTACAGCAGAGTTACACTTGTGCATTACAGATTGGGGCCACATTTCTTTCTAATATGTATCATCTAAGAAAGTTCTTCTGGTGCTAGAAGAACCCTTTCATTATTCTGGGAAGGCTTTTATCTTATTAGACTTGGGGGAAGGGCTCCCTACCTCATTCCCCTCTTTGATGCTCAAATCCCTTTCTAGGGTTATAGAGCATCACTCTGGTTTAAAGGTTTGTACTTTCATGACAGCATTGCATGCATTGCTGTTTTTCGTTCAACCATGGCCTCAATTAAGCTGGAGACAGACTTTATAACTAAGGGAGCTAAACAGGGAGGGATTAGACAAATTCCCAACATCATGAGTACAACGCCAATGAGGGTCTTAAATTCTCCAAAAGTTGAGAACCAACCTTCAAACAATTCTTTGGGGTTCCAGCCTTTCCAGGTTTGGACTGGGACATGAGCAAGCTTTTCATCTGATTGGTGATTCCCTCTATAACCTTTCCCTTATCATCTATTTTGCAAGCAGCAATTGCTTAAGTTAAACTTTCCACAAACCTCTCCTTCAGAAGCAAGCAAGTTATTTAAAGCTAAGGAGTTTTGATAAATGGCATTGAGCATTTTAGTTTGCTGTTTGGCCAATATGTTAAGGGCCCTTATAGTTTTATTAGTTAAAATTTTAATAACCACCTGTAATTGAATTATGTGGTTCAGCATGTAAATGGGGGTCTGATAGCCCCAAGATCCATCCTGTCCAAAAGAGATAAAGGAGTGCTAGCAGTAACCTCTCACCATAGGTCCAGCTGTCTGGAGCAACTGATGTCAAACCTGCAACAAAACCCAAGGCAAGAATTACAGCAACAGACATTAGTAAGGGATGACACAGCATTATATTAAAAGCACAGTCCATTTGTTTGTCTGATGGTCGATTCCTCAAGCTTCTGCCATACGTAGATTAGTCAGCTTCTGGAGTGACTAAAGCAGGGCTGTAGTCCTCTAAGTTCCTGGGCATCATGGTTTGTTTTGTTTGGAGAGTCAGCTCCCCGGGTGTTGATGGATTAGCAGTGCACTCCCAGTCTCAGAAGCCCATTTCACTCTGCTGTGATGAATCCAGGGACCCACCTCAGCTACCTTCATTGCAGTGGGGGGACAAAATAACAGTAAATGGGTCTCTCCAAGGGGCTTTAGGGGCTGGATGTTCCATTCCTTTACCTATACATCATCCATGGGTTTAAAGGGGTGAGCATCTGTGGTTAAGCTCACATGTATCAATGATGTCTAGCAGTGAGGGCTGAGCCTAGAGCCTGCATCTGCTGTCTCAGAGCAAAGTTATCCACCTCTTTTAAATCTCCTTTTATACCTTTAACAATGGGAGGAGGATGCCCATAAAGAATTTCAAAAGGGGAAAACCCTGTCTGTTTAGTGGGGCTAGACCTGATTCTTAGCAAAGCAATTGGCAACAGCTGGTCCCATCTCAAATGAGTTTCCTGACACAGTTCACTCAGTTGTAGCTTTAAAGTCCAGTTCATCCATTCCACTTTTCCGGGGCTCTGGGGGCAATAGACAGTGTGTAATTTCCATGTGATTCCTAAGCCCCTTGCCATTGATTGCATTACCTCAGCCACAGATGCCTGCCCATTGTCTGATCCATTAGTGATCTGGATTCTGAATTGGGGAATGATTTCTTTTAGAAGTAGCTATGCCACCTCATGTGCCTCTTTGGTGCAGGGAGGAAAAGTTTCTACCCAACCCGAGAAAGTACACACAAAAACTAACAGATATTTACAGCCTTGGACCTCAGTGAAGTCCATGATTATGTTTTCAAATGGGGCCCCTCCAACACTCTGCACTCCCAGAGAGATCTTAGGCCCCTGCCACGGGTTATTTCAGGCACGTTTCTCATTGTTCACATACTGCATGGGTTATACTGGGTTATACTGGAGTTATACTGGGTTATACTGGAGAGTCAGGGTACATAAAAATGCTGGCATAATGTAGTCTTGAGAGCAGTTCAAACCTTATGAGTTTCTTGATGAAAATGCTTCACAAAAGTTGGGACCAAAGCCTCAGGGACAGCAACTCGTCCGTGTTTAAATTTCCACCATCCACCTGGGAAATAATTCCCCTCTTCTTCTTCTTTTTTTTTTTTCTTGATGTTCCAACCACAAAGTCATCTCTTTTTTTTTTTTTTTAGCTTTATTTTTATTTATTTATTTTAACATATTTTTTATTTTAAAATTGTGGGGTACAGTTAAGGGTTAGGTATACAAATATGCATTGTGCAGGTACCCTTGTTGATGAGGTGTGCCTCACCCCCGTCCCCAGACAGATATTGACTATTGTTAATCCTACCTCCCTTCCCCTCCATCTTCAGTTTTGAACCAAGTCTGCTCATGCCGTGAATAATTAGGGTCCCATTCCGCCAATGGACTTGGGAACAATGCAGCAGCCAAAGTCATTGTTCCTTGGGAGGCTGTGAGCTTTGCCTCCTGATCCTCCTTCCAGTTTTCTTGAGTAACCATCGTGTCTTCCCTCTGGTTCCCCAGTAATGCATGACTGCTACCTTTTTAGGGGCCCATACAGCATCTAAGAATTCAAGAATTTCTTTACCCTATTTTATGTCCTTGCCTCTCAGTTGATTAAGCCCCCTTTCTTATATAAAGTCCCATGTGTATGGAGAGTGACGAAGGCATATTTAGAGTCAGTGTATACATTGACATTTATTCCTGCTGCTAACTGGAGGGCTCATGTTAGCACAATTAATTCTGCCTTTTGTGCTGAAGTTCCTTTAGGCAGAAGCTTTGCCTTGATGGTGGACTGGAGGGTTACTACAGAGTATCCTGCAAACTATTCTTCCTCCCTTATGAAGCTGCTGCCATCAGTGAAATAGTCCACATATGGATCCCTGAGGGGTTGGTCTGTCAAGTCAGGTTGGCTGGAGAACACCTCGTCCATGACCTTGATGCAATCATGACAGGGCTGAGCCACCTCAGTAGGCAGCAGGGTTGAGAGTTCGCACCATTTCCAAGTGGATGCTTGGATTCTCACCTAACATTCCCTGATATTTGACCATTTGACCGTTAGTTAACCAGTATTGCCCTTTACGTTTCATTAATGTCGACACCGAGTGTGGCCCCCAGACCATTAGTTCTTGTCCCATAGTCAATTTGTCAGCCTCTGCCACTAGAAGGGCCGTGGCAGTGAGTGCCAGCAAGGCAGCCAGCCTCAAGCAACAGCGTCAAGCTGCTTGGAGACGTCTGCTATTGGGCAGTGCCATGACCCTAGCATTTGGGTTAAGACCTCTGCCCCCACTCTAGTTTGTTGATGTATATATAAGAAAAATGACTTAGATATGTCAGGGAGCCCCATGCTAGGCGCACTAATGAGGGCTTGCTTGATTTCCTCAAAGACCTTCTGACCATAACATAGGTTTTATTCTCCCCCCTTTGTGGCTTCATAGAGAGGCTTTGCCAGCAGTGAAAAGTTAGGTATCCAAAATCTACAAAACCCTGCACCCATCAGGAATTCCCAACCTGTCTGGTAGTTGGAACTGGAATGGAGCAATCAGCTTGTTTTCTTTCTGGGCCAAGCTGATGTTGATCCTGGGATAAATGGAAGTAGAGTATTTTACCTTCTTTTGGCAGATTTGGGCCTTTTTCTTTGAAATTTTGTAGCCGGCCTTCCATAGGAGGGTAAGAAGTTGTTGCGTTCCTTTCATGCAGTCTTCCCGTGTTTGCCCTGCCAGCAGCATATCATTAACATACTGGAGCAGCATATAGCTGTACTCATCTGCTAGGAAGTCTTTTAAGTCAGAGGTTAGTGCTGTACCAAAAATGGTTCGTGAATTTTTGAAACCCTGTGGGATTGGGGAATTTTTGAAATAAAATCAATTGGCTTTTGTTGCCGTTATCAGGATTTTTCTATTGAAAAACAAAAATCAGCTGACTTTGAGGAGTCAAGTGGACACAAAAGAAAGCATTTTGAGGTCTAAACAGGGAAAGTGGGGATAAGACTTAGGAGAGTGTAGGGGTTGGGGACAGCTAAGTGTAAAGTAATAGTGGCTTGATTTATTACCAGTAAGTCTTGAACTGATCTATAATCATCTGCCCCCTGTTTATGAACCGGCAGTAGCAGTGTATCCCAGGGCAACTGACAGGGCCGGAGGATTCTATATTTTAAAAGTCTCTCCAGGTGGAATACTGACAGAAATGCAATTAAATCTATAGATTCTCTGGGTTTCACAAACATTTTAAAAACATTAATTCTTCCCTACAAGAACATGAAATATACTTTCATGTGTTGTGCCTCCTCCAATTTCTTTAAGAAATGTCTCATAGTGTTCAGTATGCAGATCTTTCACCCCCTCAGTTAAATTAATTCTTAAATACCTTATTGCCTTTGATGCAATAGTAAATGGAATTATTTTCTTAATTTTCTTTTCAGATAGTTTGTTGTTAAAGTATAGAAATGCAACTGATTTTTAATGTTGATTTTATACCCTGTAACTTTATTAAATTAGGTAATGAGCAAGTGCTCACGCGCGCGTGTGTGTGTGTGTGTGTGTGTGTGTGTGTGTGTGTGTGTGTGGTGAAGTCTTCAGGGATTTCTCCATATAAGATCATGGAGCATGTCATCTGCAAACAGAGATAATTTTTTTCTTCCTTTACTTTTTAGATTCTTTTCTTTGTCTAACTGCTCTCCTAGGATTTCCAATATCGTTTTAATTAGAAGTAATGGCTGGTCACCCTTGTCCTGATTTAGAGGAAAAGTTTTCAGGATTTAGTTGTTGAGTGTAATGTTATCTGAATGCTTGTCATATATGGTCTTAATTAAGTTGAGGTACATTTCTTCTGTACTTAATTTATTGAGAGTGGTTTTTTTAATCATGAAAGGGGTTAGAGTTTTTTCGGGTGATTTTCCTGCGTCTAATGAAATGATCGTATGATTTCTGTTTTTCGTTCCATTTATGTTATGCATCACATTTATTAATTTTCAGATGTTGAACAATCATTACATCCCAGGGGAATATTCCACTTGGTAATGGTGTGTGGTTCTTTTAATGTGCTGTTGAATTCAGTTAGCTAGTATTCTTCTGAGATATTATACAGCTATGTTCATCAGAGATATTGACCTATAACTTTCTTTTAATGTTCTTATCTGGCTTCAGTGTCAGAGGAATGCTTGGGGTGGAGTCTGATTTTTGTACCCCAGTGGGAGGAATGGTTTTAAGCAGGAGGGGGAACATCTATCATCACTGGTGAGAAGGCTGAAAAGACAGCAGCAGATGTGAGGATTGCAGAGGGATGATGATGCAGTTACCTCCTGAATATTTCTTTTTTTCTGAGTGTAAGGCAATTAAATCAACTACCCAAAAGCAAGGTGTATGGAAAGATTGGATGGATGAGGCAGAGGAGGAACGTGGGTACTTGTCCCCTGAGTGTAAGAGCGAATTATCATTAGAAGAGGGCTGGGTACCACTGAGGTTGTCAACTTGAAAGAGAGAGAGAGAGATTTAACCTTTGGGCAGCAGCAGAAGGATGTATAACAGATTAGAAGGAAATGCAATTATTTATCTCTGATGTGAGGATTATGGGCTATTTTAAATATGTAAAAGATCATTTTAAACATTTTGTAATTTTCTGCAGTGGACACATACTATACTATAATAATAAAAAAGCTACATTTAAACATTAAAATGGAAAGGCAGATGGGTAGAAATTAGATAATTTATCAATTCAGAAAGTGCAGAAAACACTTGAGAGAATAAAGCTAATTGTCTCTTTCCCAGCAAACCCGGGTCCTTACAGCCACTGCATATACATGCTCTGATCTGAGAGGGTCTTAGAAAGTCTGTCCTAACCCAAATACCTTCCCACAGGGTGATACCATGTTTAGGGGTAGGGCTTGGCCTCCAGAATCCTCTGCTAGACTAGTTGGTCCTAGAGAAAAAAATAATCATCATGGCGGTCTTTCTTTGAAAAGCTTCCCCATTGCAGGTCTTTCTGCCTTGAATCTTCTTTCTCTTTTTCTCGCTAATAAACTTTGTTTTAAAACTTAAAAAAAGAAAGAAAATTATCATGATTGCCATTCTGATCCTTGTCATCATCATCATAATCCTTGTCAGCTTTGCTATCATCATCATTAATGCCACTGACTGAGTTGTAATAAATGTGTTTAGCAATCATCCTATTTCTCTTCCTTTTCTTCCTCTTTCTCCTCCTCCTTTTCCACAAAATTGTAATAAATGTCTTTAAATCTCTATTGCTCTTTAGTTAAAATGTTTATTGACACTAAACTGAGCCCTACAGAGTTTTAAACACATTGCTCTTCATCACAACTGATCTGGGTAGCTTTAGGTCCATCTGATCTCAAGATCCAACCTCTTTAACTCTAGAGTATTTTGCTCCTCCAAGGAAATAACACAGTTATTGTATACTTTTTATTCCCAAACCTTGGTCTAGGTGCTTCACACTGATGATCTTGTATCATTGTATGTAGCTCAGTGCAGGCCCTATAAGGCTGGATGAACTTACAGTATCAGTGAATTCCCATTTTAGACCAGCCAAGTGACTTAACTTTTGGTTCCTTGAGAGAAGGATTTTTTATTTTATTCACCCATATACAGAGTGTGTGTTTGTGTACAACTTAATGTGGTCTCTAGTTAGACTTCTTACTTCAAGCTGAGGATCCTTGATTGATCAAAAGCACATGCACAATTAAGACGATGGTTTAGACATCTTTGTATTCTTCCCCTCCTTTAACTGTAGGGAGTGCTTGATATCCTTCACATGAGCACCCAGGTGTTCTCCCTCCCTAAATCTCCAGTCCTCTTTCCTTATCTACCCATAACACAAAGATTCTGACATTGTACTGCTACTGTATCTAGTGCTTGCAAAGGGAGCAGCAATTCCTGGCTTCTCGGGTGTCTCACAGAAGACACTTTCAAAACAAATATCTTCTCATAGACTGATACAGATTGTCATTCACAACATAGCACTGATTGATTGTTATAGAGAAAATCCCATCCCTAATGAATGAAGGTAGGCATAGAAGGTGTTAAAGGGCAAGGAACCATGGCACCTTGACAGATTGCATGAATTGGAGGTATATTACCTCTGCTTATTAAAGTTTAGAAATGATAAATACTATGCCAAAACCACACAAAATGGTACTGGCTGAGGTCAAAATTAGACCAGTCTTACTCCAAAACCCATGTTCTCTTCACACCCATCTCTTGTGGCCTAAAGTCATTGATAGCCATCATTGAAGAGGCATCATGTGTGTAGGGGTGTCCAGACTTTCCTTATAAAACTAGCTTTGGATCAGCTATCTAGTCGGAAGGAAGGGTGACTAAGGGACTTTTTTTGAAGGTGCTTTTGTCGAGAATGTTCTATTTTCTTCAAAATTTTTCTTATTTTTGGTAGCTTGGGGAAGTTGGTAGAGAATATGGAAGGAATAAAGCCTCTCAATATACCCTTTTTGATCTCCACTGTGCTCATGGATTCCTTTGCCAAATAAGTTTATTGCTTTTTCACTGAAATTAGAGAGTAAGGTTCAATGAAGGAGACAGAGCTATTTACTTATTCAGGAACTGGTACTCCCAACAGCTTTCCCTCACATGAGTTTGGCAAAACCAAAGGCAAGAAACTGAAAATGCTAGGCCTTCGTGCTTGGGCTTTGGGGCAATGAACTTAGGGAGCCTTTCCTCACCTCCCATGTTCCTGTACTCTGTGGAGGTAAGGAATATTTCCTCCTTCTTTCCAAGGCTTGGTAATTTCTTACAATCTATCTTTGATACATTTAAGATGGTTTTTATATTTAACATGGCATTTCAGCTGCTTTTAGTGAGAGGATTTATCCATATATTGTCTTCTACCTTTTACAGAATATATCTCAGGAAAAAGATTATTAGTCCTAGAATAATTGGTAAGAATCTGAGTCTGAATGCATAATCTGGACAGGATCTACTAAGTGTTTTATGAGTATAATGGATGTTCATACAGTTTATGTGTTGAGTGGATAATTTATACACACACAAGAAAATTGAAAACATATTTAAGGACATGGAAAGATAAATGTGTTACAATGCCATCTACCTCTGTTGCAGAAAAACAAATCAGAGAGACCATGACACTGAGACTGGTAAGCAGGAAGCTTCATTTATTTCTGGAATGCCGGTGTTTGGACCAGCAGACTCCAGTTGCAAAGGCTAGGCACGATCGCAGTCGGGTTTCAGCTTATATATGTTTTACATTGGCTCTGGGGGGAAGGGGCTTCCCAGGGTGGAAAGTTTTGTACCATTTTGAAACAATAGCACGAGCTCGTGGTTTTGGCTGCAGGCACTGAGCAGGGCGTTACAGGAAGGGGCTTGTGGTTTTAGCTGAACACGGCGTTTTGCATTAACAAATTGGAACATTTTAACTGTGATATTTGTTTTGAAGCATTTTCTAAAAGCGCCCTACCACACCTCCCATCCCTAGCCATTAAAGTCCTTTATCCAGAACCTGTGAGTTAGAAATTTATCATTTCTCTTTCTTGAAAATGGAAAATGCATGTTTTCAGTCAGTAAAGGTGCTCAAATACAGAGAAGAAATTATCTGCAAATCAAATAACTGATGAAGCATTTGTATCCAGAATCTATGAAGAGCGTTATAACTCAACCATAAAACAAACAACTCTATTAAAAATTGGTAAGAGATCTGAACAAACACCTCATCAAGGAAAATATACATATGACAAGCACGTGCTCAGCATCATTTATCACTAGGGAAATGCTTTGTAGTAACAGGACATTAGTTTAATTTTAAAAATCCAAATAAACTTTTCAGTTTAGTTAATAATAATTCATCAATATTGCTTCATTTGCTGTGACAAATGTACCATAGTAATATAAAGTGTTGACAGAAGAGGAATCTGAGTGTGACATATACAACAACTTTGTATTATCTTTGTGAATAGTCTTAAAGTTAAAACTATTTTCTTGTACGCTGTTGGCAGAAATGTAAATTAGTACAGCATTATGAAAAACAGTATAGACATTTCTTTAAAAAATTGAAAACAAAGCTACTACATGATCCAGCAATCCCTCTTCAGGGCATATATCCAAAGAAAATGAAATCAATATCTCAAGGAGATATCTACACCCCTATGTTTACTGCAGTATTAATTACAATAGCCAGGGCATGGAAACAACTTAATAGTTTATTGACATGTTGAAAAACACTGTGTGTCTTAGTCTGCTTTGTGCTGGTGTAACAGAATACCACAGTCTGGGTAAATTATAATGAACTTAAACAAGAAGGCAGAGCCTCCATGGCCTATCACCTCTTAAAGTTCCCACCCCCTTATAATGTTACAATGGCAACACTGTCATCTTCAAAGTACTCTCCATTTGATGCAATACAAGACGCATTTTTCACAGCTCAAAACAGTTTTTGAACTTGTTAGTTTTAGTGACTTTTAGTGCGTCTTCCTTGGACGAGCCCACAGATACTCTCTTTATCAGGCAATAAGTAATTAGCAAGGTGTTGGGGTATTAACCTCTTTTTGTCTGTCCTACGTAGGCTGGAACTGACTCTAGATGATATTGCAGAACTTTGCTCCCTAGAAGCAATGAGGTTGACAGGACCCCAGAAAGCTAGGTGGCAGCAAGACAGAAGCAAAATGGGCAAAATTTCCAAAATAGTGTTAGAATGGAAGATGTCACCTCTAAATACTTAAAATATGCAAGATTTCAGTTCCAACATATAACTATTAACTAATCAGTCTAATTCTTGTAATATGGATGGGTGATGGTAGATGACAGTGAACTATTTAAAACTTAGCACATAATGAGTCCCACCTTCAATAGCTAAGCTGAATGTGATATATTTGAAAGAACAGATTATACAGCTATTGATCTGCCTAAATGCATTCTTTCAAATACCAATGAAAAAGGGGGCCAGAAGCTATCTCTATCCATACAGGACAAATAATACCACATTTTAAATTTTATCCCATAGCTATCTATCTCAACTCACTATCAAAGCACTGAATAAATGGAGTGGATCATCTGGACATTCCAAAGAATATCACACTGGTTTGCTATTTTGATAGCATCATGTTGTTTGGATTTGATGAGAGGAGCTGGAATTTTACTCTTCATGTTCTGGTAATTGAAATGTACTCCACAGGGTGGTAAACTATACAAACATTCAAGAGTCTGCCACATTGGTGAGGTTTTGAGGAATACAATACTTTGTGGCATGATGGAACATCTCCTCAAGAGTATAGAACAGTAAGTCACACTTTGTACCTTCTGCCACTAAGAAAGTAATCCAACACTGGGGGCCTTCTTCAGGTTTTAGAGGCATTGTACTCTGTCACATTATTGTTCTGATCTTATACATTGAGTGACTTGAAAAGCTGCTGGTTTCAACTGAAACTCAGAACTATAAGGGCTTTTCAGCAGTCCTGGATATTGCCTAAGTTGCCCTGCTGCTTAGTCCACCTGACATAGATATCAAGCCCTAGAGTAAGGAAGGTGGAGGTGGGTGTCCCTGGCAATACTCTAATAGAAGAGTTGCAGTGATAAGACAATGAGGTCTGGCCACCTGCTACAGAGAACTGTACACCTTCTGGCAAACAGTTCCTGAAATGCTGCTGGGACCTGATAGAGATGGAGTATCTGGTTATGGGGCATCAAGGAATGTATGGCCATTTATGTCCTTCATGACTTACATACTGACAGTTCATATCAGCAATCCACTACAACATGGAAGTGGTTCATCCAGGATTAGGAGAAAGGAAACCACAGCAACCTACAGCCCATGGACCAAATCTAGTACATGGCCTGTTTTCGTAACTAAAGTTGTAGTAGAAACTGCTATATCCATTCATTTAGCTATCATCCGTGGCTCCTGTTTGTTTGTTTGATTTTTCGGAGTCTCACTGTGTTGCCCAGGATGGAGTACAGTGGTATACCCACAGCCACCATAGCCTCGGCCTTCTGGGTTAAGGCGATCCTGCTGCCTCAGCCTTCCAAGTAGTTAAACCCACAGGGCTACCACACCACCCACACCACCACACCAGGCTAATTTTTAAAATTTATTTATTGTAGAGACAAAATCTTGCCAAGTTGCCCAAGCTGATATCAAACCCCTGAGCTCAGGCAGTCCTCTCACCTCTGCCTCCCAAAGTGCTGGAATTACAGGCATGAGCCACCATGCCCAGTTTGTCATCTATGGGAGCTTTTGCACTACAACATTAGAGTTGAGAAGTTTAATGGCTTGGACTCCCTTCAAAAAGGCTGATATGGTTATTGTCGCCATATCCATAAATACATACACTCCAGCAATAAATATACTCCAGCAATAAATACACTCCAATAAGTTTCTATTGCTTGCGGAGGCAAATGAACCACTAGGTGGCAAGTTGATTATATTCTTACTTTTTACCTCGAAAAAAGTGGGATTCTTTGTGATTTAGGTTGGTTTGTATTTCAAATCTAGGTATATTTTGCCTTCCCAAAGTGCCACACTCAGAACCATCATCTAAGGGCTCACATAGGTATGATCTTCTAATAGGGGATTCCACATTACAGTGCACCAGATAAGAAACCTATTTTACAGCAAAGACTGTCTGGCAGTGGGCATATGGCAGCGAGATCTACAGGTTCCACCTCATACTGCATCATACAGTTGCTGTCAGCTGTTAGAGCCGTGGAATGAACTCTTGAGGGTGCAGCTGTGGTTTTATCTTGAAGATGACACCCTGTAAAGATAAGTGCTATCCTTCAGAAGGACACATACACCAAGTTTTAAACCAACAGCTGTTATATGGTGCTGGGTCTCCAATAGGTGGAATAAGTAGATGTCTGTCAATGAGGATTTGAAGAGGCAATACTCTTTCATGAGCACTCCCAGTAGCTTGCTTGGGGTATCGGTGCTTCCCAGCCACTCAACAGATCCTGCTGATCTAGAAGTTTGGGGTTCTAGAGCAGGAAGCTTCCATCAAGGAACAGAGTACAAGTTTTATTAAACTTAGAGGTATGGTTACTACCAGTTCATTTTGGGCTCCTTATACCAGTAGAACAGCAAGCAAAGGAAGGAGTTACAAATAAGTAGTGATAATTGATCCTGATCATTACGAGGAGCATAACTTTATTATGGGTCTTACCTTCTTGCTTAGTCCATTGGTTATTCAAGAGCACACTGTTTAATTTCCACGTATCTGTAGAGTTTCTGGTGTTCCTTTTGTTATTGATTTTTGCTTTTATTCTACTGTGGTCAAAATTATACTAGATTATGATAATGATTTTTTAAAATTTTTAAAGACGTGTTTTGTGGCCTGACACATGGCTGTTCTAATGAGAGAAATATGTATTCCATGTCGGCTGAATGAAATAATTTATAAATATCTGTTACTCATTTGGTCTATTGCACAGTTAAAATCCAGTGTTTCTTTACTGATTTCTGACTAGATGATCTGTCCAGTGCTGACAGTGTGGTACTGAAGTCATCATTGTTACTGTATTGAACTTTATCTTTCAATTCAGATCTAACAATACATTCTTTATAAATTTGGGGCTCTGGTATTGGGTGCATATATATGTCCAATTGTTATAGTCTCCTACTGAAATGTTTTCTTTATCACTATATAGTGACCTTCTTTGTTGCTCTTTTTTTTTGAGTTGGAGTCTCACTCTGTCGCCCAGACTGGAGTGCAGTGGCCGCTCCCGGCCACCGCAGCCTCGAACTGCTGGGCTCCGGCGATCCTTCCGCCTCAGCCTTCCGAGTAGCTGGAATTACAGGCATGCACTACCACGCCCGGCTGATTTTTTGATTTATTGTAGAGATGAGGTCTCGCTGCCCAGGCGGGTCTCGAACCCGCGGGCTCAGGCAATCCACTCACCTCAGCCTCCCAAAGGCGCGGGATTACAGGCTGAGCCACCGAGCCCGGCTTCTTTGTTGCTCTTAATAGTTTTTTACTTTAAGTCTATTTTAGGTGATATGTGTATAGCTACTCCTGATGTGTGTGTGTGTGTGTGTGTGTGTGTGTGTGTGTGTGTGTGTGTGTGTGATATCTTTATATCTTTTTCCATTTATTCACCTTCATTCTCTGTGTGTCTTTACAGATCAAGTAAGCTTCCCCTAGACAGAATATATTTGGGTCTTCATTGAGAAAATTCATGCAACCAAAACATATCTTTTATTTATTTTATATTAATTATAAAGATGTGGGGTACAATTCAGGGCTAGGTATACAATCATTATTTATGCAAGTACCCATGTAGATGAGGTCTGCCCCTCCCTCCCCTAGCAGTTTCCCTCAACTGCCACTCCCATCTCCCCTCCCCTGACAGTTTCCCACTACTGCCAACCCCTTCCTTATATTATTATAATTGTTCAAGATCTGTTTATGAGTGAGAACATATAGTACTCTGTTCTTTTTTTCTGTGATAGATCACTGAGTATGATAGAATCTAAATCCATCCAAGTTACTGCAAAGTCCATATGTCTGTCTCTCTTTATGGCTGCATTATATTCCATTGTGTATATGTACCACATTTTTTTATTGAGTGCAGGTTCGATGGGCAGCATGGTTGGTTCCATGTTTTTGCTATTGTGAACAGAGCTACAACAAACATAGGTTTCTTTTTTGTAGAATGATTTGAGTTCCTCCAGGTATATTCCCAATAGGAGAATTCCTGGTTCATATGGAAGGTTAATTTCTAGTTCTTTCAGAAATCGCCACACTGTCTTCCAAAGAGGTTGCATTAGTTTTCATTCCCACTAGCAGTGTAGAAGGTTTCTCTGAGACCTCACCAGTAACTGTTGTTGTTTGTTTTATTAATGATGGTCATTCTTACTGGGGTTAGGTGGTATCTCAATGTGGTTTTGATTTGCATTTCTCTTATGATTAGTGAGGCTGAGCACTTTTTCATGTGTCTGTTAGCTGCCCTTATAGCTTCTTTTGAGAAGTGTCTATTCATGTCTTTTGCCCACTTTTTAACGGGCTGTTTGTTTTTTTCCTTTCGGTGTATTTGAGTTCCTTGTAGATTCTAGAAGTTAGGCCTTTGTCAGACATATAGTTCGCAAATATTTTTTCCCGTTCTGTGGGCTGTCTCCCTGCTCTCCTGATGGTTTCTTTTGCTTTGCAGAAGCTGGTCAGTTTGTTGAGGTTCTGTGGCAGAGAGGGGCTGAAAACAGTTAAAATTATTCTTTCACAAAATTAACTTGCAAGCTATAAACCTACTAGATTTGAGATGTGAGAAAAACCAGACAACCACAAGCCACTTTCCTGTAAGTACAAGACAGTAATCGATTTACAATCTTACTCCCCATCCTCACCTCCCTCGCATCCTTTCTTTGTGAGGTTATCAGTTTACAACTCCTGCTTGTTATGTATATCCTGTAAACAACTTATTCTTTGAAGGTCTGTTTCTACTGATTACAACATTGCAAATTCCAAAAATATGTATAACCATAAACCTCAACCTCCTCCCTTACCTAAACTAACATATGAAACCCTTCTCTTCTTTCTCCGTGTTGCTCAGCCTTGGAGCATTCGCTCCCTGAGTCAAATGGTGCCAAATAAATGATGCTTCCTGAAGTTACCTGGGTGTTACAGTTATCTGTTTTCCCGCAACAGTCCTACTTTTCTATCTTATTTTTTATGATATGGGCACTTAGGGTTCTGATCAGGAATTGGTTGTCAGTACCAATTTCCATAAGGGTATCCCCTGCATTTTCTAAGATTCTTATAGTTTGAAGTTTTACATTTAGGTCTTTGATCCATTTAGAGTTAATTTTTGTGTATGGTGATAGGTAAAGGTCCTGTTTTAATCTTCTGCGTGTGATCAGCCATTCTTCTCAGCACCAGTTACTGAATAGGTTCTCCTCTCCCCACTGGTTGTTGTTGGAGGCTTTGTCAAAGATGAGTTGGTTGAGAAATTGAGGCTTTGCTTCCGGAATCCCTATCTTGTTCCAATGGTCTGTATGCCTGGCCTTGTACCAGTACCGGGTTGTTTTAATTATTGTAGCCTCATAGTAAAATTTGAGGTCTGGAAGTGTGATACCTCCTGCTTTGTTTCTTTTGCTAAGGATTGTTTTGGCTAGTTGTGGTCATTTATGTTTCCATATGAATTTCTGTATTGTCATTTCCAGGTCTGAGAAGAATGATGTTGGTAGCCTAATGGGTATTATGTTGGATCTGTCAATTGCCTTTAGTAGGATGGACATTTTAACACTGCTGATTCTTCCTACCCAGGAGCATGGAATAGTTTTCCATTTGTTTGTATCTTCTTGAATTTCTTTGAGCAGTGTTTTGTAGTTCTCATTGTAAAGATCTTTCATTTCTCTGGTTGGGAAGATGCTGAGGTGTTTCTTTTGTGTGTGTGTGTGGCTATTGTCAGTGGGATTGTGCTTTTAATTTGAGTCTCTGCCTGCTTGTTGTTGGTGTGTAGGAGTGCAACTGTCTTTTGCGCATTTATTTTGTACCCTGAGACTTTGCCAAAGTCTTTTATCAGTGCAAGCAGGTTTTTGACAGATTCTCTTGGATAGGATTATATCACCAGCAAAGAGGGATAACTTGACTTCCTCTTTTCCTATTTGGATACCCCTGATTTCCTTCTCTTGTCTAATTGCCCAAGCTAGGACTTCCAACACAATGTTGAACAAGAGGGGTGGGAGTGGGCAACCTTGTGTTGATCCAGTTTTCAGGGGAAATGTTTCCAGTTTCTGTCCATTTAGCAATATGTTAGCTGTGGGTTTATCATACATGACACTTACAATTTTGAGGTATGTTCTTTCTATTCCTAGGTGTTTTAGGTTTTTTATCAAGAAGAAATGCTGGATTTTATACAAAGCTTTTTCTGCATCTAATGAGATAATCATGTGGTTCTTGTTACATCTGTTGATGTATTTAATTACATTTATGGTGTTGCAAATGTTGAACCAGCCGTGCATTTTGGGGATGAAGCCTACTTGATCATGGTGGATGATTTTTGAGATGTGTTTTTGGATCCGATTTGTTAGAATCTTGCTGAGGATTTTTGCATCTATGTTCATAAGGGATATTGGCCTGTAGTTGTCTTATTTTGTTGAATCTTTACCCGATTTGAGTATCAGTGTGATGTCAGTTTTGTAAAATGATTTGGGGAGTATTCCATTTTTCTCAATAGCCTGGAATATTTTCAAAAGGATTGGTATCATCTTCTCTTTGTACATCTTGTAGAATCTTGCTGAAAAGATTATTTTTGTGGGTAGTTTTCATATGACAGAGTCAATTTCCTGGGTTGTTATTGGTCTATTTAGTGTCTCAATGTCTTCTTGTTTCAACCTGGGGAGGTTGTGTGATGTCAGAAAGTCCTCCATTTAGTTTAGGTTATCAAGTTTGGTGGTCTTCTCTTTCCATGTCGCTGAGGTGATTTGTTAGGCTCTCAGCTTGTGATCTTTCGGTTTTCTTGGTGTGTGCTCATAGAGATATAAATTCCCCTGTTAGAAGTGTTTTCATGGCATTCCAAGGGTATTGGTAAGATATTTCTTCATTTTCATTTGGTTCCAGAAATCTTTTAATTCTGCTTTCAGTGTTGACTCAGTAGTTGTTCAGCATCATGCTGTTTAGTTTCCATGTCTTTTTGGGCTTTGGGGAAATTTTGTTGGTGTTGATATTTATTTTTATTCCACTGTGGTCTGAGACAGTGCACGGTAATGTTTCAATCTTATGGAATTTGTTTATGGTCAAGGATGTGATCGATCTTGGAGTACGTTCCATGTGGTGATGAGTAGAATGCATTTTCTGTTGTTGTTGGGTGGAATAATCTGGAGGTATCTATTAAGTCCATTTGATGAATTGTCAAGTTTAGGTTCTGGATCACCTTGTTGATTTTTTTGCCTCGATGATCTATCTAGGACTATTAGTGGGGTATTCAAGTACCTTGCTATAATAGTGTTAGAGTCAATATCTGTTGTTAGTTTACTTAGTAGTTGCTTTATAAATGCTGGTGGCTCCTGTGTTGGGTGCTTGTATGTTTAGGATGGATATTTCTTGTTGATGGATTGAACCTTTTGTCATTATGTCGTTTCCTTTTGTATCTTTTTAAATTTGGGGGAGCTTAAAGGTTGTTTTGTCTGATATTACAATCGTGACTCCTGCTTTCTTTTGTGATCCATTTGCCCAGAAACTCGTTTTAATTCCTTTAACTGTGAGTATCTGTGTGCGTCCCCTGTGTTGAGATGATTTTCCTGGATGCAGCAGATAATTGGGTCATGGTTTCTTATCCAGTTTGCCATTCTGTGTCTTTACAGTGTTGCATTTAGTCCATTCATATTCAGGCTGATTATTGAAATGTGCTTGTTTACCCATGCCATGAGGTTCTTATAAAGTTTTTTCTTTGTTTTCTTGTATCTTTAGAGTTGATATATGTGTGTGTTTTCAAGTTTCTTGTTGATGCTGTGCTCTGCTGTTCACTTGGGAAGGGTGTAGTCATTCTTTTTTTCTTTCTTCTGTGCTTAATACATTTTTTAATGTCTCCTGTAGATTTGATCTGAAAGCTGCATAATCTCTTAGGGATTGGATGTATGGGAAAGATTTTAATTCTCCATCACTGATGAAGATGAGCTTGGCTGGGTATGAAATTATTGGTTGAAATTGTTTATCTTTGAGGAGTTTGAATATTGGACTCAGGCCTCTTCTTGCTTGTAGTGTTTCTGCCAATAGGTCTGCTGTTATTCTGGTTGGTTTTCCCCAGTAAGCAGTCTGACCTTTCTCTCTTGCTGTCTTTAAGATTTTTTCTTTTGTACCTACTTTGTGTGGGTGAATTACTATGTGTCTAGGGGTTGGTCTTCTTATTTGATGTTTTGTGGGGGTTCTCTGTATCTCTTGTGCTTGGCTGACCATATATCTGATGAAATGGAGAATATTTTCTTGGATTGCCTCCTGGAATACTTGCTCCAAGTTGTTCTCCATTTTCCCTTCTTATTCTGGGATACCAATCAGGCATAGGTTCAACCTCTTGATATAATCACACATCTCTTGTAGGCTTTGTTCTTTCTTTCTGAGTCTTCTATCTGTGATTTTTACAGATCGGGTTAATTCCGTATTCTGGACTTCAAATTCTGAGATTCTTTATTCAACTAGGTTAATTCTGCTTTCCATGCTTGTCATCTTGTTATTTATTTCCTGGATGACATTTTTTATTGCCAAATTCTCTGTTTCAAGTTCTTTCTGTGTTACATCTTGTCCTTCTTGAGTATTATTCACTCTTTCCAACTATTCCCTAGTCCCAGTTGTATTCTGGGGACAGTCGTTGGTGACTTCCATTGTGTGAACACTAAGGTCAGCTTTTTCAGGAGTTTTCTCTTTGTTTCCACTTGAAATTGCCTGTGGTCTTTCTTTTGCTTTTCCTCATTTGTGATAGATCTCTTGTTTTTCTCTTTAGTTCTGTTGTTCAGTGTCAGTGGTAGAGGCTTTCCCTTCTGTTATTTGCTTAGCCCTCTATTCTTTCCTGATCCGGGTTCTGGATTTGTTATATTTTGAAATAAGATGGTAGGTGGAAAGCTTTGCTGTCTCTCATAGTTTTTTAAAGTTGAATAAAGTAGGGGATGGGGTACAAAGATTCAGAAGCTACTTGCAAATTACAATGTTCACTGATTGTGGTGTGTGTTCCCTGAGACCCACTCCCCACCACCACTCTATGATGATGCAATGCAGATAGCAACACAAAAAACAACTGAACACACACACAAACACACACACATACACACACACACACACTCCCCAAAACAAACTGGAATGACAACAAGGTGAAACAAAACAAGCAACAACAAAAGAGAACCAAGAAAACTGAACACACACGCATGTACACACACCTATCACAAAGTAAATGGAGAAGAAAAACATAAAGACCAGGGGGGAAAAAAACAATTCAGATTGAACACTCACACATATATTGACACACACCTTAAACTAAAAAAAAAAATTTTTTTTTGAACCAGAAGAGTAAGAGACCCAAAATAAGCCAACAAGAACAAAATTGAAAGCTGAACACTCAATCATTCACATACACACATAAATAGAAAACTACAACCAAAAGAAGAAAGAAAAGAAAAAAATTGGAGTGATGCAGGTCAAACCCTCACATACATGTTCGTGCACAAAGGAAAAATATTTTTTAAATAGATGAACTAACAAATAGGCAAAAAAAATTTTTTTAAGTTAACAACATTAAAAAAAAAAACCTGTCCTCTTGTAGCAGGCTCTGTAATTACTCTAATCTGATCTCTCCTGCAGCACTTCCACCTGTTTTGCTCTCTCCCCAGTGTCTGGAGCAGGGAAAGAGGAGAGGCAGTGGAAGTGGGTGGGGCTGTAGTCCTCCCTCCCATTCTCCTATGATCAGAGAAATCTCCTCTGGTGGGAAGGTGAGGGATTGTCTCTTTCCTAGGTGTGTATTAGTGGGGGGTGCCCCAGCCAAGCCTATCCTAGAATGGAGTTCTCCTATTGTGACTGACATCCAGGCTCTGCCTGAGTTTGTCCTTCTCAGTCATGGCCCAGCTGTGTGAGTCTGACGTTCAGAGGATTACTGGGGAGAGGGGGTTTAGGTCAGCCACAAATTCACCATTGATCTCTTTGGAGTCTTTCCTCATCCTTTTCTGGCCACAGTCTTTGTCCCACGGCTGGATCAGGGTAGGGGTGGGATATCTGGGACTCAGCACTTATCAAGGCCCTCTGAAGTTTGTACTTTCAGGATATTCCCTCCAGATTATGATCAACCCCTGAGTAGTTGATCCACCAATCACAGAGATACGGTCTGTTGCTCCATGGTGAGCAAGTCTGAGCACTTCCTGTCCTGCCTTCAAGATGGTGGCGGGGGCCTCTCTTGTCCTCTTCCGTGGGATGCTGCCTCCAGACTTCATCTGCAGCCCTTACTGCCAGTGTCCGACCAGGTGCTGAAGTGGTGAGGCAAAGCCTGGAGCCAGCAGTCTCTCCTGCTCCAGTGGTGAGGCAGAGCCTGGGGCAGTAGTCTCTCCCCACTGCTTCTTCAAGGAAAACTTTTGTCCATTAAAAAAAAAATGGTGCTCAGCTTCTGTGACCTGGGAAGAGCCAGGGACTGAGCAGAGAAGTTGCAGCACCAGCTGTGACACCAGGGCTCTGGCCACTTGCTCACAAGCTCCCACTTAGTCATTCTCTCTCCCAGCATTTGCTTTCCAGGAAGGGTTTTATTGATTTTTTTAATGGAAGTTGGCTTCTGCATCCTGGGAATTGCTAGGATCCAAAACCAGCAGCTGTGGCACCAGCTGCTGCACCAGGGGAGACCTGGCCACTAGCTTCCTAGCCCTCACTTGTCAGTCACTCACATGCCCACTCACTCAACAGCATGTACACATTTTCCATACATTCACTCACTCACACCAGGACTCATAGTCTGACCAACTCAGCTGCCATCTTTCCCCAGAATATATCTTTTAAATGATCAATTTAATCAATTTCCACTTAAGTTTGTTATAGCCAGCAGAAAACCTATGGTTGACATTTTTTACTTGTTTGTAGGTTGTTTTATGTGTCTTGTTTTTTTCTTCTTCATTTATTGTTTATCTTTGTTGTTTGATAGTTTTCTGTAATGACAGAGTTTGATTCCTTTCTCTTTTAAAAATTTTGTAATATATATTTATACTCAAATATATGTCAGGCAGAATAGAAGGCATTGTATTAAAATTATATTATTCATAAAACAGCACTACATATTAAGTGTTATAATAGATATACAGATTTCATCAAAGTTTATTTTGTCCCAAATAACATATACTATAACACAAAATAGCATTGGTATATAAATGGCACCTTTTTTTTCTCTTTCATATTTGTGTATCTTCTCTCCCAGTGTTTTTCATACTTTCACAGGTTTTCACAATGGTCTTTTTTATCCTTTCACTTCCAGACATGAGACTAAGAGTTTCTTGTAACACCAGTCTAGTGATGATCAATACCCTGAGATAGTGCTTCACTTAACTTCTCTCTTATTTCTGAAGGATAGCTTTGCTGGATATAGTGTTCTTAGTTGGCGGGGGGTTGTTTTTTTTTTTTCTGGCACTTTTACCATAACCTTCTATTCTCTTCTGGCCTATAAGTTTTCTGCTGAGAAACCTGCTGTTAGTCTGATGGTTATTTCCTTATATGTGAGTTGATGCTTTTCTCTTTATTTTTAGAATTTTCTCTTTGTCTTTAACTTTTGACAGTTTAACTATAATGTACTGCCAAAAGGAATATTTTGGGGTTGAAATTTTTGAGGATTATTTGAGCTTTCCATATGTGGATGTGCCTATCTCTCCAAGACTTGGATGTTTTCAGCTATTATTTCATTTGATAGGCTTTCTATATCTTTCCCATGTCTTCTCCTTCAGAAACATTCATGATGCAAAATTTGGTCACATAATAGTGTCCTCTAAGTCCTGTAGCCCTTCTTTATTTTTTGTCTGAATGAGTTATTTCAGGGGTCCTCTTTTCAAGTGCAGAGAGGTAGAGATTCTTTCCTCTACTCAATCTAGGCTGTTGTTGAAGATCAATATTGTATTTTTTATTTTATTTATTTAACTTCCAGTTTCAAGATTTCTGTTTGGTTTCTTTTAGTGGTATTTATCCCTTTGTGGAGTTTCTCATTCAGATCATGTATTGTTTTCCAGATTTCATTGAATTGTCTATCTGTTTTCTCATATTTTGAAAGACTATTATTTTGAACTTATTTTTGGGCAATTTGTATATTTTCATTTCTCTTGTCTCATTGACTGCAGAATTATTTTGTTTCTTTTGTATTGTTCTATGTCATTGTTTTTCACATTTCTCATATTCCTGCATTTATATTTCCTCATCTAGTGGAACAATCTTCATTTCCGATTTTGTAGAGTCACTTTCATGGGCAAATATTTTTACCTGTAGATGGGTTCAGGTGACAGCTGGGTAGAATGTGCTGACTTTATTTGGGGTGGGTACAGTACAATAATATTTGTGCAACTTATTTAACTATAGTCTTATAAGCATTATTGATGTCTGCAAGTACCTCAGTGGCTTAAGCTGAAACGGTTTGTGTGGATGGTCAGCCTACTCAGGCACTGCTCCCCTGAAGGCAGGGCATCTGGCAGGTCTATCACAAGGCTGATCCCACCTTCTGGACAGTTGAGAATAAACGGGTCCTCTGACTTGCTACTAACCACGATAATATGGCAAGGATGGTGTCACATGAGATGCCCCACTTCTGTTTTGCTGGATGACTCTGTCCTCTCCATCTTCTTCCTTCTCTGCTTGCAAGATTTGTTGAAGCAGAACAGGCCACGTGGGAAGAAACTGAGGTCAGCCTCTGTCCTCTAGCCAAAAAAATAACTGAGATTGTCAATCTAACAGCCATGGAGGAATGAATCCTGCAACAATAGCCTGTGCTTAAAAGTAGGTCCTTCCTCAGTTAAAACTTCAGATAGAGTCCAGACATGGCAGATACTGATTAAAGTCTTATGAGAAACTCTAAGGCAGATGAACCAGCCTAGATTCCTGATCCATAGAAAATTAAACTAATGCACGTGTTATTTTAAGCTTCTCTGTTTTTGGTAATTTCATGCATAGCAATAGATAACTAAAAACACACCCCCTGACTTTCCATGAGTTAAATTATCCTTTGGGCCCATGAAAACTATCCCATGCTTTTCCCTATGGCAGATCTTTGCTTTCTCAAAGAAAATATCCTGCTCTCTCTTAACCAGTGTAAAAGTCAAGTTCTTAACTTATATCAGTTGCTCTCCTCTGACACCATCAAGGAGGCCCCACTGGGAAACAACAGGCAGGATGAAGAGTTAATGGACCTGAGTGTGGCTGGATGCCTCCTCATAGTTCACCCTGCAGTGCAGGTTTTACCAGGAGTTCAGTTGTAGGAAAAGAAGTCAAGTAACAACCAGAAATGGGAGAAGAGTGAACACCCCATGGCTCTGAGGCCTACATGGGGTTGCATTCTCAGGGTGTGAAATGAAACAGTGATGAATAAACTCTGCATGACCACTGCTGATCTTTACCTTTCAGCATTCTGGAGAGTGCATCTCACAAGCCCTGACACCAACACCTCTGACTCCTTCCAAGGAAGACACACCTCTCTCTTCTCCTGCCTCCAGAAAGCTGATCCCATCACCTATGGGTCACTTCATATGCGAGGACTCCTCTGTTGGGGCTGTAGGACATGCAATAGACTGCAGTTCTGTCTCAGTGCCTGGAGAAGAAAGGGAAATTGGTCAGAGCCCACAGGAGGAAATGCCCTATAGAAGGCCAGTGGATGGGCATGGGAGTCAGTATGACAGTGTGTTAATTGGGCTCAGCTGTCACATATCTCCTGAGAGTCATGGACAAGCCCATTGAAGGTCACTGAACTTCCTAATGACCTCAGTTTTCTCATCTGTAAAATGGGGTTGACAGTGACCCTTTGTCATCTGGACTTCTGTAAAGGTTAAATGATTGAATTCATATAAATACCCTAGGAAAGTGACTGACATGTTTATTAAGGCAGAATCCTGTATAAGAGCATGACCCATCCATTTAGTTTCTATGACCCTATTCCAAGTGTGATGAGGACATCTCCTCCAACACTTGTCCTGATCTTCCCCTTACTTGCCTGCAGGTGATGAGCTGCTCTGTCCCTTACAATCCATGATGAGGTGGGGGACAACCAGAAAAAGGCCAGCATGGTGCCAAGTATGAGGAAGCCATAGAGTAACATGAACACACACAACACACACACACACACACACACACACACACACACACACACACACACTGAGGCATATATGCATATGCTCAATTAGGCTTGAGAACCATCCCATAAAAAGTATTACATACCCTATTCCTGAATATCACTATGGTCATCTTCGAATTATTCCCCTTGGGAAGCTATGCACCACTGCTAGTGCCTAGTGCACATTTCAGAGCAGTTTTGGAACTCTTTCCTGGAATGGCTGTCAGAGCAGTCATTGCTATTTGTGGAGATTGCAAACTTGCCACAGTGTGCTATGTTGGCAGCACCGTACAAATAACTGTATTGGCACACCCTCCCTACTCACCTGATCTGGCCCCCAATGACTTTTTTCTTTACCCAAAGATAAGGAAATATTGAAAGGAAGAATTTGATGCCATTCATCATATCAAGGGTAATGCAATGACAGCACTGATGACCATTTCAGAAAGAGTTCCAAAACTACTTTGACAAGTGAACTAGGTCTGGTATTGATGCATAGCATCCCAAGGGGAGTACTTCAGAGCTGAATGCAGTGATATTCATCAAAGAGGCAGGAAGCACTTTTTCTAGAATTAGTTCACAAACTTAATTGTCAGTCATATATGTACACAAACACATGCATATACAAAGCCCACACATATATATAAACACACAAACACATACAGATGCCCATACATGATTACACACATACACACACGCACACACACACACACGCACACTATATGTTCCATTCAGATTTGCCAATTCAGTCTGGAGCCTGGCTTACACCCGCTTGATCTCTTACAAGAAATTCAGAAATCTGAGGGAGAAGAATGTAAGAATTTTAGTCGCACAAGAGACAAACACTTCCCAGGCATGGTGGGACTTTCTGAACCCCTTATGGCATTGATCCTGGAACTTTACACAGGAGCAGGTAAAATTAAACTCAGATCAGAATTCTGGAGTACAGGAAGTGGCCTCCCTGGGTATTGGGAGCTGGAAGCCCAGCAGGTCTCCTTTCTCCCATGTTGCCTACAGCTTCTCAGGCTGCCCCCCCACCACCAGGGTTTCCTGCCAGGCTTAGCTGTACAGCAGGGTGTCTCCCCATGGCTCCAGAAGAAACAGGGGCAGGCGTCTCACCCTTATGGTGAGACACTCTTAGGTTTGTTATTTTAGTTCTAACATGGGTGATATTACTTTTCTGTTTAAAAAATTTGTCTATTTTCTGGTTTGCAAACTGATTTATAACTTCCTGGTATTCCCTATCTGCTAAGTTCTTATATTAGAATCTAGCCACCCTTTGTGGAACTGCTTTTATTCACTTTCAAAGAGCATGGCCCATCCATTTAGCTTCTATGTCTGTATTCTAAGTGTAATGAAGAGCCACTGATTCGGCTTCATGGTGTCTCATCTTCTGGTTGTGTTAAAGGTTACCTTTATTGCCCAGCAGACAGGAACAGGAAAGAAAAGATGCCCCAGTGAAGGTGGATCCAAGCCCATGACTATGAACTTGGGTAACAGCTTTCCTTTTCTATTTCCCATTCTACTTTCCTCTCTGTCCTCACTCACCCTCAGAACGGCCTCAGTAGCCTGGGCAGAATCCCCAGCACCAGAGAGAAATACTGAGGAAGAGGAGGGAATTGGACTGGGTCAGTCCCCTCTTCCCTCCCCAGGGAACATAATTCCAGTTCCAGGAGGTCATGATGTGCCACCCCAAGGACCCCAGTACCTTGCCAGCAGCAGTCTCTCATGGCTGTGCTCTAAGTGTCAGAGAAACCACTTAGCACAGTGACTGCAGGTGCTCCCTTGAAGCCTCTGTGATTTCTAACCTCTCCTGGATATGCTTGACACTGTCTAGGTCCCATTCAGGAATGTGGCATCTTCCCCATCATTGGGGGAACTGAAAGTGTCCCCTGAAGAAGTTCCTGTCTGGCATCAGCAGGCAGCCATGAGGCATCTGCAGGTGTGGACCCTGTACCTGTCCTGGCTGTCAACTGGAAGGGAACAGGGAGGGGAGGCAGGAGGAAGGTTGCTTGCCTCTCCTGTCTGCCCGTCCCACCCAAGTCTCTTCCCTCCTCCCTGCCATTGGTCATCACAAACACCAGTCAAGATTTAGGTTGAAAAAGAAACCTGGAAGGAGTTCTGGTAAGATGGCGATGACATAGGTGGACTGGTGAGATTCTCTGAACGTGAATTCCCAAAAAGACTCTTACTTTTCTTCCCCCATCCCCCCAGCCCACCACCAGTCGCACTGGTCTGAGACCGGGGGACCTTTGGTCCCATGCAGGGCCGGATATTGCAGCCTCTGGCTGCTGCTGCTCCACCATACATGATTCCGCCTATGCGGGAGTCTCGGGTCTTGGCTCCCTCCCTGGCTACACCGTCTCTCACCCAGCACCCAGCACCAAGCTGCCAGTCACTCAGGGAGGCTCTGGGCACCCACCCTCAGAGACACCGGTCCCATTTCTGGCTGAAGTACCCTGTGGGGGGCCCCAGGGCCACTCTCGCTGCTCACCTCCTGCTCTTTGGAGCTTTGGAGCTCTGGAGCTCTGGGCCCACCCTGGCTGAGGCACTCAGTGCACAACCCCATGCTTGGGGACACAGACAAGCAGAAAGAAAAGATCCACTAAAGTGAAACTGCCACCTCGGCCATTCTCCAGGCAGAGATTTGCATTGCTCTGCCCACCTATCAACAGCCCCCACCTCAGTTCCTAAGGTAACGTTGCTAAACAGGAGAAAAAGCCCCACCCCTACGCTGAATCAGACAAAAGCAACTAAGCATTCGCCAACCTCCCAGGCAGCAGGCTAAAAAAAAAAAAAAAAAACCCAAACTGCAAGTAAATCTAGCTGCCTGCAATGAAAAACAAAGGGGAGAGGCTGGAGATCAGAGCTGAAGTGACTTTAGACACGCAGGAAAGTTTCCAGAACTAGTCTGATCTCTTATTTTGCCTTTTAATTTTATCATTTTGACTGTTTGTTTTGCTCACTTTGTTTGCTTTCTGACTTACACTGTTTCATGATTTTATTGGTCTGGCTCTGTGTAGCTACCAGTATTCTTTAGGGAATCTTTCTTACATTTTTTTTTTCACTTCTCTCCCGCCTTGTGTCTCTTTCTCACCTGTTAGTTGCTCTGTGTGTCTGTTTTCCCTCTCACTCTTCTCTCTTTCTAACTTCCTATTGACCTCCCCTTCCTCCATTATTTTCCTCTTTTGTAACCCCTTTTAATCCAGGGAACAAACCTACATACCACTGCACAGACAGATTGTAAGGTAGTGGGAAATAGGTTCCAGTGTACTCATACACCCTGTTGGTGGATGCTACAATCAGCGTATAGATTCTGAACCACAGCTTCCCCCTCAATTAAACCTCAAAACTGCAAAAAGTACAGCCCACAGCCCACACTCCAACCTCAAAAGTGAACAAAGCCAGAGGACCCTCATAAGGAAGAACAGGATATTGCACAAGTGAAACAAAAGCAATGCCGCCTTCACTGAAAAACAGAATTAAAGAAGGGGAGGGAAAGGGGAGAGAGAAAAAAATCTACACAAATGAAGAAAAACCAAAAGAAGAATATGGGTCTCTCCCAGACCGCTGGGAGGGCAGACACGGAGAAAACGGACTTTGGAAAGCAAACAATGAAGAGCCCCCAGAATGACTGGTCTCAAACTACAAACCTAGATATCAAAACATTAATGGAGAGATTAAAAAGAATTGAGGAGAGACAAGAAAAAACTAGGCAGGAGCTGATATCTGAGATAACAGTAACAAAGAATACTGTGAATGAAATAAATAACAAACTGATAAGCATGGAAAACAGAATTACCCAAGCAGAAGAAAGAATCTCAGAGCTTGAGGACCAAAATATAGAACTAACCCAAACTCTTAAAAACACAGAAAATAAGCTAAAAAAGACAGAACAAAACCTTCAAGAGATGAGCGATTACTTCAAGAGACTGAACCTAAGAGCAATTGGCCTTCCTGAGGCAGAAAGAGAGACAGAGACCACACTGGAACAAATTTTCCATGAGATCATTCAAGAAAACTTCCCTTATCTAATCAGTGATGCAAAAATTCAAACACAAGAGATTCAGAGAACCCCACAAGACAACAAATGAGAAGACCAACTCCTAGACACATAATAACTCACCTAAACAAAGTAGGCATGAAAGAAAAAATCCTAAAGGCAGCAAGAGAAAAAGGCCAGATCACCAACCATGGAAGACCAATTAGAATAGCAGCAGATTTATCTACAGAAACCCTGCAGGCTAGAAGAGCTTGGAGCCCCTATCTTCAAAGTCCTAAAAGATAAAGAATTTCAACCAAGAATAACCTACCCGGCCAAGTTAAGCTTCATTAGTGATGGAGAATTAAAATCTTTCCCAGATATCCAATGCCTAAGAACTTACACTGCCACCAAACCATCTCTACATGAAACACTTAAGAAAGTGCTAAACACAGAAGAAAAGGAAAAAAGAACAACGTTCTTCACAACAGAACAGGAAAAAGAATAAAATACACAAGAACCAATCCCAAAAACAAAAGAAAGACAAAAAACCTAGTGGAAGAACAACAACTCTATAAGAACTCTATGATAGGGATGAACTCTCACATTTCAATAATTAGCCTGAATGTGAATGGACTAAACGCACCACTGAAAAGACAAAGAATGGCAAAATGGATAAAATATCACCGGGCAACAATATACTGCCTTCAAGAGACCCTTCAAGAGACCCATCTCACTAGAAAGGACATACACAGACTCAAAGTAAGAGGATGGGAAACAAATTTCCAGGCAAATGGAACACAAAAGAAAGGAGGAGTAGCGATCTTAATTTCAGACAAAATACCCTTCAAGCTATTAAAAATCAAAAAAGATACAGAAGGCCACTACATAATGATAAAATGCTCAATCCATCAACAAGAAATATCTATCCTAAACATATATGCACCCAACATAGGTGCGCCAACTTTCATAAAGCAACTTCTAGGAAAACTAAAGAAAGATATTGACTCTAACACCATCATAACTGGAGACTTTAATACCCCACTCACAACCCTAGACAGATCATCAGGACAAAAAATCAGCAATGAGATCTGTAACCTCAATGTGACTCTTGACCAAATGGACTTAATTGATACCTACAGAACACTCCATCCAAAGACCAGAGAACACACATTCTACTCATCACCACATGGAACGTATTCTAAGATTGACCACATACTTGGCCATAAATCAAGCATAAGCAAATTTAAAAGGACCGAAATTTTACCATGCACCCTCTTGGACCACAGTGGAATAAAAATAAACATTAACACCAAAACTCACAAAGACATGGACACTAAACAGCATGATGCTAAACAACTCCTGGGTCAATGATGAAATCAAAACAGAGATCAAAAGATACCTGGAAACAATGAAAATGAAGAAGCATCTTACCAAAATCTCTGGGATGCCATGAAAGCTGTAGTAAGAGGGGAATTTATATCCCTACAAACGCACATGAAGAAAATGGAAGGATCACAAATTTATAGCCTAAGAAGCCACCTAAGGAAGCTAGAAAAGCAAGACCACCAAAACCCTAATTTCAGCAGAAGAATCCAGATCACCAAAATAAAAGCCCAAATCCAGGACACGGAAGACAAAAAGATAATACAAAAAAATCAATGAAACAAAAAACTGGTTCTTTGAAAGAATAAACAAGATCAATGATCCCCTAGCTAGACTGACCAAGAAAAAACAAGAAAAAATCCAAATAAGCACAATCAGAAACACAAAAGATGAAGTTACATCTGACCCTGAAAAAATACAAAAGATCATTAGAGACTACTACGTACACTTGTATGGAAACAAACTTGAAAACCTTAAGGAAACAGAGGACTTTCTGACAAAACACACAACCTGCCTAGGTTGAAACAAGAAGAAATTGAGACCCTAAATAGACCAATAACAATCAAGGAAATTGACTATGTAATAAGAAAACTACCTACAAAAAAAGCCCTGGTCCAGATGGCTTTCCAGCAGAATTCTACAAGACATTTAAAGAAGAGCTGATACCAATTCTACTTAAGGTATTCCAGGCAACTGAAAAAGACGGAACTCTCCCCAAATCATTTTACGAAGCCAACATCACATTGATACCCAAGCCCAGTAAAGACTCAACAAAGAAAGAGAACTACAGGCCAATATCTTTGATGAATATAGATGCTAAAATTCTCAACAAGATCCTAGCAAACCGGTTTCAACAACACATCTCAAAAATCATCCATCATGACCAAGAAGGCTTCACACCTGAGATGCAAGGCTGGTTCAACATTTGTAAAACCATAAATGTAATTAAATACATCAACAGATATCAAAACAAAAACCACATGATTATATCATTAGATGCAGAAAAGGTTTTTGATAAAATCCAGCACCCCTTCTTGATAAAAACCCTCGAACATCTAGGCACACGGGGAACATACCTCAAAATAGTAAAAGCCATCTATGAGAATCCCACAGCCAGCATACTCCTAAATGGACAAAAATTGGAACCATTTCCCCTCAAAACTGGAACAAGACAAAGATGCCCACTCCCACCCGTCTGTTCAACATAGTATTGAAGTCTTGCTTGAGCAATCAGAGAGGAGAAGCAATCAGGTATCCAAATAGGAAAAGAGGAAGTCAAGTTATCTCTCTTTGCAGATGATATGATTGTGTACCTTGAAAACCTAAGAGAATCTGTCAAAAACCTCCTTACACTGATAAAGGCCTTTGGCAAAATCTCAGGATATAAAATAAATGTGCAAAAGACAATTGCATTTCTTTACACCAATAATAAACAAACAGAAACCCAAATAAAAAGCACAATTCCGTTCACAATAGCCACAAAAAAAATGAAATACCTTGGCATCTTCCTAACCAGAGACGTGAAAGACCTTTACAATGAAAACTACAAAACACTGCTCAAAGAAATCAAAGATGACACAAACAAGTGTAAAAATATCCTGTGCTCATGGATTGGAAGAATCAACATTGTGAAGATGTCCATCTTACCTAAGGTAATCTACAAATTCAATGCAATACCCATCAAATTACCAGCAACATTCTTCTCAGACTAGAAAAAACAACACAGGAATTCATATGGAAACACAAATGTCCAAGAATAGCCAGAACAATCCTCAGCAAAAAAAAAAAAAAAAAAAAAAAGCAGGTGGTATCACATTACCAGGCTTCAAACTTTACTATAAAGCTACAATCATCAAAACAACTTGGTACTGGTATAAGAATAGGCATATAAATCAATGGAATAGAATTGAGATTCCAGAAGCAAAACTTCAATTTCTCAACCAACTCATCTTCGACAAAGCCTCCACCATCTACCACTGGGAGAGGAGAACCTATTCAGTAAATAGTGCTGGGAAAACTGACTGACCACATGCAGAAGATTGAAACAGGACCCCTATCTATCCTCATACACAAAAATTAACTCCAAATGGATCAGAGATCTAAATGTAAAACCTCAAGCCATAAGAACCTTAGAAAATGAAGAACATACCCTCATGGAAATCGGAACTGGCATCCATTTCCTGAACAAAACCCGAAACCCACAGATCATAAGAGAGAAGATAGACAAGTGGGACCTTATTAAACTGACAAGCTTCTGCAAAGCCAAATAAACCATCAAGAGAGCAGGGAGACAGCCTACAGACTGGGAAAATGTATTTGCCAACCCTACGTCTGACAAAGGCTTGACATCTTGGATCTACAAGGAACTCAAACGTGCTAAAAAGAAAAAAACAAACAATCCTGTTATAAAATGGGCAAAAGATATGAACAGACACTTCACAAAGGAAGACATCCAAGCAGCCAACAGCCACATAAAGAAATGTTCAACCTCACTAATCATCAGGGAGATGCAAATCAAAACCACACTGAGATACCACCTAACTCCAGTCAAAATGGCAGGTGGGAGTGTAAACTAGTGCAACCTCTGTGAAAAGCAGTATGGCGATTCTTAAAAGCTCTAAATATCAATCTCCCATATGACCCTGCAATCCCCCTCTGGGAATATACCCTGAAGAACTCAAATCACTCTATCAAAAAGATACCTGCACACGAATGTTTATCGCAGCATTGTTCACAATAGCAAGAACCTGGAAGCAACCATGCTGCCCATCAAAAGAGGACTGGATTTTAAAAATGTAGTACATATACATGATGGAATACTATGCAGCCATAAAAAAGAACAAAATCATGAATTTCGCAGCAACCTGGATGGAACTAGAGTCTATAATACTGAGTGACGTCTCACAGAAACAAAGATCTGAGTATTTCATGTTCTCACTCATATAGTGGACCTTGAACATCAAATTTAAAACTATAAGAAAATGACTGACAGTGTTGGAAACTATGGGGGGGAAGGGAGATGGGATTAACAGTAGTAAATATCTGTCTGGGGACAGGGAGACACCTCTTATCAACAAGGGTGCCTGAACGAAGCATATATGTATATGTAACCCTTAACTGTACCCCCACAATATCATAATAAAAAATATTGATTATAAAAAAAAAAGAAACCTGGAACAAAATGTCCTGGCCCTTCCCTACCTGTAAGAATTCACGTGAGGCCCCACCTTCCACACTTGAGAGACCCAGACCCAGCTTGTGGGGTAGGGGACTTTGGGACCTATGCTGGAACCTGACATCACTCACTGGCTTGGCCCTAGATTTGTGCCTGCCTGGGAATCTCAAGTCCCTAGTGATGCATTCGCTACCTAAAGCACCCACAGTCTTGTCCCAGCTTCTATCCCAGAGGTTTCGTATTCTGATCCTGTCATCGCTGTAGAAGTGAAGGATTGGCATGTTGTCCATGAGGGCAATGCTGAGGAGCCTAGGGCATGTGTCTGGAAGTGGATCCCGCAGTCTCCAAGTACCGAGGGATTGGAGACTTGGGGTGCCGCCTGGGAACCGGTCACATTGGGGACAGGCAGAGGGGGAAGGAGACTGTGACCCAGCATCCCTGTCCTCTGGGCCTCCTCCTTGCGGGTGGATGCGTTTGCCCTTGGCTCCCTCCAGGGACCAAGTCTCCTGGGCTTCTTGCCACACCCCACACTCCCTGCCCTGGAGTCGCTCACCTGGGAAGCTTCTTACTGTGAGGCGAAAGCTGAGGAGAGGGTCAAAGAAACCAAACACCAGGGGAAGGTGGAGACTGCCAGAGGCAGGTGGTGGCAAGACATGAACTGAGATAACTTGAGCAAGGGCATATGCGCCCATAAGGAGCCAGCTGAGCACCCTCCAGGCCAGCCCTTTGCCTCTTGCCTTCCAGCCTCAGTTTATCCTGATTCTCTACCCACAGCCCAGTCCTCCATCAAGGTCAAGGTCCACAAGATTATGGCTGGTGAGATCTGGCTTCTCTGGGTATTTTGGAGGACCATGAGAATACCACTTTTATAAACACCATCCTGGCTAATTCTGACTGGCTTCTCTAGAGTCATGAAACACAATGGAAACCAGATTGGAGGCCCCATCATAAGTCCGGGGTAGAAAAACAAGACAAAGGCTGAGAGGGGCCATGAGGTCAGGGAAACTCCTGCAGAATTCTCAGGGGAGGGGAGCCCTCAGAGTTCCTCTTCTTGGTCCCTTGTCTTCTTGTCTTCCCTGCCCAGCCACCTGTCTCAGAGCTGGAGATGCTCGGGTTTAAGCACAGACTTTGGATATTTTCCTTGACAGGGACAAAATCCTTGTCCTCATCTCTCCTGGAAACAGGGTCGCAGGGCATCACAGTGATCCACTCTGCCCGTTCTTCTTCCTATCCTCTCTCTACAATCTCTCCCTGACTGGACTCTCTACCGCCCACTCTGGAACAGGGCAGTGGTGTGAGCATGACCTGGGTCAGGGATGTCTGGGCAAAACCCAGCTCCACCACTGCTTGTGGTGAGATCTTCATTTTTATTGCACCATGTAAAAACTAAGAATAGCATTCACATCCCATAGACATGTTATAAGTATTAAATGAATTAGTATTTTAAAGTGCTAAGGGTACTTTTTAACACATAGCACACCAAAAGTGTAAGATATTATCACCATTGTTATTTTTTTAGTCCTTTTTCCCTGAGCCCTTCCTCTTCTCTGTGGGTTACTAAGGAAATGTACCCTTTGGACACTGATGTCAGCAAGAGACCTCCACCTGGGAACTGCAGGCTCATGGTGGATCTCCCAGTTAGTATAGAGCACGACTATTGGTAGATTGATAACTGGAGTCACTTAGAGTCCAGTTCATTGTAAAAAGATTACTTACCTCAAACGAAAATTAACCTATTTTAATAAGGGCTATATCTCACACCTCATAAGTCCAACATCGTTTATGAGGAGTTTGCTTTGATTTGCTCATGTAGAACGTGACTTACTCCACTGCCTGTGAGTGAGTCTTTCAACACATTTCAAGTCTCTGTTTCTCATTTCACATGATATGGCTCATGGAGTGAAGGTGATGAGAAGTATCTTCATACTATACTCCCATGTTTGTCTATCACAGTCATATATATTACATACATATTTTTTTCTTAGAAGCTATCATTTATTTATATACATATTTAACCATGGCATACTTAGATATTATCCAACATTTTATCTGTAGTATCTCTAAGTAACACATGTAACCAGTACTAGCATCTATGAATTTTTCTCCTGGTATACAATGCTGACATATAAAATTATTCATTGTATTTGATTTCCAGTGGTTACTGATTACATAATTTGAACCTCTCTCAGAATGAGTACAATTGGAAAAGCAGGAAAATAATGCATACTTGAAAAATCGAATAGAAGGTTTGGATACGCTAACAAGGCAATGAAGATTTGCCAGGCCAGGACCCAGGAACAGGCAGAAATCCAGGAAAGCATGTAGAACACATGGACTGCTTTAGTCCCTGGGTGATGGCTATTGGTTTGGGCAGTGACTAAGCTTCACAGGGCTGGGAATGGAGATAGAAGCTAAAGGTTGCAGGTGCATATGTGACACCAGTAAACCCCTATGTGTGGGATGGGCCCCAAATAACTGCCCTTTAAGGGTGAGTCAGCTGGTTCTCACATGAGTCACAGTTCAGCTTTTGCTTGGGTGTACAGAAAATATGAATATGAAAATTTATATTAATGAATTGTTTTTACCAGACTTATTAAACATTGTAATTGAGGACCTCCTCAAAGGGGTAAAGGAAGAAGAGAAATAAGCATAGAAAGACTTGAAAAGGCACAGAACCTTCATAGCTTGCAAATGATAATATTCTGAATGTGGAAAATACAAAATATTAGAAAATTATTGAGGTTAATAAGGTAGTTTCACATATATTTTAAATAAAACAGCTTTGCAGGGCTGATAAGAAATAATTTATAGAGATGTTTTGCACAAATAGAAAATGAAAAATTTAAAAATTGATATAGAAATGTTCATATATATATATAAATGTCTAAAACTAAACCTAACAAATTCTGTACAAGATATCAACTGGGATATATTTTAAAAAAAAACCCTACTGAGTAATTGAGGAAGATCTAATTAATTGATTAAGAGACAAAGATTCTGGCTTGAGTGATTCAATATTATAATGATATTAATTTCCAAAAATTATCTAATAATGCTAAACTTCCCAATCAACCATCCATTAAGCATTTTTATGACGCTTGGTAGACTGAGTTTAAGCCTCGTATAAGAATATGAAAAACACCCGGACACGGACAGGATTGACAGATGGATAGCTCTTTCTCGATTCCGTGGGTGGTGGTGCATGGCCATTCTTAGTTGGTGGAGCGATTTGTCTGGTTAATTCCGATAACGAACGAGACTCTGGCATGCTAATTAGTTACGCGACCCCCAAGCACACTTCACAAAGGAAGACATCCGAGCAGCCAACAGACACATGAAGAAATGCTCAACCTCACTAATCATCAGGGAGATGCAAATCAAAACCACACTGAGATACCACCTAACTCCAGTCAGAATGGCAATTATCAATAACTCAAAAAATAATAGCTGTTGGAGAGGGTGTGGTGAAAAGGGAACACTCCTACACTGTTGGTGGGAGTGTAAACTAGTACAACCTCTGTGGAAAGCAGTGTGGCAATTCCTAAAAGCTCTAAACATCATATGACCCTGCAATCTCACTACTGGGAATATATCCTGAAGAACTCAAATCACTCTATCAAAAAGATACCTGCACACGAATGTTTATCGCAGCATTGTTCACAATAGCAAGAACCTGGAACCAACCACACTGTCCATCAAAAGAGGACTGAATTTTAAAAATGTGGTACATATACACGATGGAATACTATGCAGCCATAAAAAAGAACAAAATCATGAACTTCACAGCAACCTGGTTGGAGCTAGATTCTATAATACTGAGTGACGTCTCACAGAAACAAAGATCTGAGTATCACATATTCTCACTCATATAGTGGACCTTGATCATCCAATGCACTACCATAAGAAAATGACTGACAGTGGTGGGAAACCATGGGGGGGATGGGACTAATGGTAGTAAACATCTGTCTGGGGACAGGGAGACACCTGTTATCAACAAGGGGGCCTAAATGAAGCATATTTGTATACCCAACCCTTAACTGTACCCCACAATATCAAAATAAAAATATTTATAATAAAAAAAGAGGAAAAAAAAAGAATATGAAAAACAAATAACCAAGACATCTTAAATAAAATAATAAGAGGAGAAAATTTTTTAGCAGATAGTGTGACATGTCAGTATTATTTTAATTAAGAGAGGGAGTAATAGAAAGAGGGGTAGAAAAAACAACAAATATGTAGACAGTATACATATGTGTCCGTGCATGTATGTGTGTATGTGTATTTATAAAGCAGAGATACTATTAAAGATACTGGGTAATGGAAAAATAATTAGTAAATAATTTAAGAACAATTAGCTTTCCGAATGGAAAATGTAATTGTACTCATTTCTTCTAAAATATTCTTTAAATATTCTTTAAAATAATATAGTAGAATATCTTGGTGTAGCGAAAGGTTTGTATACATGTTACAATAAACTATTAACCCTAGGATAACTGTTATTTTTAATTAAAATAATTTTTTCTTCATTTTATATTTTGAGTCAGGGCCTCACTCCAATCCAGGGTGGAGTGCTGTGAGATGATCACGGCCACTGCAGCCTCCACTTGCTGCCTCAGCCTTCCAAATAGTTAGTGCTACAGGCATGTGCCACCAAGCCCAACTAATTTTTTAAAATTTATTGTAAGGATGAGGTCTCCCATGTTGCTCTGGCTGGTCTCAAACTCACAGACTCATGCAATCTTCTTGCCTTGGCCTCCCAAACTGCTGTGATTACAGACCTGAGCCACTGTGCCTGGGCCCCTAGGGTTACTTTAGATAAAATCAAAACACATTGTGATTTAGCTCCCAGATCATGTGGGGTTTTTCCATTCCCAAGTGGACAATGGTAGATGACTACATGTCCCTCTAGGAAAAGCCTGAGGAAAGAACATCCCTAGCACTGCATTATAAGGTTGTTTCTCAAAGACACAAGCCTTTCCCTCTATTGTGGGGGAGGTTCTGACATAATAATTGGCTTTGGTATTGTTACTGGGTTAGTGTTTCTAAATAACCATGACTCAAGATTGGTGATGACCCAGCAGACCTATCAGTTTTTACAGCTGTAATGTTAAGTGGCACCTAATGACTTGGTGAGGGAAGCTCCCTCTCAGGCCTCCAAGGAGATGTGGGTAGGAGATGGTTAAGCAGATTGCACATAACGGATACATTTAAACATCCTCATCTCTCTGAGCTGCTTTCAGACACCTTCCTCTACAAAGTAACTGTGATATCATTTTCATTGATATAAGCTAGTGGTTTTCACAATCTGTCATATATAGCAAAATCTAGAGAGATGATTTTTTTAAAAATTCAGGCCAGCCGGGTTCGGTGGCTCAGCCTGTAATCCCGCGCCTTTGGGAGGCTGAGGTGAGTGGATTGGCTGAGCCCGCGGGTTCAAGACCCGCCTAGGCAGGCAAGACCTTATCTCTACAATAAATCAAAAAATTAGCTAGGCGTGGTAGCGCACGCCTGTAGTTCCAGCTACTCGGAAGGCCGAGGCAGAAGGATTGCTGGAGCCCAGCAGGTCGAGGCTGCAGTGGCCGGGAGCGGCCACTGTACTCCAGTCTGGGCAACAGAGGGAGACTCCAACTCAAAAAAAAAAAAAAAAAAATTCAGGCCAGATGCAGTGGCTCATGCCTGTAATCCCAGCACTTTGAGAGGCAAAGGTGGGTAGATAACTTGAGGCCAGGAATTCAAGACCAGTCTGGAAAATATAGTGAGACTCCATATCTACAAAAAAAAAAAAAAAAACTAGCCAAGCATGGTGGTGTGCACCTATAGTCCCAACTACTCAGGAGGTGGAGGTGGGAATATTGCTTGAGACCAGGAGTTCCAGGCTGCAGTGATCTATGATAGTACCACTGCACTCCAATCTGGGCGATAGAGCCAGAGTCTGCCTAATTTTAAAAAATTATGAGCTCCAGTTTATTAAACTAGGATAGTATGTGGGCCAATTTTCAGTTGATTTTGATTCATACCAAATACTGAGAACCACTGCTCTAAGACACTGGTCTTTACTTGATTGATGATTGGAATCACCTGAGAAGTTTAACTATGATACTGGTACCTGGATCCCAAGTCTGATGAATCAGATATTATTGGTTTGAGGTGCTATCTGGGTTTTGCACTATTTAAAATCTCCCAGGTGATTTAAAGTACAGACAAGTTTGAGAAATGCTGTTCTAGGTCACAGTAGAATTCAGGATTAGCTAACCCAGCAGACAATTAACATCACTCTTCAGGGCTCAAAACAACACTTTTAGTCTGAGATACTGGGTAAGAGAACCCATATCAATGAATCCAAGCCAATCAAGGCTCATTTCTCCCTGTGTCAATACTTCAAGGAGGGAGCCAGGGGGAGAAATACCTCCAACCAGTGCTCCTCCATCCGCCTCTGCTATCATGATGATCCCATTAGCCAATCCCACCTGGAAGCCAGACAGGAAGTTTGCCTATGGAGATCAGGCAGGACACACAGCAAGGTTTCTCAGACACAGAGTGGGGAGAGCTCAGGGAGTGTGGATCTGGAAGGTAAAGAGAAGATACCACCAGACCTGCCTTCTGCACTGCACTCAAAATTATACTGGACTTCCTAGCAATCAGGCAATAAAAAATATAACTATATGAATAAAAGACACAAGCATAGTCATTAAGTAAAAAGTATATTCAAAAATAATTTGTATTTGTACATACCACAGCTAACACTTAAAAATGCAATTAAGAAGCCAGGCTCAGTGGCTTAGCCTGTAATCCCAGTGCTTTGGGAGGCTGAGGTGAGTGGATTGCCTGAGCCTGAGGGTTCAAGACCCGCCTGGGCAACTTGATGAGACCTCATCTCTACAATAAATCAAAAACTAGCCGGGCGTGGTAGTGTGCACCTGTAGTTCCAGCTACTCGGAAGGCTGAGGTGGAAGGATCGCTGGAGCACAGCAGGTCGAGGCTGCGGTGGCCAGGAGCGGCCACTGCACTCCAGTCTGGGTGACAGAGCGAGACTCCAACTCAAAAAAAAAATGCAATTAAGAAAGAAATACTATGAACACAAGCATAACATTTCAAGATTTTTGCAACAAATCTATCAAAAGATACACAAATTGAAACAACGTTTTGTTTAAGAGTATTTAAGAAAAACATCCCATATTCATGAATTGTAAGTCCCAATGTGGCAAAATATGCCAATATTCTTCAAACCTGTTTAATGAATGTAACCTTCATAAAAATTAGAATTTTTTTATAGAACTTGGGAATGTGCTTCTCTAACCATAAAAAATACCAATAAGAAAAAAAAAAGTTTTGAACTGAAAGTGCAAAGACTTACCTCATCTAGTAGACATTATAGAGTTGTGGATCATCTTGAGATTGTGAAATCTAAAATTGAATGTGAGAATTCACAACTGTGAATATACTAAAAACCATTGAATTGTATATATTTTTTACATTTCATTTTAAAGATGTGGGGTATAATTCAAGATTAGGTAAACAAGTGGACATCGTACAGGTAAAGTTTGGGCCTCCCTTTGGTCCCCACTTTGAATTGTATGCTTTAAATGGGCTAATGCCACACATGAATCATTTCAGAAACACAATGCAGTGTCTGCTATCACTGTCTTTCTATTTAACCCATCCACCGTGTGAACAACATCTTCATTGTTACCATTTTGGGGGAGATCCCATTTCAGTAAAAACATGTAATTTCAAGTTTCTTCAGAGGATTTCAGAGGTGAGATTAATCTGTAAAGCAGACCTGTGGGAGAGGGAACTGTGTTACTACCACTAGAGATGTCCTGAAAAGAGATTTGTGAGCCACCACTTTATAGGAAATAACACAGATTCATGAAAGCAAAATGAAATTGTGGTTATAGATGGGGCTTTATTTAGACCTTTGACTCCACAGTTGCTCCCAGAGATATAAAACTTCTTCCAGATAGAACCACAGGACTTAGGCTTGGAGGGTAGAATGTCATGGTGTTCTTTTGGCAGACAGGATCTTTTGGATTGTGTGTATTTTCCAAGGATGACTGCAAAAACATCTTTCATTCCACTTACTTTTCTTCAGTGTGATCTGCTACTGCTTCATCAGGAGGTGGAGTTTCTCCACTCTCTTAAACCTGAGCAGGCTGGTATTTGCTTTTGCTAACATAATGTTGCAGAAGTGAGGTTGTGCCAGTCTGATCACAGCCATCAGCCATCCTGGCAGCTTCTGGTTCCTTTCTCATGAATTCCCAAGCCATGTAAAACTTCTAAGCCACTATTTCTGCTGGAGAGGGAAGCCATGAGGAACCCAGAGGTGCCAGACATGTGAGAGAGGAAGCCTTGGACACCCAGCCCAGCTAAGCCTTCTGTAACTCCAGCCCTAGTTGTTACCTGACTGCCACCAGATTGGATTCTGCAGATAAAGTCACCCATTCCAGAAGTATTTTTTTTAATCTTACTATTTGCAAGAGTTCCTTTTCCATTCTTTCACTTTCAACCTGTGTGTGCTCTTAGATTCAGAGTGAATCTTTGCTAGCCAGCATGCAATTACATTCCTTTTTTCAAAACATCCATTATGACAATCTTTGATTTCTTGTTGTGAAATTTAATTTATGTTGGGAGCCAACATCTATAGCTACATGTATGAAGGCCTATAAGGGCCCCTCTGGAGAATTGTCTCTGACACAAGGAGACCAGTACAGCTACAATATTGGCGTATGAATAAAGACCTATGCATATACATAATAATAAAGTTTATACAGTAATATACAAAATTCAACTATGATTAAAAGAAATTCACAGCAGAATCATTTTCTATTTCTCCCTCTTTTCCTAAACTGTTTTTTCCTTCTCAAGATATTTTTTAGCTGTTATTTCCTGGTAAACTGGTTAGTCAGCCTTTGTTCTTGCTAAAAGTTTCCCCTTAGGTTAAAATTAAACATTATAATTGTGATAATAGTTTTGTTATTTGCCTTAGGTCAAGCAGAACGTTCCTGGTTTCTGTATGTGCTGAAACTCTCAGTTTACTTCAGCCCCTGGCTATTGTCATGGCAACGGTACAGTTCATTGCACTGTTAGTAGTGTGACAGGTTCCCAGATGCAGGTAGCCTCCACATAACAGGAAATAAGATTTAGGTTTTAGGTTAAATTACAGTTATATTAAGTTTTATAGAAGATAAGAGTAAGTTTATAGTTTGGATATTAATTAAGGCTAGTGATAAGGTTTATAAGAGTTTATAATAAAATAGTGGTTCAATTAGAATAATACATAGTGTTAAGAGTTAAGTAATGAAGTATATAAGAAAGTAAAGTTTAGACACGAGAAATTCATAGAAGTAGTGTTAAGATTTTAGTTTAAGGATAAGTTTTCAGGTAATTAGTATAGGACTTTAGGGCATTGCATATTAAAAATCAGTAGGTTATAAGTATAATAAAAATAAGTTCATAGATATAGTGTAAGGTCAAATAATACTTAATGTGGTATTTGATTATAACTTAGAAAGTTACAATAATAAGAGTATAGGCGTAAGTTAATAGGATAAATATAAATTGAGTAAGGATAGAAGCTTAATATAAAGTTAAGGTAATAATAAGTTGATAGTCTTAATTGTTAAGAATTATAAGAAGGTATTAATTTTGGATTTAATGTTAATCAGAGTTTAGCTCACTGGATTGATTAGAATTAGAATTAATCAAGAAGTTTAGAACATAAGTACAACATGAATGGGTTATGGGAAACATCTTGTGAAACTATTGATTAATTTGTGTACCTGTTACATCGTGGGCAGCACGTCATGCATCATGGAATTGTAATTGTGTGCTTGGAACTTGAAAGTCTCGTGATAATCTTGTGAGGCATAGTTTGTAAACCACATTACACATCATGGAACCTGTACACCCCCAGCAAGTGATTGTCACACTGCTGGAGGGTATGAAAAATGGTATATAAGTTGGAAGAAGTTTGAATAAAATTTGGCTTCAGATCTGATCAGACTGTTCCCAGAAGAAACTGCCTCTGAGTGGTCTCTTCTCGCCGTCTGGATTCTCCGTTGCGGTCCTTACCCACCCTCGGTCGGGGCTGGTCCCCAACAAATTTATTTACATTTAAAATAATTACTGATAGGGAAGGACTTCTGTAATTTTGATGCTGGTTTTCTGTATGTCTTACAGTCATTTTGTCCTTCATCTTCACCAACTTCTGTGTGTTTAGGTGATTTTTTCCAGTGACATGTTTTGACTTCCTTCTCATTTATTTTTCTGTATATTTTATGGATTTTTTTTTTTTTTGGTGGTTACGATGTATACTACATGTTATATAGTTATGGTAATCTATTAATTGAAACCAAATAAACCTCCATCACATATGCAAACACTGCTTCTTTAAAGCTCTCTCCACCCCATAACATCATTTTATATTACTAATGTCACAAATCCCACCTTGGCAGGCTAGAAAGTCAAGATGTTGCAGTCTAAAATTAGGGAATGCTGGCAGGTTGGAAACCTAGACTAGAGTTGATGCTATAGACGTGAGGCAGAATTTTTTCTTCCCTGGAAAGTCTCAGTTTTTGACCTAAGGCCTTCAACTGATTGAATGAGGCCCATCAATGTTTTAAATGATAATCTCCTTTTCTTAAAGCCAACTGTTTGCAGAACTACCAAATAGTATCATAACAACAGGTACATTAAATAACTGAGTACAATGGTCTATTTAAATTGGCACATAAGACTAACCATTACAGTTCACCCTTGTGAAATTGACACTCATACACATCTTCATAAACCATACTTAATCTCCAAATCAAAGTAATTACAGCACCATACTTTCCCCAAAGATATACTACTATATTGCATACAACTAAACACACATTAACCCTTTCCCAGAAAGGAATTCAAAGATAATGCATGATGTGCACTCTTCTCTTTGATATCCTATAACCTAAATGCCATGTTTAATAAAAGTTAAATCATAGTTAATAAATGTTAACTATTAGTAGTACATCTTATGTTTTATTATAAGGGAATAGGGAAAATATTAAAGATATTTACTTAGTTCATGTACAGACAAATACAGATACAAATATCTTCATAACAACAAATGACTCATAACAATCTTCATTTCTGTAACTGATCACACAGTTATAGCTAGTATTTATAACTCTCTTCTTCTACTAACTTTTCCATATTCCCATTGCTCTCAGCATTATGATTCTTTGCCTGCTTGAATAACTTAGACCTTCATTTCTGAAGGGTGTGAGTTATTATTAGTCCTGTCTGAATTCAGTTGTTGCTGTTTTTCTTTCACTTTAATTATAGGGCAGGACATTATTAACAGATGCCCTAAAGGGATTCCAGTATTCCAGACACACTCTTATTTACTGCTATTGTGTTATAGCTGCCTAATTTTCCCCTGTTATTCAGGATCAAGCACCCCAGACTACAGCACAGTAACTTCCTTTTTTGCCTGTTGAATCAAAGGCATGAGGAACCCAAAGGGGCCAGGTGGCTGCCTTAACTTCCAGCTCAAAGGAATCCTTGTTGTGTCTTCTGAGGAAGCATTCCTTCATTTGGAACACTTCAAGACTGTCACATCATAAGATGGTGGTGACAGGAAGCAAAGACTACAAATGGATCTCCAGGATTAATAGTGATGGTGCCACTCCCATTTCCACCTGGTGTTTTCTGGGCACAAGAATCCTAGCTATGAGATGAACAGCACCATATTATTAAGAGTATATACAGTTTTTGGAGGAAGTGGTCCCAAACCTTCAAGTTATTGCCACTTGGCTGGCACTGTAACTGCATGTTCAAAAGGCTATCAAGACAGATGCTTCAGGATGATGGAGAAGATAGTAAGACCTGTGAATTTCATGAGCATGGGCCCATTGTGATACTTTATTTTCTTTGACGTGAGTTTCCTGATCAGAAACAATACTGTGTGGGGTGCCAGAAAGGTATATATGGCATCCAAAGTCCACAAATATTGTTGTTTTAGTGGAAGCATTACATGCAGGGAAGATAAATTTGTAGCCAGACAAAATGTATATTTCAGTAAGAATAAACACCTGTTCCTTCCATGATGGTAACTGTCCAATGTAAGCAACCTGCACCAGGTAGCTGACTGGTGAAGGGCATGATGTCATATTGAAGACTCATTGTTGGTTTCTGCTGCTGGCAGATTTGGACACAGCAGTGGTGGTAGCCAGGATGGCTTTGTTGAGTAGAAATGCACGTTGCTGAGACCAAGCATGGTCTCCATCCTTGCCATCATGGCCATTTTATTCATGAGTCCACTAAGCAAAGAGGGTGCAGGTATGCAAAGAGTGAGTCATCCTATCTACTTTATGAAAACCCTCTTCTGCTGAAGTCATCTTTTGGAGAGTATTCATTTTAGGGTCAAACTCCCCCAGCAGGGCCTCCAGTATGTTAGGTCAGATCCACTGGGGGTGTGGATTGTCTGGTGTGCGATCCAATACCACACGAAAGATGCAAATAATTGCACAGAAGTCAGATTAGAAAATATAGATTATTTAGAAAGTAAATTAAAGGAAGAGAGAGAAAGAAAGAGGAGATTCACCTCCCCAAAGCAGGAAAAGGACCAAAGCCAGGAAACATGGCAACAGTCATAGCTCAAAGAATTATAATATAGGGCTGGAGAATTGATATATGCCTGAGGTAGGAGAGGGGTAAGTGTGTTGCTGACCTTGGGAGTTGAAAGCAAACTGCTTCACATACTCTTTAGTAACATGTGTGGAGAAGAAAGTAGTTGCCATAGCAATAGCCGCATATCAGGTGACAGGGGATGTGTTAATTTGTTCAAGTAGTGAAACTACATCTGGCACAATGGCTGCAATTAAATCACAAACTAGCTAAATTAACAGTAACCAACAGATATTCTTCAAGATTCATGTGTTTTCCAATGCAATATCAGTTGACTGACCCACAGAAAGCTGGTTATTTTTGCATAGCATTCTAAGGCTAATAGACAACATCCTGTTGGAAGGCTGCCTCTTTAAGTAAAGAAGAAAAAAGGGACCAGCACAGTGGCCTGAACTACATGCTGTTTTCCTAGTAGTGATGGTAGAAGCGAACAATCATAAGAAGCCCCTATATTTTAGTGTTTACTGACTTACGGGTGGTGTAAGAAATAAGAATGGTGATTTATTTTCACATTGGAGCCTAGCTGATCTTGGGTTCTCAAAATGGTGTCTAAATGCTTTGTGCTTCTCTTTTGTTGATTCACTTCCTGCTTCTTTGTGCTTTCTTTTCACAGGCTTTTTATTTTAGTGGGCTACATGTTTAAACTTTTGGCAGAATCCAATCAAAATAGTAATCCTGTAAGCCAATTGGCAATAGGACATGTAAATGAGATAATTATGTAAAACCAATCAACATGTAACATGTAGGCATCCTATGGCAAAGTGTGTAACTCTTGCAAATATTCCTCCAGTGAGGAACCAGGAGAGGGATAAAAGTGCTGATTCTTCCTGCTTCAGTGTACCTGCCCACCAGACTCCCAAACTTGCAAGACCATCATTAAAGTCTCGCTTCTGCTGCATTCCATGTCTCTGTGTTCATCCTTTGATTTTGGACAGGTCGGTTTGTTTCTCACAGGTGGCAACCAATAACCTGGCCATAATGATTAAGCAAGAAAGCAATGGAAACTGGACTATGAAAGGAATGTCCATAGAAGGCCAGTCCTATAGAAATCACTAAGGGAATTTGAGGGATGTGTTGAGGTGGGACAAGTTGATGCTCATCAGAATTACTCCCTTGCTAGTTTGGAAGGTGATTGAAATCAACAAGCACTTATCTCTGAGTGCTTGCCAGGCATGCCTGTATTTACAGCTACTAGAGAAGCTGAAGCAGGAGGATTTTTGAGTCTAGGAGTTTGAGATTAGCCTGGACAACATTCATATCCTGCTCGAGAAACATAGCAAGATCCTGTATCAAAACAAGACAAAACAAACAAAAACATCTATGTGCTTACTTGAGGCGACCACTTGTATCTATGAAATAAGTGGACACTGGGAGCTACAGCAATGTCAAGATATATTCCTCTTGCATCCTCCCACCCCCAAGCACAAAATATCCATAAGAATTATTCTGTTTAACGAGAAAAGAGACAGTGAAAGGACAGAGCCCAAAATGGAGTTTCTCTGGTCATCTTAAGCTCATATATGACAATAATCCTTTCCCAGAACCCTGGGTGAGTCACAAGATGTTAAGACTAACATCATTGTCCTAAGAATTTGTATTTCAACTACTGACCCTGCCCTTCTTATCTATGTGACTGACCCACTCATTCAGCTATCAACCCACCTTTGTCTATGTGCTCATGACTGACCCACCCATCCATCTACTGTCAGAGATGTGACAAACAGACTACCACCCCATTACCATGGCAACAGCTCTTGTGCTTACCTGCCCCCACTAAAAGGGAAGTTTTAAATGCTTTCAACCTCAAGCATTCGCTGCCACGATTCCTTCAAGTGTCTTGCCCCTTCTCTCCCCTGAGAAGCAAATTCACTCTTTTCTAATCTACTTTCTAGATAAACTTTCTTTTCTAATCTAACTTTTGTGCAATTCTTTGCATACCCACAGAATCGGCTCAGCCCACTGACCTAACAGACATCTTGTGGCTGTGTGGCAGATTCTCTTATGAGAAGGCCTTGAAAATACATAGCTGGCAGGTAAGACTAATACCAGTAGCTCTAGCAAATGGGTCTTGACAGGAATAGATACTGAATCTGGATTGGGCGTTTCTCAGATGGAGGTAGATGTGCTATTGTACCGAACTGGGATCCACTCACCTGGCTCAGTAAAGCTAAATAATCACATTGAGACTTTGTAGACTTTTGGAGAAAGGAAATCATTTATTTGTAGGGAGCCAAGCAAGGAGAAACAGGCAGCTCATGCTTTAGACCTGACCACCCCAGTGGTTTATAAGCAAGAGTTTTAAAGGCAGGGGTAAACTTCAGTAAAGCAGAAGTTACAGGAAACTCATAAACCAATACATAATGTTTACACAATACTTAAAGGTTGATTTGGCCTAAAAAAGGCAGGATATCTTGAAGAAGGGTCTTAAAAGGTCAGAGGTGGACTTAAAGTTCTCTGACTTGTGATTGGCCAAGGAAGAAAAGATTTGTCTAAAAACTTGAGGTCAATATAAAGAAATGTTAAAGTCTGGCCTGTGGGCTTGACTTTCTCCGGGTCCCCAAGAAATAAATTTAGAACAAAGAATGGCAGTAAGAGTTCAGTCCTAAGTTCCTCCTTTTCTGAGGTCTACATGTCAGTTGATCTAATTAATGGGTCTAGAAAAACAACTCAGGGGCATGTATTAAGATTCTATCAATAGAGTCTATAGAAAACCTAACATCTTGTGAGTCTAATATCCTTGGTTATTGCTTTAGGCTATTATTACCTTCTGTTTTATCATGTTGCTCATTTACCTTTTTAGGGTCAGCTAGGTGCCTGAAATTTCCTTGAAGAAACTCAAGATTTTTCCTTTATTTTCATGTATTGAGAGGCCCAGGAGACTTCTAGGAGGGATCCATGCTCCATCTCAGATGCAAATGCTTAGAGAGCTATAAAAGAACCAGAAGAGAAGGTATGGTGATAATTTGGACTGCCAAGCCACATTTCTTCATACCAGGGAACACAATTTATAGCCTTAAATGTCCAACAATGGGCAGAGAGATATCCCTCTCAGAGAGAGTTGGATAGAGTATTAAAATTAAAACTGAAATACTGGTTGGCTGAAACAGGAATGGGGGAACACAGCGTGAAGGGTGGGCTTACACACCTTCATGAGTGTGCTCACACTCAACATGAGTGGGGCCACAGGAGCCTCCCTGTGAACTGGGATCTAGATAGGGAGCTGTCTTTTCCTGGTAGAACTGAGGAAAAGGGGTGGAGGATGTCATGGGATGACTCTTCAAACAATTATTCCTAAGAGGGGAAGATGCGGAAATGATGACTAACTTCATCTCAACTTTCTTTTTTCCTCCCTGATGCAGTGGTCCCAGGACTGGAGGTGTAACAAAAAAGAAACAGAACGAATTCCTGTGAAAGTAACTGTATATATACATCTAAATCATTGTGAAAGAATTCCTGAGGGACTGAAGGAGTGAGTTGTTTTCACTTCATCTGACAAAATCAGGGTTAACAGTGAACTATATTGCCTGGTGGTCAGATAATTCACTCATTCTGTACCTTCATAACCCTACCCCTACAATCAAGAGTGGACTAAAGACAGATACTTGCTAGAATAGTATTGCTGCCTGTAGTGTAGGCCAGCACAGCAGGTGAACCTATTTTCTCTTTCAACTGGAAATGTTTATTATAGATGTGGAGAAGGAGGAAGAGTAGAGGAGGGTAAATGAAGGAATAAATAGATTATGTAATGAGGAAAAGCCAGTATTACATGAACTCCTCAAAAGGATGTAAGTGATGATATTGTCTCTTAGTTCAATTATACCAGATGGCTAAAAGGGTAAAAACATATGTCACTGAGACTATACTGTTGTTGGACTTGACTAATAATTAAACTAAATAGGACTTTCATAATGTGCCAGTATCTTTTTACTGCTATAATTATTTTGCTATAAGACATCTGTGATCAGCCAGGTAAAGTAACTTATGCCTATAATCTGGTGTTTTGGGAGACCAAAGGAGAAGGATCACTTAAGTCCAGGAGTTCAAGACCAGTTTTGGCCACATAGTGAGAACTCATCTCTACAAAATATTTAAAAATTAGTCAAACATAGTGGCAGGAGTCTGAAGCAGGAGGGTTCCTTGAACCCAGGAATTTGAGGTTATGGTGAGCTATATGATCCTGCCACTGTATTGCAGCCTGGGGAACAGAGTGAGACAAGGGCTCACTAGAAATAAAAATATAAATAAATAAATGATGTAAACAAGAGATATGTGGTCAAAGATCAGGAATCTGTGGTACAGTAAAAATATTTGTTCTTCCTCCCCATTTCCTATTAGGCAGGTGCTAAAACCATTGCAAGCTCTTCAATGACAAGCAGATCTTTAGCAGGATAATGGGATGACTCTTGGCTAAGGGATTCCTAGATAACTTCAGGATGCAGGCTGGCTGCCAGAAACACCAAACAGGATCTAGAGTGTTAGAATTCTCAGTTTCATCCTTAACCTTTGAAAAAGAAGAGAAGCTAAAAGTGGAGTTCAACAACTAATGGCCAACAAGTTAAGCAATCTTGCCTACAAAATAAAATTTCCATAAAATCCTCTAGACAATGGGATCTGGAGAGCTTCCCAAATGGTGAACACATCCCCTTGCTGGGAGAATGGTGTACCCTAGCTACATGGGACAGAGGCTTCTATGCTCAGGACCCTCCCAGATCTCACCCAGTACACCTCTTCATTGAGCTGCTCATTTTTATACTTTATGATTTATAAGGCTTAAATGCTTCCCTGAAAAAAAAGCATTTGTTGGAAACTGAATCCATGAAGCAACAGTGTTAAGAGTTGGGACCTCTGAGAGATGACTGGGCAATCCAGGCTCTGCCCTCATAAATGCCAATCACAAAAATGTCTGAGGCTGTGAGTTCAACCTCTTGTTCTCCCTCGCTCTTGCCTTTTGTAGCCATTCTGCTTTCCACCATGGATGACACAGAAAGAAGGCCCTTGCCATATATAATCCCTCAATCTTGGTCTTCCCAACCTGGACAACAACAAAGCAAGTGCATTTCTGTTTATTATAACTTACCCAGCCTCAGGTATTCTTTCATGGCAGCACAAAATGAACTGAGATGATAATAAACTGCAATAGTGAGTTCAGCACTTTCCTGACTTCTGTGAGTTGGTTTAATTAATTATCAGACCTGGAGAGGCCAGCAACCCCTGACTTTGCTGCCAAGTGAAACTGAAGTGTGCATAACCTAGTTACCTGGTATTTGTGAGCTGCATCAGAAATGAGGACAGTCTTGTGGGTCTGAGGCTATAGCCCTGCTGGAGTCTGAGGATAACTTCAGGTAGTTTGTACCAGAATTGAATTGAATTGCAGGATTCCCTGTTGCTGTCAGATAATTAGAAAATTATTTTGGTAGAGGAAAAACTTTCTACCATCTGTGATGTAGGCTTCCATAAAAACCCAAGAGGACTGGTTTGGAGAGATTTTGGATAGGTTAACATAGAGAGGTCCCCAGAGGGTGGCACCCGGCGAGGAGCATGGAAGCTCCATACCCCTTCCCCTATACCTGGCCCTAAGCATCTCTTCGGCTATATCCTTTGCAATATATTTTATAACAAACTGGTAGATGTGTTTCCCTGAGCTCTGTAAGCTGCCCCATCAAATGAACCTAACTAAAAGAGGGGGGTTGTGGAAGCCCCAACTTGAAGCTAGTTTGTCAGAAGTTCTGGGGGTTGGACTTTTAACTGGTGTCTGGGCAGGGGAGCAGTCTTATGGGACTGAGCCCTCAACCTGTGGGAGACAACATTATATACAGTTAGTGTTGAAATTGGATTGAAAACTGTTATCTGCTGCTTGTATTGGGGAGGAACCTACACATTTGGTCACAGAAGTCTTCTTTTGTGTTAATTGTGGTGGTGGTGGTGTGACAGCAAAGGAAAAATATACTTTGAGAGAGTTTTGGGAGCCAGCCATAGAGGCCTGCCTGCTGACAAAGTCTAGGGGGCTGAAGACTCCAGGTCACAAAGTGAACCTGGGCAGCTGAAACCCTTACTTCTTCTATTTTTGTTGTTGATGCAGCCAGAAAATTCTGTATAGTCTGAAGATGGAAAACAAAATCCCACTCACATCATTCATTGTCCCATGCACAGAAACAAAGGGGAATTTGCAAGAAAATGACCTTCACTTTATATGAGTTCCCCCCTAAGTTTTCATGTCCCCAACCTTCTAGTATTCAACCATGTAATTGCATAATTAAGTATTGTTGTTGGGAAAGTTACCATAGGTCAGGAGGTGCTCACTTTAATGCACATAAGGGAATTCATTGGTCTTGCCAGGGAACTATAGATGAACACTTTAATTATCATGTGTGGGTAGACAATCATTTGGTAGATTTTGTTCCTTCTGATTGGCGAGTACTATCATTTGTTAAGGAGAATACCAATGCACTAATTATGCTTATTTGAACTTTAAATGTGGAATTTTGTGTACACCTGAATGGCCATTTTTTAATGTTATGTTATTTCCTGCTATTTGGATTAAGTGCATATAGGATTAAAAATATAAGGTTGGATTCCTATAGCAGTTTTAGTACTTGATGACCTTTTGAAACTTGGTAGAGTAGATTTAGGCAGTAGGTGTGTTCTTTTAAGCTTAAAAGGATAACAGTTGGATTAAGTGCTTTAAATGATAAAGGAGGACTGCCTGCTTTAGTGATTACGAGACAGTGATGCTTTCAAGAAGGCATTGATATGTAGAAGAATGCGCATCGAAATGGTTTTTTGGAGAACATTATGCATGAACTATTCACTCTGTTTTTGTCTTAGATAAAGTTACAGATTGGGTTTAATTCTAAGAATTTTTTGTAAGATTACCTCCCTGTAAAAGGGTATAAGCTCATTGTTAACTGTCAATAAATGGCATCTGTCCTGCACACAACAGAGTCAGTTGTCCAAGTGTTTCCTTCAATGCTGATGCCGTTTCCTCCTTTGGGAAACCCTGAACCCAGCTGGAGCAGGACTCCAGCAAGAGAGTTTTTCCCAAAACACCATTTCACAAAGAGAAATCAGAGAAAAGTAAATTTCTACCTTTCCTGATCCAAAGCAAAAGAAAACCAAAATGTAAGCATTTATATCATGTCCCTATGTAAAAAAAAGAAAAAGAAAAAAAAAGTTTGCTAACAGCTCTTCATGATCTGTGCTTTGACTGGCACTACATGTAGACTAGAAACTAGATTTTTTTTTTCTTCTTAAGGAGTTCATATAAAATTGATAAATGCTAGATATTTTCTCCCCCAAATTATTTCCATGCAAAGGGAAATATAAATATTAATACAAAAATCAGTATCCACACAGATCCTCTGGGATCTTATAAACCTGGGCATTAATTCTAAAAGAGACAAAGTCAAGGACAAGGTTTTGAGTAATCATTTCACCATCTCACAATACCACCTCCAAGATTAACAGGCATAGACAAAAGCTGGATTTAATAACAAACTCTCAAGGGAATGGGTAGAAAGATGTCATTTATTAGTCACTTGGTCATTCACCTAAACCAAGTGCCTGCCAGTTATGAGATAAAGTTCTCATCTCAAGTTACTACTCCAAAAATTAATATCTGTCATTCTTTTCCATCCCTCTCCCTCCAGCACCTGAACCCTCTCATTGTGTCAGAACTTCACACTTAAAGTTTCGATAGGAGACAGAAACCATCTCTATCCATAGGTGAAGACAACTCTGTAATCACCCTTGCAGTTGTACATGGATATGAGGCTTAGGCTCCACCAGTTAGATGACTACCTGTTGGACTGTGACCAGATAAGGTAGCACAGAAGCTGAAATTGTGCAGATGCATTTTGGTAAAGATAGTTGAGAGGAAGAAGTGACATTCACTTTGCAAGAGCTGTCCTAGCCCAGGGTCCAGTGTCCAGCATCAGGACTTCAGAGATATGAGCAGTGGCATCTGTGCCCAGCAGAGCGGGCAGTGGTTCCTACCAGGGACTCGACCAACGGTGGACTGTCAATTCTGTTCCCTGCTATGTAGCCTCAAGCTTGGTTTTGGGATCTTCCTCACAATAAAAATGGCACTCAGTACCATATATACAGTATTATGTGTAAATTAGGAAAAAAATCTAGCTTCCACAGTTTGCTTCAAGAAGTAAGAAATCGCCGGGCTCAGTGGCTCAGCCTGTAATCCCATGCCTTTGGGAGGCTGAGGTGAGTGGATTGATTGCCTGAGCCCATGGGTTCGAGACCCACCTGGGCAACGAGACCTCAACTCTACAATAAATAAAAAAATCAGCCGGGCGTGGTAGCACATGCCTGTAATTCCGGCTACTTGGAAGGCTGAGGTGGAAAGATCGCCACAGCCCAGCAGGTCGAGGCTGCGGTGGCCGCTCCAGCCACCGCACTCCAGTCTGGGTGACAGAGTGAGACTCCAACTCAAAAAAAAAAAAAAAAGAAGTAAGAAATCAGTCCGGGGAATAGTTTTGGGTACCAGTATTCAAAGACATTCTTTCTGCAGGGCTGAAGCCACTTCCTGAATCTTCTACCTGGCTCTATCTTATGGTAGAATGATGTGGATTCTCAATATCATGTCATAATTGATAAGATATGCCCTCTCTATTTCTCTGTGGAAAAACTCTTAAACAATGTTTGAAAACCCAATCTGGGCACTCTTTTATCACTGACCTCAGTGGTTCCTGATCAAGCTGAGCACTAGGATTGTTGAGGCTGAGAAAATACTTGGGCCTCTCTCAAGAACTCTTGTCTCAGCTTATAACATATAAGACCAAGAAATGCTTATTCAACAAGCCCTACAGGTGAGGCTGATGCACAGACATGTAGGATCCTGGCCTGTGTTCTTGTTACTAGAAGTATGACCTGGAGATCAGCAGCGTGACCTCCAACTTGGTCATAAATACGGAACCCTACACTCCTCTCCAGACTTCCTGTATCTCAGCACCATGTTCCGGTGACTCCTGCACACAGGAAAGTCTGAGACTCCCTGGTCTATTTGCCTCATAGATGTGGTGTCAGAACTTTGCTGCCTGCTCTGGGCTTGCGGCCTGATCAGATCCCTTAGCACTGAAGTCCAGAGTTCAGTCCTTGTTCCCTTTCTCTTCTGTAGCCAATCACTCCATCGGTGCCCTCATCCATGCTTGAGGCTTTAATTATCACTTAGATGGTCCCAGTCATTTCTCCTAAACTCCAGACTTGTTCACCTGCCACCCCAGCTCCCTCTGCATTTCTAGTAGACATCTCCTCCATTTCAGCTACTGTCTGTCCAGCCCTCCTGGCTTCCTCACTGTTCCTGCCCTGGTGCATTTGCACTGGAGGATCCCTATACCTAAAGAACATTCACAGACATCCTCATGTATAATTCCTCATGTCCTACAAATCATTCCTCAAAGGTCTCCTTTGCCACAAGGCCCACGCTTGTGGGGAACAACAGTATCTTCCATGTCCCCACATATGGATGCTCTGGGTTGCCTACCCACAGACACAAACACAAACACTTTCTTTAATCTGCTTGGAGTATATCTTTCATCAGTCTCTTCCCTCTAGACCATATGCTCAAACCAACAGTTTTTCTGTTGTTACTTTAATGATGTTTCTCAGATGCAAGTCAATCTGTCATTTATCTGGCAACAACAAATATCTGTGGGCATCATGATCATGTTAACACACTATCTTTGTTAATGTAGCCTTAGTTCAAGGGCTATTTTGTGGAACCTACAGCACAAAGTCCTCTTACACAGACATCAGTGTCACCTGTGCTTTTTTCACCAGTGCTGTTGTGTGTCCCCTCCCTCCATGCATTCTGCCACACCAACCCTCCTGCACACAGCAACTCACAATTTATTTCTTTGTGGAAAGAACAATCCTTGACTATGGGTCCAATATTTCAAACAAATATAAATCTAAATGAGACTTTGCTTTGTAAATCCATGTATTTGGAATGGAGCCAGCACTGGGTTTACTAGAACTGACGTAGCCGACAGTGATGAAGCGGGGTTCCCCGAGGCTGGGCCCGACACGGCGGTGCTGAAATACCTCAGGGGTGGGAGCCTGGGGACGGGAGGGGCTGAGACCCGGGCCGACTCGCCTCCCGGCGCGGATTCCCGGGTCCGAGGTGGACGGGCGGGAGGGGAGGAGGGGGCGAGGGGGTCGGGAGGCGGAAAGAAGGCGACGGGAGAAGGGGCGAGCAGGGAAGAGTCCGGGGCAGCGTAGACGCGGCCTCCCCGGTTCCTGCGCTCCCGCAGGCAGGTCTCCTCCCTACTCCCCTCAGAGGCCGTTTCCCTCCCGACCCCGCACTCACCCGCCCGGGTCTCCGTGAGGGCCAGGGCCCCCGAGCGCAGCAGGAGGAGGGCTGGGGGGGGGTGGCGGCCATGACCCGCACCTTCGGGTCAGGGGAGACTCTGGGTTCGGATGGGGACTTTGCAGCCGGAACCGCGGCGACGCTGATTGACTTCGCTACAAACCCGAGTCCCAGTGGGAGGGAGAAGTGGGGCAGCGTCACGTCACGAGTATCTAGGAGGAAGGACCCGACACTGGTTGGCAGAGAAGTGAAACTCCAGGCTTGGGAAATCCCCAACGCGGGCCTCCCCACTCCAGACGCCGCCTGCGGGGCCTGAGACTCTGAAAGCCACGCCCGGGGACCTGGGACTTGGCCCTGACCGCTCTCCTCCGGCACCGAGCGCTCTTTGTCACGCTGTCTTCCTGAGTCCTGGCCCAGAAAAAGTCTGTCTGTGGAAACCGGGGAGAGAGGCCGGGCCCAGCCACTTTCCCTTTACATCTCGCCCTGGAATCCTTCCCCCTGAACGGACTCCCTTCCACTCATCCTCTCCCCCTGTACTCTTCTAGAATAAAACTCACACACAGACCCCCACCCCACCCCGAACCTGATGTCAAAGTGAGCTCCCCTAGGAATGCAGGTATAAGGACAGGGGTTTTCTCTTTAAAATTCTGGAGTTGTGTCTGAAAGCACCAGAGAAAGAATCTCCTTGAGACCGGTTTCCTTTTTGTTAATTAACTAGAAGATAGCACAATGTCGGTAACCCCTGAGTGATCAGGAATCTTATCTGTTAAAGAAGTGACTTTGGCCCCTTCATATGTTAATGTGTCTAAACAGCATTGCAACCACACTCACAAAGTTCCCAAGTTTACTTTCCTAGTCTATATATCTGCGATTCTGGGTTTTTGTATTTTAAACTTGTCTCCATCCCATAGCCGGGAATTTCTGTGTGTGAGTCCAGGACATGTAGATACAAAGAAGCACGATTTGTTAGTTTGTTGCAACCAGGAGCCTGCACAGACTGTAACCACCTCAGAGTTGCAAGTGCTCAGTGCAGTCCCAATGCCCTTCACCAGTGCTCCTGCTCTGCGGGTCTTCTTGAATGACTCACGTCTGAGGTGTGTGGGTATTTGATGGGGACACTTGGTATTTTTTGAACCTGATTTACAGAAGGACACTTGTTTTTAGGCAGTCCCACAACTGTATTAGCTAACAAATGCAAAGGACACCCGGCTAGCCTCTGTAGATAGATGTATAAAAACTTTATAAAACACTGTGTTTAAATTGGAGAATTCCACCGCTTTAGAATGCTTCCCCCTGCTCCTTTTCCTCACCTCCTGCTTCTCCAGCCCTTCTCTCTTTCCCTCCCATCCCTGAGATCCTCTTCTTCGCTTAGTCCCCACAACCCTTCACTACCGAATTATGACATTAGCGCTGTCCTCTCACCTGCTACCCCAATATTCTCCCCATAGCGGTCAGCAGTCCTGCTAATGTGAATCATGTCATGTCATGTTTGACTTAAAATGCTCCAGTGGCTCTATGTCAGTCTTCTGAAGTGAGGCACATGAGCACAGGGACTTGGGCTGCTTTGGTCTAAGTTGAATCTGCAGCATATAAAGTCATGCCTGGTACATAGAAGGCTTTAAGTTAATTTTTGTTCAATGAAGAAATGAAATATTGTATTAAAATTTAACTGTATCACATAAAATTATAAATGAAAAAGCAATAAAAATGCTACAAAAGATATTGTTTCATGCATATCATGAACTGTGTGTATCAGTTCATAAATTCATTTCAGTGGAGAAAATTTGTTATTATCTATTGAGCCTGTGTACTGATTTTCTATTACTGCATAAGACTTTACTATAAACTTGATGGCTTTAAACTACACTCATTTATATGTTTACATTTTCTTTTTTTCCTTCTTTTTTAAAATTTTATTTTAAAGATGTGAAGTACAATTCAGATTAGAGATACAAATGGTCATTGTACAGGTAAAGTTTGGTCTTTTGATTTTGATCCCCACTTTGCCAGGTTTGAGATCTGGTACCGTTATTGATGGAGTGTGCGCACCCCCTCACCACCACCCCCAGCAGTTTCCCACTACCTCCAATCCCTTTCTTATTGTAGTATGATAATTGCTCAGGGTCTACTTTTGTGATAGATCACTGAGTATTATAGACCCTAAATGCATCCAAGTTGCTGTGAAGTTCATAATTTTGTCCTTATTTATGGCTGTGTAATATTCCATCGTGCATATGTACCACATTTTTTGATGAGCAATACTGTTGATTCCAAGTTTTTGCTTTTGTGAATAATACTACAATAAACATGCATGTGCAGGTATTTTTTTCATAGAGTGATTTGAGTTGCTCCCAGTGTAGTCCCAGAAGGGGGATTCCTAGGTCTTTTTAGGTCTTTTCCACTATTTTCCACAGAGGTTGTACTAGTTTACACTCCCATCAATAGTGTAGAAATGTTCCCTTTTCCCCACATTCTTCAGCATTTGTTGTTTTGAGTTATTGATGATAGCCATCCTGACTAGAGTCAGGTGGAATATCAGTGTGGTTTTAATTTGCATTTCTTTGGTTTTGATTACTGAGGCTGCACATTTTTTCACTTCTTTTTTGTCTGCTTGTTTTTAGCTCATTGTTAAGACACATCTTTTAAGAAATGTCTATTCATATCTTTTGCCCACTTTTTAATAGGGTTATCTGTCTGGTTTGGGGGATGTTGGGTTTTTTTTTTCTTTTTGGCATGTTTGAATTCCTTGTAGATCCTGGTTGTTAGGCCTTTGTCAGTTACACAGTTGGCAAATTTTTTTTTCAGTCTGTGGGTTATTTCCTCACTCTCTTGATGATTTTTTTTTTTTTTTTTTTTTTTTTTTGCTTTGCAGAAGCTTTATAGTTAGATGGGGTCCCACTTGTCTGTCTTACCTATATGGCATGGGCATTTAGGGGTTTGATCAGGAATTGACTGTCTATTCCAATTTCCATAAGGATGTCTCCTAAATTTTCTATGGTTTTTATAGTCTGAGGTTTTATGTTTAGGTCTTTGATTCGTTTAGAGTTGATTTTTGTGTATGGTGATGGGTAGGGGTCTTGTTTCAATCTTCTTGATGTGGTCAGCCAGTTTTCCCAGCACCATTTACTGAATAGGTTCTCCTCCACCCAGCAGTTGTTGGCGAAAGCATTGTTGAATATGTGTGGGTTGAGAGATTGAGGTTTTGCTTCTGGACTCTCTACCCTGTTCCATTGGTCTATATGCTTGTTCTTGTTCCAATACCAGGCAGTCTTGATTATTGTAGCTTTATAATAATACAGTTTAAAGTCTAGAAGTGTGATACCTCCTGCTTTGTTTTTTTGTTTTGTTTTGTTTTGTTTTGTTTTTGCTGAGTATTGTTTTGGCCATTCATGATCATTTATGTTTTCATATGAATTTCTGTATTGTTGTTTTAAGGTCTGAGAAGATTGATGTTGGTAATTTAGTGGGTATTTTGTTAAATCTGCAGATTGCCTTGGGTAGGATGGACAACTTAGCAATGTTGATTCTTTCAATCCATGATCATGGAATATTTCTCCATCTGTTTTTGTGTCATCTTTGATTTCTTTGAGGTGTGTTTTGCAGTTTTTGTTGTAAAGGTCTTTCACTTCTCTGGTTAGGAAGATGCCAAGGAATTTCTTTTTTTGTTGTTGTTGCAATTGTGAATAGGATTGTGCTTTTTATTTGGTTTTCTGCCTGTTTGTTTTTGGTGTATAAGATTGTGACTGTCTTTTGCATGTTAATTTTGTACACTGAGACTTTGCCAAAGTCCTTTATCAGTGTAAGGAGGTTTTTGACAGAGCCTCTTGGATTTTCAAGGTATAGGATCATATCATCACCAAAGAGGGATAACTTAACTTCCTCTATTCCTATTTGGATACTCCTGATTTCCTTCTCGATTTGTTTACATTTTCTTAGTCAGAAATCCAGGCTTAGTGTGGATAGGTTCTCTGGTCAGGGTTTTATAAAGTTGTGTCCTCATCTTGATGTTAGGGTCCTCCCCAAGCTTATATGGAGCCTGTGGGAAGAATTGGTTTTCTGGATTTTTTAGGACTGGGGCCCCTATTTCCTTGTCAGCTGTCAGGGTGGAGAAAGGGGAGGACTATCCCCAATTCCTAGTGCCACCATCATTTTTTGCCACATGCTCCCTCCCTCATTTTCCAAGTCCACAGTTAAAATCCCACACACTGAATCCCTCCCCCACTGTGACTCTCTATGCTCAGGAAGAACCCAGTCCTTTTAAGGGCTTACCTGATTAGGACAGTCTAATCTAGGTTAATTTACTGTCTTATGGTCTACTGACTTGATATTTTAATTACATCTAAAAAATCCCTTCACAGCAGCACTTACAATAATGTTGACTGAATATTGGGGAAGGTGAATTCCCAGGAGGTGGTTTCTGGGAGGGGTCATCATAGAATCAGCCTGGCATCACCTGGATCTTCCTTTCAAGTTTAATTGCATCCCATTGGAAATTGAAATTCAAATAAATAGATTGTTGTGAATGGTAATAAAATACACTGTTTAGCCATAGAAATTCTTCTTACATTGTTCCGAGCAGCCAACAGACACATGAAAAAATGTTCAACCTCACTAATTATCAGGGAGATGCAAATCAAAACCACACTGAGATATCACCTAACTCCAGTCAGAATGGCAATTATCAATAAGTCAAAAAATAACAGTTGCTGGAGAGAGTGTGGTGATAAGGGAACACTTCTACACTGTTGGTGGGAGTGCAGACTAGTGCAACCTCTGTGGAAAACAGTATGGTGATTCCTAAAAGCTCTAAACATTGACCTCCCATATGACCCCACAATCCCCTACTGAGAATATGCTCTGAAGAACTCAAATCACTCTATGGAAAAGATACCTGCACACGTATGTTTATCGCAGCATTGTTCACAATAGCAAGAATCTGGAAACAACCATGCTGTCCATCAAAAGAGGACTGGATTTTTTAAATGTGGTACATATACATAATGGAATACTATGCATATATAAAAAAGAACAAAATCATGAATTTTGCAGCAACCTGGATGGAACTAGAGTCTGTAATACTGAGTGATCTCTCACAGAAACAAAGATCTGAGTATCGCATGTTCTCACTCATACAGTGGACCCTGAACATCCAACGTAATACTATAAGAAAATGACTGACAGTGGTGGGAAACTATGGGCGGGGAGGGGAAGGGAGATGGGATTAATGGTAGTAAATATCTGTCTGGGAATGGGGAGACACCCCTTATCAACAAGGGTGTCTGAATGAAGCATATTTGTATACCTAACCCTTAACCATACCCCACAATACCATAATAAAAAATATTGATTAAAAAATTATAAAATGACATGTTTAATGTCTTAACATTAATTTAGAACATATGAAAGTCAAAGTGTAATAAGTCATTCTCTCTTTGTAAGTTATATTAGTTAGCTACTGCTGCATGAAAAATTCCCTAAAACTGACCAGCTAAAAACAACAAATTTGTGTTATTTGCTACAGCTTTTGATGGTCAGGAATTCTCCCTGAATACATCTGACTTAGGGCCCCTCACGACATGCTGCATCATCTGAGGGCTCAAGTGGGGTTAGGGACTCACATGAAACCTGGTTCACTCACATGGCTGTTGGAACAGGTCTCAGTCCCTGGCATTTTGGTGCCAGGAGACCTCAGTTCATAGCCACATGGACCTTTCCCCAGGGTTGCTTATGACATGGCAGCCGGCTTCCCACATAGCTCAGGATCCCAGAGAGAGAACCAGGGTGGAAGTTGCAGTGAATTTTATGTTCTACACACAGAGTCATAAATGATAACATTACTCTGTCTGTTAGAAGGGAGTAATTAAGTTCAGATCATGCTCACAGGGAGGAAATCAAGCTGCACTTCTGGAATGTAAGACTATCTAAAAATTTAATACATGTTAAAAGCAAAATTGAAATTGTTGTTTCAGGAATCTTATGTATCAAATATTTCATCTGATTTTTTTTAATGCTATGAATTTCACTTCTTAATGTAATGATTAAAAGTTTGAGACATCACAGAGAATTGGGTACTGGGAAAAATACTTGAGACAGAAACACAATATCTCTATGTTTTTCATGCAAATATTAATGTCCTCTTCAATAAGTTTCAACAAAATTGTGAATATAGAGTAGCTAGAGCAAATAGTTCCAAGACTTCAGTGCCATAACAAGGTCTTCAAAATAACTATCTTTGTTTTTCATAAGACATTTCTGATGGAGTTTAAGAAGGTCAAATATACCAGTTTTCATAGTCAGATATCATCTTCAAAAACACTTGCCTAATCATACTTCTTTTCAGTTAGAAAAATTTGAGTCTCCTACTTCAATCTACATACCTTTGCATCATGACAATTTTGGCTTGGCAGACTTGTTTAACTCCAATATAGTAATAAGGCTATTCAGTGGGCAGCCTATAATAAATTTAACATCTTTCACTGTGTTTTTTGATGAGATGTGTAAGAAGTGATATGGAGACCCCTGTGATTCTAAACAGCAATGCTATCATGTGCTTCTACAGTTTTTTTTTTTTAAAGAAGCTCTGGTGTGTTTTCCATTTGCATTTGTCGTTTTATCATTGGTTATTCCTTTATGCTTTCCTGATTAATTTAATTTAAGAAATAATATGCTTTTCCAATTCTGTAAAAGTTTAATTCAGTTGTGTGTGTAGTAAAATGCAAGTAACACACCAATTCTTTGCAAGATGGAAATGCCTTGCACATCAGATTGAACATTGTACAACAGAAATCTAGAGAGATACCTGTGAGTCAAATATCATGTGACCTCTTTCTAGCCAAGGTTATTTTCATGGCATCCTGGTCTGCTCTGTCACGTGACTCATTACAATTGGCTGTAGCTTTGTTCCAATATGAGTAGTTTTTGCTAAAAATTTTTGCAAAGAGCTTTGATATTTTCTTTTTCATTTAAAAAAAAAACCCAGGGATAGTTCACAAGCTGCAACTTGAAACCTGCAGTGTAAAGAGTGATGATCATGAAACTCCCTTGGCAATCAGCACTAGCAGAACCTATGAAGAACCTATCACTACTGAACCTATAAGGTTGGCATGCACTGCTGCCCCATCTCTTTCCCCAGAAAGAGCATCTTTCTGGAGCCTTGTTTTTACTATTCCCTTGTATTTCTCTAAAGATTTTTTACACTAACTGTATACATTCCCAAACCAAATATTAGTTAATTTTGCCTATTTTAATCTTTCAGTATGACAACCTCATTCTGCATGTATTCTTCTGTGATGCACATTATGTGTAGAAGAGTTACCCTGATGCAGGAGGCTGTCTCCATTCATTTTTGCTGCCCAAGTTTTTCAGTGTATAATTACACCCCCACTTTGCTACTTTTCTATTAATGTATATGTGGCTGATTCAAGTTTTTGCCATAAACATAAATCTACAAGTCTCCTGGGCACATTGGCAAGAAAGTCCTCAGATGATATGATCAGAAGTGGGATGTGAGTTCTCTTGGTGCATGGCCTTTAAACATAATAGATAAGGCTAATTTTAATTTTTAAGGTGCTTGTGCCAATTTTAGCTTTGACAATGAATGTATAAGAGTTTACATTGCTCATGTGTTCTGAAAGCACTCAGCTGAATGTGGGTAATTTAGAGTTAAAATTCACTGTTTTTGTTGCAGAATTATTCCCAGATATTATTTTCAGACTAAGTTACTGACTTTTTTTTACTTTACCCCATGTACTGTGGCATCATACTTTTGTCATATGTATCCAGATAATGCTTCCTTCCTTGTGGCATAGCCACAAACACATAGAGATAGTTCATATGTTAGGAATCTTCCATAATAAGATAGAAGGAAAGGGTGAGAGGGAGGGAGGGAGAATGGGAAGGAGGAAGGGAGAGAGGAACGAAATACTACTGCTGCTGGAACTGCCTGCCATCACAGCCTCTGTCACCAGATTGGGCATTGACAGCGGAGACCCTGGAGAAGATACAATGGAGGAACTAGTCGCTGAGTCCCAGCAGAAGACAAAATGCAGAGGCACCCCACTGCTTTTGTCCTGGTACCTGGGTGAAGACAGGCTCCAGCCTTCCCACATGAACAGCGGAGCTACACCCTGAGACTGAGGGAGTGAATTTAGCACCTCTGTGAGGTTGATCACTGTCAACCCAGAGAGGATACCCTGGGTACAGTATCCCCAGAAGGATGGCCCACCGAGGAGACCCAGTCACCCCATCCTCTTAAGTGGAACAACTGTGGGACTACAGCTGCAACCAGAGATGAAGAACCCAGCTCAAAGCAGATGGGTGGGGGTGAGTTTTAAACTCTTCAGCTCCCTTCCGTCAGTGACTCACAAGGTGTGTGACCCGGACAAGAATGACCTGATCAATGCACATGGAGAGGTCTGAACACTGAACATAGGTAGATCTGTTGGGAGCAGTTCATGGCCTCTTCTTGGCCCCAGATGAGCAGGAGGACAGATCTAGAGGTCAGAGTCTCCTCCCCTCTGCTGACAGCCCTGCCTGGGTCACACTGAGAAAAACCCTGAAGTTTCAGAAACTGCCACAAGAAGGTACTCAAGAATTACAAAAGCTTCCCCCCACACCCCTGCCCCAATGCTTTGCTTTGTGGGGTTTTTTTTCTTTCCTGCTTTTGTATTATTTCCTTTGTTTATTTTGTTATGTTTCCTGCTCTCTCCATATATTTTACTGGGTATATGTGTATTTTTTTCATTTTATTCCTTCTTCTTTTTCACATATGCATATACATTTGTGTGAAAATGTCCTCATAATGTCAGTTTTAGTTTTCTTTTTCTTTTTTACTGGTTGGTTTGTCAGTCTGTTTGTTAGTTTGTTTGTTTTTCTTTCTCTACTTCATTATTTTCATTGTTCTTTCTTCTCCTTTCTCTCTTTCTCAGTTCCATCTATTCTCTTAAGTTATTTGTGCACAGGGGATATGCATACAATCTCATTGCATGGACACACCATGAGGTAGTGGGAAGTGGGTCCTAGGGGGACTACATCCCAGTCAGTGAATATTGTGATCTGCAGGCAGCTTTTGCATCTTAGCACCCCCAACACACATTATCCAAATCTCAAAGCTGCAAAAGGACAGTATGCCTCCCCACTGGTGAACCGGCTTCCAAATCAAACAAATCTAGGGACTTTACCAAAGGAAGAATAGGGGGTTGAGAAAAGAGATGTGAAAACTATTCCTTCTCTGAGTAATGGAAGTAAACAGAAAAGAAAAATCCATCACAAATGAATAGAAATTGGTGAAAAAACACAGGAAACCCAGAGAGCCCTATAAAGATGATACTGGAGAGTAAGATGTCAGAACTCAAACAATGAAGAGTGCCCAGATCAACTGGTCTCACAGCACAAATGCAGAGATCAAGGAATGGTTGGAAAAGATGAATAAAAACCAAGAAAGGCAAGATAAAAACATGAAAGAATTAAATGCAAGGATTCAAGTCATAAAAAATACAGTCAATGAGATAAATAAAAAATTGACAAGCATGGAAAGCAGAATTAACCAAGAAAAATAATCTCAGAGTTTGAAGACCTAAATATGGAACTTACCCAATCTGTTAAAAACATAGAAAAGGCTGGGCTCAGTGGCTCAGCCTGTAATCCCGCGCCTTGGGAGGCTGAGGTGAGTGGATTGCCTGAGCCTGCGGGTTCGAGACCTGCCTGGGCAATTTGGCGAGACCTCATCTCTACAATAAGTTTAAAAAAATTAGCTGGGGTGGTAGTGTGCGCCTGTAGCTCCAGTTACTTGGGAGGCTGAGGCGGAAGGATCGCCAGAGCCCAGCAGGTCGAGGCTGCGGTGGCCGGGAGCGGCCACTGCACTCCAGTCTGGGCAACAGAGTGAGACTCCAACTCAAAACCAAACAAACAAACAAAAAAAACAAAAACATAGAAAGGGAGCTTGAAAAGACAGAACAAAGATTTCAAAAGATGTGCAATTATATTAGGAAGCCAAACTTATACCAAATCAGTATCTCTGAAGCAGAAAAGGAGACTGATAACACCATGGAACAAACACTCCATGAGATCATCCAGGAAAACTTCCTGCATCTCATCAGAGATATGGCCATCCAAACCCCAAAGATTCAGAGAACCCTGAAGGCAGCAAATGAGAAAGCCAATTCCTGGACATATAGTAATTCACTTACACAAAGTGGGTATAAAAGAAAAAATACTAAATGCAGTGAGAGAAAGATTAGTCTACCTACCAGGGAAGACCAATTCAGATAGCAGAAGACTTATCTATAGGACAACTACAGGCTAGAAGAGACTGGAATCCAATCTTCAACATTCTCAAAGATAAACAATTCCAACAAATAATTTCCTTCCCAGCTAAGCTAAGCTTCATCAGCAGTGGAGAACTAAAATCTTCCCCAGACATTCAACTCCTAAGACTTTATGCTGCCTCCAGACCAGCTCTACAGCAGATGCTTAAGAAGGTATTAAACACAGACAAAAGAAAAAAAAGAATGACCATGCACTTCCCAAGATGAAGCAAAAGAATCAATACAGCATGCAGCATGATTGCAAATTGAAATTGCAACATCCAGTCCTCTTTTGATGGACAGCATTGTTGGATTTTTAAAATGTGGTACATATACACAATGGAATATTACACAGCCATAAAAAAGAACAAAATCATGAATTTCGCAGCAAACCTGGATGGAATTAGAGTCTGTAATACTGAGTAATCTCTCACAGAAACAAAGATCTGAGCATCACATGTTCTCACTCATAAGTGAACCTTGAACAACAACCATAAGACTATAAGACAAGGATTGATAGTGGCAGGAAACTATGGGGGGGACAGGGAGGAGAAGAGAGGTGGGATTAACAGTAGTCAATATCTGTCTAGGGAAAGGGGGCAAACCTAATCAACAAGGGTACTTGCACAATGAATATTTGTATACCTAACCCATAACTGTACCCCACAATTTTAAAATAAGAAATATATATTAAAAAGAAAATAAATAAATAAAATGGATATCATCAGATTTTATATGTAAAAAAAGTCATAAGGCAGAATTTTTTAAATAAAGAAAATATGAAACTAAAAAAAAGAAAAAAGAAAATGCAACATCAACCCCCAAATTTAAATAAAACCAACAAACAATAACAACAATAAGCTTTATAATAGCCTCATGACAGGCAAAAACTCTCACATGTCAATAATCAGCCTGAATGTGAATGAAATAAAAGCACCACCAAAAAGACATAGAATGGCAGACTGGATTTAAAAAAATATGACCCAACTATATGCTGCCTCCTGGAAACATATCTCATAACAAAACACCCTCACAGACTCAAAGTTAGAAGATGGAAAACAAATTTTCAGGCAAATGGAACATAAATGAAGGCAGGAGTAATGATCTTAATAGCAGACAAAACAACCATTAAACTATCAAAAAAAAATTTTTTTAATGGAAGGATACTATATAATGATAAAAGGGTCCATCCATCAACAAGAAATATCCATCTTAAGCACACTGGCACCCAAATCTGGAGCACCAACTTTTATAAAGCAGCTACTATAAACTAAAAAAAGATATTGACTCTAACACTATTATAGCTGGGGACCTAAATTCCCTAATAATAACCCTAGATAGACTATTGAGGCAAAAAATCATCAAGAAGATGTAGAACCTCAACTTGATGCTTGACCAAATGGACTTAATAGATACCTACAGAACAATCCACCCAACAACCATGGAATATACATTCTACTCATCACTACATGAAATGTACTCCAAGATTGACAACATCCTTGGCCATGAGTCAAGCAAAACAAATTTAATAATATTGAAATACTGCCATGAACTTTCTCAGACCACAGTGGAATACAAATAAATATCACTATTACAAGATTCCCCCCAAACCCACAAAGACATGAACACTAAACAGCATGATATTGAACAACCCTTAGGTCAACAGAGAAATCAAAACAGAAATTAAAAGATTCCTAGAAATAAATGAAAACTAAGTCACATCTTACCAAAACCTCTGGGATACCATGAAAGAAGTACTAAGGGGAATTTATAACTCTATAAACACACATCAAGAAACTTAATAGCCTAACAAATCACCTAAGGGAGCTGGAAAGGCAAGACTACCAAAACCCTAACTTCAACAGAAGAATCTAGATCACCAAAGTAAAATCCCAAATCTAGATCACCAAAGTAAAAGTCCAAATATAGGACATAAAAGACAAAAATATCATAGAAAAAAAATCAGTGAAACAAAAAGTTGGTTCTTTGAAAGGATAAACAAGACTGAGGACCCCTAGCCAGACTGATTAAGAAAAAGAGATAAAAAGCCCAAATAAACTCAGTCAGAAGTGCAAAAGATCAAATAACAAATTACCCTGAAGAAATGCAAAAGATTATCTGAGATTACTATGCACACCTGTATAGAAACAAACTTGAAAACCTAAATAAAATGGAGTACTTTCTAACATCACACAATCTCAAGGGTTTGAAAAAAGAAGAAATTGATAACTTAAATATACCAATAACAACCAAGAAAATTGACTCCTTCATACAAAAGCTACCTACACAAAAAAAAGTCCTGGACCAGATGGATTTCCAACAGCATTCTAACAAAACATACAAGAAGGAGCTGATATCAAGCCTATTAAGTATTCCAGGCAATCGAGGAAAATGGAACTCTCCCTAAATCACTTAATGAAGTGAACATTACACTGATATGCGAACTGGGTAAAGACCCAACAAAGAGAGCTGCAGGTCAATATCCCTGGTGAACATAGATGCAAAAATTCTCAACAAGATTCTAGCAAATAGTATCCAACAACACATCTCAAAAATCATGAAGGGCTTGCTCAACATCCACATGAAGGGCTTGTTCAACATCCACAAGATCATAAATGTAATTAGATACATCATCAGATATAAAAACGAGAACTACATGATTATATCACTAGATGCAGAAAAAACTTTCAATAAAATGGAGTATCCCTTCTTGATAAAAACACTTGAACACCTACGCATAGAAAGAATATACCACAAAGTAATAAGAGCCATCTATGATGAATCCAAAGCCAACATATTGTTAAACAGACAGAAATTGAAAGCATTTCCTTTGAAAACTGGAACAAGACAAGGCTGCCCACTCTCACCCCTCTTGTACAACATAGTGGTGGAAGTCTTAGCTAGAACAATCAGACAAGAGAAGGAAATCAGGGGTATCCAAATAGGAAAAAAGGTAGTTAAGTTGTCCCTCTTTGTTGACAATATGATCCTATACCTTGAAAACCTAAGATAATCTGTCAAAAACCTCCTTACACTGATAAGCACTTTGGCAAATTCTCCAGCTATGAAATAAGCATGCAAAAGACAGTTGCATTCTTATATACCAGCAACTAACAGGCAGAAAACCAAATAAAAAGGGCAATCCCATTCACAGAAGTCACAAAAAATGAAATACTTTGGCGTCTTCCTAACCAAAGAAGTGAAAGATCTTTACAACAAAAACTCCAAAAACTGCTCACAGAAATCAAAGATGACACAAACAAATGAAAAATATTCCATGCTCATGTACTGAAAGAATCAACATTGTTTAGCTGTCCATCCTACCTCAGGCAATCTACAGATTTATTGCAATACCCATTAAATCAAAAACTTCATTCCTCTCAGACGTGGATACGACAATACAGAAATTCATACGGAAACACAAGCGATCATGAATAACCAAAACAATCCTTAGCAAAAGCAACAAAGTAGTCCCTCTTTCTATGTCCAGCACAGCAATGGCTCATGGTCCCAAGAAGCATCTGAAGTGGGTAGCACCTCCAAAGCATTGGATGCTGGATAAATTGACTGGTGTGTTTGCTCCTCATCCATTGACTGGTCCCCACAAGCTGAAAGAGTGTCTCCCTCTCATCATTTTCCTAAGAAACAGACTTAAGTGTGCTCTGACTGGAGATGAAGTAAAAAAAGATCTGCATGCAGCAGTTCATTAACACCGATGGCAAGGTCCAGACTGACTAAACCTACCCTACTGGGTTTATGGATGTCATCTGCCTGATCTATGACACCAAGGGTCGGTTTGCTCTTCATCGTATCACACCTGAGGAGGCTAAGTACAAGTTGTGCAAAGTGAGAAAGGTCTTTGTGGGCACAAAAGGAATTCCTCATCTGGTGACTCATGATGCTCTCACCATCCGCTACCCTGATCCCCTCATCAAGGTGAATGACACCATTCAGATTGATTTGGAGACTAGAAAAACTACTGATTTCATCAAGTTTGACACTGGTACCCTGTGTATGGTGACTGGAGGTGCTAATTTGGGAAGAATCGGTAGGATCGCCAGCAGAGAAAGACATCCTGGGTTTTTTGATGTGGTTCATGTAAAAGATACCAACAGCAACAGCTTTGCCACTCGGTTCTCCAACATTTTTGTTTCTGGCAAAAGCAACAAACCACGGATTTCTCTTCCCAGAGGAAAAGGTATCTGCCTCACCATTGCTGAAGAGAGAGACAAAAGACTGGCAGCCAAGCAGAGCAGTGGGTGAAATGGTCTATGTGACATGTTAAAAAGACCTTTACCTAATTAAAGATAACACAGCGTGGTTCATTGCCTCTTGGTGTTGGGAGCCAGCCTTGGAGGCCTTCCTGATTGACAAAGTCCAGGTGTGCTGAGAATCCCCAGCCGCAAAGCGAGTCCAATCAGGTGGGTCTCCAAGGCTGGCTCCCAACATCTTGATTTCTTCACATTTCTAGACTTTAAAGATTATTATATGGCTATAATAATCAAAACAACCTGATATTGGTATAAGAACAGGCATATAGACCAATGGAAAAGTATAGAAATTCTGGAAGCAAAACCTCAATTTCTCAATCAACTCATCTTCAACAAAGCCTCCAATAACAACCACTGGGAAGAGGAGAACTAATTCCATAAATGGTGCTGGAAAAACTGGCTAACAACATCTAGAAGATTAAAACAGGACCCCTACCTATCGCTATACATAAAAATCACCTCTAAATGGGTCAAAGACCTAAATGCAAAACCTCAAACTATAAGAATCTTAGAAAACACAGGAGACACCCTTATGAAAATTGGATTAGGCAATGAATTCCTGTTCAAAACTCCAAATGCCCATGCCATAAGAGATAAGATAGACAAGTAGGACCTCATCAAACTGACAAGCTTCTGCAAAGTCAAAGAAACCATCGTGAGAGCAGGAAGACAGCCCACAGACTGGAAAAAAATATCTGCCAACTCTATATCTGACAAAGGTCTAACATCTAGGATCTACAAGGAACTCAAAAGTGCCACACACACACAAAAAGAGCCATTACAAAGTGGGCAAAAGATATGAATAGACACTTCTCAAAAGAAGACATATGAGCAACCAACAGATACATGAAAAAATGCTCAGCTCAAAAATCATCAAAGAAATGCATATTAAAACCACACTGAGATACTACCTAACTCCAGTCAGGATGGTCATCATCAATAACTCAAAAAGCAACAGCTACTGGAGAGGATATGGCAAAAAGGGATAATTTCTACACTGCTGGTGGGAGTGTAAACTAGTACAGCCTCTGTGCAAAACAGTGTGGTGATTCCTAAAAGGAATCCCATATTACTCTGCAATCCCCCTACTGGGCATATACCTGGAGGAACTCAAATCACTCTGTGAAAAAGATACTGCACACACATATTTATTGCAGCATTATACATAATACCAAAAACATGGAACCAACCATGCTATCCATCGAAAGAGGACTGGATAAATAAAAATGTGGTACATATACACAATGGAGTATTATGCAGCCATAAAGAAGGACAAAATTATGAACTTTACAGCTACTTAGATGGACTTAGAAGCTGTAATAATGAGCGATCTATCAGAGAAATAAAGAACCAAGTATCACATGTTCTCACTCATAAGTGGACCTTGAACAACTATCATAATACTATAAAAAAGGGATTGGCAGTAGTGGGAAACAGCCAGGGGAGGGTGGGGGCGGGATTGGCAGTAGTGGGAAACGGCCACGAGAGAGGGGGGCACACATCAACAAGGGTACCTGCATTACTAACATTTGTATACCAGACCCTGAATTGTACTCCACATATTTAAAATAAAAATTTAAAAATAAATAAAATAAGATACCTGCACACACATGTTTATTGCAACATTATTCACAATAACAAAAACAAGAAACCAATCATGCTGCCCATTGAAAGTGGGATGGATTAAAAAAAATTGGGGATACAAGTAAATAAATAAATACTGTACAGTCATAAAGGACATATATATGGACTTTGCAGCAATTTGGATGGATTTAGAGTCTATCATACCTGGTGATATATCACAGAAATAAAGAACTGAGTACCACATGTTCTCACTCATAAGCAGACCCTCAACATTTATCATAATAAGAAAGAAATTGGCATTAGGGGAACACTGCCGGGGGGGGGGGACACATAACATCAATAAGGGTACCTGATCTTAAACCAGGCAAGGTGGGGACTAAAGAGAGGCCCAAACTTCACCTGTATGGTGACCACTTATGTACCTAAATTATACTGATTTGTCCTGTACAATTAGTCTTTGATAATACCCCACATCTTTAAAATGAAACAAAACATAAAAATAAAAAAACTTTCAGTAGAACCCATGGATTCAAGAAGAAAACATAAGGTACATTAGAAAACATTTTCAAGTGAATGGTAATAAGAACATAAATTTCAAAAATATGAGATACTATTTACAAACTTTCTCTAAAAATACAATAATCAAGAGAAGGTGCTATTGGCCAAAGGACAGACACATAGATCAACAGAACAGAATGGAGAGGCAAGAAATAGACCTACACAAAGTCAACTGATTTTGAGTATAGATACAAAGGTCATCCAATGAAGAAAGAATCATATTTCCAACACTGATGCTAAAATAATTGGACATCAACACGCAAAAAAAAAATCTTGGCAATACAATGTTTTATGGCTTTAGCCCTTACATCATCATGCGGCACCATGTGGGTCTTTAATTTACTTGGTATTAATTTATTTTCTTTACTTTTTTTTTCTTTCTTTCTTTCTTTTTCACAGAGTCTCACTGTCACCCAGGCTGGAGTGCACTGGTGCAAACATAGCTCGCTGCAACCTCAACTTCTGGGCTCAAGCGAACCTCCACCTCAGCCTCTCAAGTAGCTAGGACCACAGATGTGCACCACCATGCCTGGGTAAAACTTAGTGTTAGTATTTCTACATGCTGTGAGACTGGGTTTCAACTTCATTCTTTAACATATCCACACGCAGATGTCCCAGCACCATTTTATGAAGGGTCTATTCCTTCCCCCATTGAATGGTCTTAACATCTTTATTGATGTTCTTTATATACTTGGATAATATCTTTAAAAAGCTCTGAGTTATTGTCTAATGTGCTTTCATTTCAGCCTGAATGCCACTCACTATTGTATTTTTTGTGCCTAATGTCTCTTTGTAGTGAAACCTCTCACCTTTTAATTCTCTGGGAATGTCTTAGCTTCTCCAACACTTATTTTTATATTTTACTGTGACAAAATGCACACAGCATAAAATTTGCCATCTTAACCATTTTAAATGATACAGTTCAGTACTATTCAGAATAGTCACATGGTTGTGTAACCAAACTCTAGAACTCTTTTTCATCTTGAAAAACTCTGTATCTTTATTATTAAAAGATAGTTTTTCTAAATATGAATTTTTTGATTGACAGTTTTATTCTATCAGCACTTTAAACATGTCATTCCACTTCTGCCTTACCCCAGTGAAATTAGCTGTTAACCTAAATGAAGTTTCCTTGTACATAATAAGTTGGCTATTACTTACTGCTTTTAAGATTCTCTATTTGTCTTTCATTTATATTGTGTCTTGGTCTGAATCTCTTTGAGTTTGTCTTACTTGGAGTTCATTAAGCTTCTTAAATGTGTAGATTTGTGTCTTTTATCAAATGTAAACATTTTTTACTTGACATTTCCCTGCATATTCTTACAATCTTTTTCTATCACTCTTCTTTAGGTACTACCATTATTCATATGTTAGTATACTTGATGGTATCCAGGGGTTTTATAGGTTCTGATCATTTGCTTCCATACTCTTTTCTTTCTAGTCCTCAGACTGCATAATATCAATTGACCTATCTTCAGTTCTCTGATTATTCTGCCTGCTAACCTATGAATATATTGCTCAGATTGAAGGTGTCTTCTTGTCCTTTAGACTCTGTCTGCTTTATCTTTTTTTAAATTTTTTACTCCTCACACTCTGCAATCTCAAATGAATTTTCTTCAAATTTACTGATTCTTTTGCATGTTCAAGTCTGTGGTTAATTCCCCTAGTAAATTTTTTACTTGAGTAATTGTTCATTTTCATTCTATATTTTAAAATCTTAATTGTAATTCTCATCTCTTTATTAGTTTTATTTAGTGAGATATTATTTTTCTGTTTTATTTAATTCTTTGTGCATGGTTCCCTGTAGTTCCTTGAGCATATTAAAGACAATTGATTTAAAGTTCTGTCTAGTAAATATAATGACTTGGCTTCCTCAGGGACAGTTTATGTTGCTTCATTTTTTTCCACAAAGTTCCAAGGGGAATAAAACAATGACATGCCTCTGAGCTGATCCCTCAGGGGGGCCATAATACATGTGGGAGGACGAAACCACAATTTTTTTATAACAAAGTTTATATTACCTCCTCTGACATGATTAACTGCTCCAGAAATGTAAGGTGCCATTCCCATGACTGTCTCATTGCTGAAGGTATGCGGGTGAGTCAGTAGGTGCTTAAGAAAAAATGCCACCATGTTTCCTTACTAAAATTTAGTAGCTTTTTCTCTTCATTAAACACTCTCATGCTTGTTGCAAAATTTGTATTAGATTCTTGAGTTTAGAAAAACTGGATTTTGACAGTTTTTTCCAAGTTAATTGTTCCTTGGGTAGGGGGATGAGTTTTGGGGGTTTTCTACTCTACCATGTTGGTGAAATTGCTACAGTTTTTTAAAGTATTATTTTATTTTATTTTAGATTCAGGTTGTACAAGTGCATGATTGTTACATAGACATATTGTGTACTGGTGGGGATTGGGCCTCAGGTGACCCATTCTCCAAACAGTGAGCATTATGCTCAATAGATAATTTCTGAACCCTAACCCACTTCCCCATCTCCTCCTTTTCAGTGTCCCCTGTGTATTATTTCCATCTTTGTAGCCATTGAGCTGCCACATACAAATGAGAATATGAGGCACTGTATTTGATGTTTCTGAGTTAGTTCACTTAGGATAGTGTTCTCCAGCTTCATCCATGTTGCTACAAAAGACATGATTTTGTTCTTTTTCATGGTTGCATAGTATGCCATGGTGTATACATACCACATTATCCTTATCACATTATCAGTTGTTGATGGTCATTTAGGTTGGAGCCATGATTTTTCTATTGTGCATAGTCCTGCAATAAATGTATAAGTACAGGTATCTTTTTAGGACAATGATTTATTTTCCTTTGCATAGATCCCTCGTACTGGGATTATTGAATCAGATGGTAAGTCCATTTTTAGTTATTTGAGAAATCTCCAGAATGTTTTCCACAGAATCTGAACTAGTTTAAATCCCACCAACAGTGTATGAGCATTCCCTATAGCCATACTAACATCTGTTGCCCTTTGACTTTTAATAATAGCCATTCAGAGGGTCAGGAAGATGGCGGCCAAGCCAGCCAGACTATGCGAGTGCTTGTAAAATTTTGTGTATGTGCTGGTGAGTGAGTGGGAATGTGAGTGGCTGACTGAATGAGGGCTAGGGAGGTAGCCAGGGAGCTAGCTACACCTGGTTCAGCACCTGGTGCCACGACTGCTCGACTTGGACACTACCAATTCCCAGAACACAGAAGCTGAATGCTATTTTTTTAAAAAATCAACAAAACCCTTCCTGGGAAGAAAATGCTAGGAAAGCCAATTAAGTGGATGCTCATGAGCAAGTGGCCAGGGCCCTGGTTGCAACAGCTGTTGCTGCAGCTTCTCTGCTTTCCCTGACTCTTCCCAGGTCATAGAAGCCAAGCTCCATTTTTTTCAAACAGACAAAAAAATTTCCTTTTAAGAAGCAGAGGGGAGAGACTACTACCCCAGGCTCTGCCTCACCACTGTAGCAGGAGAGACTCCCAGCTCCAGGCTTTGCCTCACCACTTCAGTGCCTGGCCAGGAATTGGCAGCAGGGGTTGCAGAGGGAGACCAGAGGCAGAATATCACCAAAGAGGACAACATTCTAAGAACCTCATGACAGCAATAAACAATCACATTTCAATAATCAGCCTAAATGTGAACGGATTAATGCACTCCTAACCCTAACCCTAACCCTAACCCTGAAGGCAGGGCAGGGAAGTGCTCCAACTTGCTCACCATAGAGCAACAGACCAGATCTCTGTGACAGGTGGATTAACTACTCAGGGGTTGATCATGACCCAGAGTGAATATCCATAAAGAACAAACTTTGGAGGGACCTGATGAGTGCTGAGTCCCAGACTCCCCACCCACTACCATGAACCAGTCGTGGGACTAAGGGCATGGCCAGAAAAGGACGACAAAGAACTCCAAAGAGATCAGTGGTGAGTCTGGAGCTGACCCTCTCCTTCTCAGCAATTCTCTGAACATCAGACCCACACAGCTGGGCCACAACTGAGAGGGACAAACCCAGCCAGAGCCTGGACTTCATTCCAATAGAACTCTGTTTCAAGATAGGCCTGGCTGGGGCAACCTGTGAGTACATACCTGGGGGAAAGACAATCCTGCACCTCCCCACTGGAGGAGATCTCCCTGACCACACAAGAGTGGGAGGGGAGGACTGCAGCCCCACCCACCTACACTGCCCTTCCTCCTTCCCTGCTCTGGAAACTGGGGAGAGAGTGAAAGAGGTGGAAACTCTGCAGAGAAGCAGACAAGAAAAACAATTACAGAACCTGATACAAGAGAGCAGGGTTTTTTTTTTTTTTTTAACGTTTACTTTTTAAAAAAAATTTTTTTGTCTGTTTGTTAGCTTATCTGTTTTTAAAATATTTTTCCCTTGTGTGTGAATGTGTATGTGAGGGTTTGATTTGCATTCCTCCAATATTTCCTATCTTTTTATTTATTTTTTCTGTTTCTTTCTTTTTTGTTTGTTGTTTTCTGTATATGTGTGTATGTGGATGATTGCATGTTCATCTTTCAATTTTGTTGTTGTTGTTGGTTTGTTTTTGCTATTTGTCCATATCTCTTTTTTTAGATATATAGTTTAAGATGTGTATCAATATATGTGTGAGGGGAGCAGTGTGAAGAAGAAGAGGCAAGAACGACCCCCAGACTGACCAAAGCCCACGCACCGCTCCATCCCCGCGTCCAACGCCTTAGTTCTGCTGCCATCACCACCATGCCCAAGAGAAAGGTTGAAGGGGATGCTAAAGGAGATAAAGCCAAGGTGAAGGACGAACCCAGAGAAGATCTGCAAGGTTGTCTGCTAAACCTGCTCCTCCAAAGCCAGAGCCCAAGCCTAAGAAGGCCCCAGCTAAGAAGGGAGAGAAGGTACCCAAAGGGGAAAAGGGAAAAGCCAATGCTGGCAAGGAGAGGAATAACCCTGCAGAAAATGGAGATGCCAAAACAGACCAGGCACAGAAAGCTGAAGGTGCTGGAGATGCCAAGTGAAGTGTGTGCGTTTTTGATAACTGTGTACTTCTGGTGACTGTACAGTTTGAAATACTATTTTTTATCAAGTTTTATAAAACTGCAGAATTTTGTCTTTGTTTTTTACGCTATGTTGTTAGCACACAGAACACTTCATTGTTGTTTTTGGGGAAAGGGGCATATGTCACTAATAGAATGTCTCCAAAGCTGAATTGATGTGGGGAAAACACCTTTCCCCGCTAGTTTTAAGAGACTTCCTCTTGGCTTCCAGGAGGAGGGATTCCCGATGTTGACACACATAGCCACCTTGGTACAAACACCTTGTGGTGTGGAAAAACATTCATTTTTTATGCCCTCTTCTCCCTTTCTGCCTTCAGCATAGACTTAACTCCCTTAAACCCAGACATCTGTTGGGACCTGACCCCCAATAATTGGTTACCAGTATGTCAGTGATGCCACTGAGATGGCACCCCTCATAAAAGCCACAGTTTTCATTTATAGATTGTGGATCTTCAGACAAATTCTGCCATTTTCATTTCATTTCCTGAAAGTCAGGGTCGGCTTGTGAAAAGTTGTCAAACAGCATGCTAAATGTGAAATGTCAACCCTCACTCTAAACTACTTCCCTGTTCAGAGCATCAAATGAAGACTTCATTGGGTTTTTATAGTGGCTTTCTGATTTTGGTAGTCCATTAAAGAAGGGAGTTTGAAAGTTATTGTATACTGTTAAAGATTGTCTGCCCATGTCCTGCTTGAAATACCATGATTGTTTATGAAAAGTATCTTTAATAAAGCTGGATACAGTTTGGAAAAAAAATATATATATATGTGTGTGAGGGTTTGATGTGAATTCTTTTTTTTTTTCTGGTCTTTCAGTTTGTCTTCTCCATTCACTTTGTGCTAGGCATATGAGTGTGTTCAGTTTGGTTTTTTGTTGCTGCTTGTTTGTTTTCTTTCAGTTTGTTGTTATTCCAGTTTGACTCGGGGTGTATGTGTATGTCTGTGTGGGTATGTGCTCAATTGTTTTTTGCATTGGTTTCTGCTTTGCATCATCATATAGAGTGGTGGTGGAGAGTGGGTCTCAGGGAACATTGTAATTTGCAAGTAGTTTCTAAATCCTAGTGCCCCATCCCCTACCTTATTCTTGTAGCTTTCAAAAACTACAAGAGACAGCAAAGCATTCCACCCACAGAGCTATTTCAAAATAGAACAAATCCAGACTCAGCTGAGGGAAGAATAGAGGGCTGAGCAAATATCAGAAGAGAAAGCCTCTCCAACCGACATTGAATAACAGAACCAAAGAGAAAAACAAGAGATCTGCCACAAATGAGGAAAAACTAAAGGAAGACAACAGGCAATTTCAAGTGTAACAAGGAGAAAATGCCTGAAAAATCAGACCTAGAAGCTCAAATAATAGAAGTCAGCAACGACTGGTCCCAGACTATGACAGCAATTAGGGAATGAATGGAAAGACTGAATAAGACAAGAAAGATAAGAAGCAACACTGAAAGAACTTGTAACAGAGATTTTGGCAATAAAAAATTCCATCCAGGAAATAATAACAAGATGACAAGCATGGAAAGCAGAATTAATCTAGCTGAAGAAAGAATCTCAGAACTTGAAGACCAGAATATGAAATTAACCCTATTAATCTATAAAATTAACCCTATTAATTAATCTATAAAAAACATAGAAAATAGACTCAGAAAGAAAGAAAAAAGCCTACAAGAGATGTGTGATTATATCAAGAGGTCAAACTTATGCCTGATTGGTATCCCAGAAGAAGAAAGGGAAATGGAGAATAACTTAGAGCAAGTATTCCAGGAAGTAATCCAAGAAAACTTTCCCCATCTCACCAGAGATGTGACCAGTCAAACACTACAGATAGAGAGAACCCACACAAGACATCAAATGAGAAGACCAACCCCTATAGTAATTTGTCTATACAGAGTAGGCACAAAAGAAAAAAAACTAAAAAGAGTAAGAGAGGAAGGTCAGACTACCGATCAGGGAAAACCAATTAGAATAGCAGCAGACCTATTGGCAGAAACACTACAAACAAGTAGGGACTAGAGCCCTATGTTCAAATTCCTCAAAGATAAATAATCTCAACCTAGAATTTTCTACCCAGCCAAACTCAACTTCATCAGTGATGGAGAATTAAAATCCTTCCCAGACATCCAATCCCTAAAAGATTATGCAGCTTCCAGATCAGCTTTACAGGAGACACTTAAAAATGTATTAAGCACAGAAGAAAGAAAAAGAAGAATGACCACACACTTCCCAAGAGAACAGCAGAGCACAGAATCAACAGATAATACAGCACAACCAGAAACTTGAAAACACACACATCTATTAGCCCCAAACCCAAAAGAAAACAAGCAAACAAAGGAAAAACTTTATAAGAACCTCATGACAACAATAAATAATCACATTTCAATAATCAGCCTGAATGTGAATGGATTAATGCACCACTGAAAAGACACAGAATGGCAAGTTGGATTAGAAACCATGACCCGAAGCAAGATGGCAACAGGGCAACCCGGCGTCTGAAGCCCTCTGCAAGGGAGATCTGCAGTGGGTCTCTAACTCTCACCCCGGGGGGCTGGGGACCCCAGTATCACAACCTGCTCTACAGACAGAGCTCGGCCACTGCCATCGGAATGACTGGACAGTTTTGACTGCATTCCAAACGGTCCCGCCGCAGCAGCCGCAGCCACTGCGGCCGCCCCTCCCCCCACCGCCGCTGCCACTGCCGTCGCTGGCGCCACCGACGGCGCGGCCTCTGGGAGGGGTAGCATATCACACCACGTGGCCCGAGGAGATCCACAACGAACCGCTTCAGGGAAGATCTGCTGGGATCGCTGCCACCTATCCTGCATCCGAGACTGTCCTGACCGCCTGGCGTGGGGCTCCTGTTGCCTGCTCGGAGGCAGGCAGCCATCTTGTTCCCGTCCGGCCCCAACCCCTCTGGGGCGAGCAGATGAGATAGCACCACCTGCTGGCGATTCAAGGTAACAACACCGAAACAGGAGAAATAAGCTTGATAAAGACATAGACCAAACTGCTGAAGGAAGGTTGATCTGAACTGTCCTTCACAGCAGATCAGGGGCAATTGACTCTAACTGCAAACTAATTTACCAGCTTGAAAAGAAAACTAGAAATCAGACGTGAAAGGACATTGGACTTAAACGAAAGGTCTCAGAGTGTGCTTCATTGATTCTATCAGTTTAATGACGTAATTCTATTCATACCGTATTGTTCCCTTTTTTCTTTTTTCCTTTTCCTTTTCTTCTCTTTTCTTCTCTCTGTAAACCATATCTTTGTATAGAGGAACAACACACTAACAAGGTGGTTGGTTAGCTTGTATATTAGCATTACTATATGTTTTATTTTTGTTTGTATGAGAGTTGGTTCGACTGTAGCTGTGGTCTATTGTTTTTATCTGTTTCAGTATAGGCCTCTCTCTCTCTATTTGTTGGCACACTCATTTGTTTCCCCCCTTACTCCTCTATCTCTCCACTCCCCTCTTCAACCCACTATCTGCTCCATTCTCTCCCCTCTGCTAACCACATTTTATTTCAGGGAGTAAACCTACAGCCCCAAGACACGAACAGATTCCAGGACAGTGGGAAGTGGGTTCCACATTATCCACACGCCTGTCAGCGAATACCAGGACCTGCAGACAGATTTTGAATCACAGCTCTCCCCTTAAATACATCTCAAAACTGCAAAAAGGACCACCTCCAACCTACAGCGCAACTTCAGAATTGAACAAAGTAAGAGGACATACATAAAGAATAGGAGATTGAACAAACAGAAGTAAAACGAATCCCTTTACCCCTGAATAACAGAATTAAAGAAGACAGTGATGTGGAGGGAAGGAAAAAGTAGAGAGGGGGAAAAACCACACAAATGAAGAAAAACCAAAAGAAGAATATAGGTCCTACACAGACCCCTGGGAAATCAGACACTGAGAAAACAGATTCTGGAACACAGACAATGAAGAGTCACCAGAATGACTGGTTACATGCAGCAAACCCAGACATCAAGACATTAATGAAGAGAATTTAAAAAATTGAGGAGAGACAAGAGGAAAATAGGAAGGAGCTGATGTCAGAAATGACAGCAGTAAAGAATACTGTGATGGAAATGAACAACAGACTAATAAGTATGGAAAGCAGAATCAGCCAAGCTGAAGAAAGAATCTCAGAGCTCGAAGACCAAAACACAGAACTAACCCAAACTGTCAGAAGCATAGAAAAGAAGCTCAAAAAGACAGAACAAAACCTGCAAGAGATCAATGATCACTTCAAGAGACCAAACCTAAGAATAATTGGGCTTCCTGAGGCAGAAAGAGAAACAGAAGCCACACTGGAACAAACATTTCATGAAATCATTCAAGAAAACTTCCCTCATCTCATTAAGGATGAAAAAAATTCAAACACAAGAGATTCAGAGAACCCCTGCAAGACAACAAACAAGAAGACCAACTCCCAGACACATAATAATTCACCTAAACAAAGTAGCTATGAAAGGAGAAATCCTAAAGGCAGCAAGAGAAAAAGGCCAGACTACCTACCAGGGAAAACCAATTCGAATAGCAGCAGATTTATCGACAGAAACCCTTCAGGCCAGAAGAGCCTGGAGCCCTATCTTCAAAGTCCTAAAAGAGAAACAATTTCAACCAAGAATAACCTACCCAGCCAAACTAAGCTTCATTAGTGAGGGAGAATTGAAATCTTTTACAGACATCCAATCCCTAAGAACCTACGCTACCACCAGACCACCTCTACAAGAAACACTTAAGAAAGTACTGAACACAGAAGAAAAAGAAAAAAGAACAACAGCATTCTTCACAAGAGTACAGGCAAAAGATTAAAAACACACATGAACCAACTCCAAAACCCAAAGAAAGACAACAAATAAACAGGATCAACTCTGTAAGAACCTTATGACAGGGATCAACTCTTGCATTTCAATTATTAGCCTAAATGTGAATGGACTAAATGCACCACTGAAAAGACATAGAATGGCAAAATGGATAAAATATCATCAGGCAACAATCTATTGCCTTCAAGAGACTCACCTCACTAGAAAGGACACCCACAGACTCAAAGTAAGACGATGGGAAACAAACTTTCAGGTGAACGGAATACAAAAGAAAGGAGGAGTAGCGATCTTAATTTCAGACAAAATACCCTTCAAGCTATTAAAAATCAAAAAAGATACAGAAGGCCACTACATAATGATAAAAGGCTCAATTCATCAACAAGAAATATCTATCCTAAACATATATGCACCCAACATAGGTGCGCCAACTTTCATAAAGCAACTTCTTGGAAAACTAAAGAAAGATATTGACTCTAACACCATCATAACTGGGGACTTTAATACCCCACTCACAACCCTAGACAGATCATCAGGACAAAAAATCAGCAAGGAGATCCGGAACCTCAATGTGACTTTGGACCAAATGGACTTAATTGATACCTACAGAACACTCCATCCAAAGACCACAGAATACACATTCTACTCATCACCACATGGAACACATTCTAAGATCGACCACATACTCAGCCATAAATCAAGCATATGCAAATTTAAAAGGACCGAAATTCTACCAAACACCTTCTCAGACCACAGTGGAATAAAAATAAACATTGACACCAACAAAGTCCCCCCAAACCCACAAAGACATGGACACTAAACAGCATGATGCTAAACAACTCCTGGGTCAATGACGAAATCAAAACAGGGATCAAAAGATACCTGGAAACAAATGAAAATGAAGAAACATCTTACCAGAATCTCTGAGATGCCCTGAAAGCTGTAGTAAGAGGGGAATTTGTATCCCTACAAACACACATGAAGAAAATGGAAGGAACAGAAATTCACAACCTAACAAGCCACCTAAAGAAGCTGGAAAAGCAAGACCACAAAAACCCTAATTTCAGCACAAGAATCCAGATCACCAAAATACAAGCCCAAATCCAGGACATAGAAGACAAAAAGATAATACAAAAAATCAATGAAACAAAAAGCTGGTTCTTCGAAAGGGTAAACAAGATTGATGGTCCCCTAGCTAGACTGACCAAGAAAAAATGAGAAAAAACCAAATAAGCATAATCAGAAACACAAAAGATGAAGTCACATCTGACCCTGAAGAAATACAAGAGATCATTAGAGACTACTACGTACACTTGTATGGAAACAAACTTGAAAGCCAGAAGGAAATGGAGGACTTTCTGACATCACACAACCTACTTCGGTTGGAAAAAGAAGAAACTGAGACCCTAAATAAACCAATAACAATCAAGGAAATCGACTACATAATAAGAAAACTTCCTACAAAAAAAAGCCGTGGTCCAGATGGCTTCCCAGCAGAATTCTACAAGACATTCAAGGAGGAGCTGATACCAATCCTACTGAAGGTATTCCAGGCGATTGAAAAAGATGGAACTCTCCCCAAATCATTTTACGAAGCCAACATCACATTGATACCCAAGCCGGGTAAAGATCCAACAAAGAAAGAGAACTACAGGCCAATATCTTTGATGAACATAGATGCTAAAATTCTCAACAAGATCCTAGCAAACCGGATTCAGCAATACATCTCAAAAATCATCCACCATGACCAAGTAGGCTTCATTCCTGGCATGCAAGGCTGGTTCAACATTTGTAAAACCATAAATGTAATTAAATACATCAACAGATGTCAAAACAAAAACCACATATCACTAGATGCAGAAAAAGCTTTTGATAAAATCCAGCACCCCTTCTTCATAAAAACCCTTGAACATCTAGGCATACGGGGAACATACCTCAAAATAGTAAAAGCCTTCTACGAGAATCCCACAGCCAGCATACTCCTAAATGGACAAAAATTGGAACTAATTCCCCTGAAAACTGGAACTAGACAAGGATGCCCACTCTCTCCCCTCCTGTTCAACATAGTATTGGAAGTCCTGGCTAAAGTAATCAGAGAACAGGAGGCAATCAGAGGTATTCACATAGGAAAAGAGGAAGTCAAGTTATCTCTCTATGCAGATGATATGATGGTGTACCTTGAAAACCCAAGAGAATCTGTCAAAGGCCTCCTTACATTGATAAAAGCCTTTGACAAAGTCTCAGGATACAAAATAAATGTACAAAAGACAATCGCATTTCTCTACACCAATAATAAACAAACAGAAACCCAAATAAAAAACACAGTTCCATTCACAATAGCCACAAAAAAAATGAAATACCTTGGCATCTTCCTAACCAGAGACGTGAAAGACCTTTACAATGAAAATTACAAAACACTGCTCAAAGAAATCAAAGCTGACATGAACAAGTGGAAAAATATCCCATGCTCATGGATCGGAAGAATCAACATTGTGAAGATGTCCATCTTACCTAAGGCAATCTACAAATTCAATGCAATACCCATAAAATTACCAACAACATTCTTCTCAGACCTAGAAAAAACAACACAGGAATTCATATGGAAACACAAATGTCCAAGAATAGCCAGAACAATCCTCAGCAAAAAAAAAAAAACAAAGCAGGTGGTATCACAATACCAGATTTCAAACTTTACTATAAAGCTACAATCATCAAAACAGCTTGGTATTGGTACAGGAACAGGCATATAGATCAATGGAACAGAATTGAGATTCCAGAAGCAAAACCTCAATTTCTCAACCAACTCATCTTCAACAAAGCCCCCACCACCTACCAATGGGGAGAGGAGAACCTATTCAGTAAATGGTGCTGGGAAAACTTGCTGACCACATGCAGAAGATTGAAACAGGACCCCTATCTATCCCCATGCACAAAGGTCAACTCCAAATGGATCAGAGACCTAAATGTAAAACCTCAAACCATAAGAACCTTAGAAAAGGAAGGAAATACTCTCATGGAAATCGTAACTGGCATCCAATTCCTGTACAAAACCTGAAATCCACAGGACTTAAGAGTGAAGATAGACAAATGGGACCTTATTAAACTGACAAGCTTCTGCAAAGCCAAAGAAACCATCAAGAGAGCAGGGAGACAGCCTACAGACTGGGAAAAAGTATTTGCCAACTCTAGGTCTGACAAAGGCTTAACATCCTGGATCTACAAGGAACTGAAATGTACTGAAAAGAAGAAAACAAACAACCTCATTATAAAATGGGCAAAAGATATGAACAGACACTTCACAAAAGAAGACATTTGAGCAGCCAACAAACACATGAAGAAATGCTCAACCTCACTAATTATCAGGGAGATGCAAATCAAAACCACACTGAGATACCACCTAACTCCAGTCAGAATGGCAATTATCAACAACTCAAAAAATAACAGCTGCTGGAGAGGGTGTGGTGAAAAGGGAACACTTCTACACTGTTGGTGGGAGTGTAAACTAGTGCAACCTCTGTGGAAAGCAGTGCGGCGATTCCTAAAAGCTCTAAAAATTGACCTTCCATATGACCCTGCAATCCCCCTACTGGGAATATACCCTGAGAACACAAATCACTCTATAAAAAAGATACCTGCACACGTTAGTTTATCGCAGCGTTGTTCACAATAGCAAGAACCTGGAAACAACCATGCTTCCCATCAAAAGAGGACTGGATAAAAAAATGTGGTACATATACACGATGGAATACTACGCAGCCATAAAAAAGAACAAAATCATGAATTTCGCTGCAACCTGGATGGCACTAGCGTCTATAATACTGAGTGACCTCTCACAGAAACAAAGATCTGTATATAACATGTTCTCACTCATATAATGGACCTTGAACATCCAATGCAATACTATAAGAAAATGACTGATGGTACTGGGAAACTATGGGGGCGAGGGGGATGGGATTAACAGTAGCAAATATCTGTCGGGGGATGGGAAAACACCTCTTATCAACAGGGTGCCTGAATGAAATGTAATTGTACACCTAACCCTTAACTGTACCCCACAAAACCATAATAAAAAATACTGATTAATGAAAAAAAAAAAAAAAGAAACCATGACCCAATCATTTGCTGCATCCAGGAGACTCATCTCACTACAAGGGTTGCGCACAGACTCAAAGTTAAAGACTGGAAAATGAATTTCCAGTCAAATGGATCAAAAAGAAGGCAGGAGTTGCAATCATAATATCAGAGAAAATATCATTTATGCAAATTTTAAAAAGATGCAAAAGGATACTACATAAGGATAAAAGGTTCAATCCATCGACAAGAAATATCCATCCTAAACATATATGCACCCAACACAGGAGTATCAGCATTTAGAAAGCAACCACTAAGTAAAGTAAAAAAAGACACTGACTGTAACACTATTATATCAGGGGATTGAATACCCCACTAACAATCCTAGGTAGATAATTGAGGCAAAAAATCAACAAGGAGACCTAGAACCTACTCGACACTCGACCCAATGGACTTAATAGATACATACAGATTATTCCACCTAACAACCACAGAATATATATTCTACCCATCACCACATGGAACGTACTTCAAGATTGATAACATCCTTGGCCAAAAGTCAAGCATAAACAAATTCCATAAGATTGAAATCTTGTTGTGGACATTCTCAGACAACAGTGAAATAAAAATAAATATCAACACCAACAACATTTCCCAGAAGCCTACAAGACATAAGCACTAAACAGAATGATGTTGAACAACTACTAAGTCAACAATGAAATCAAAGCAGAAATTAAAAGATTCCTGGAAACAAATGAAAATGAAGAAACATCTTGCCAAAACCTCTGGGATCCCATGAAATCACTACTAAGAGGGGAATTTATATCTCTGTGAGCACACATCAAGAAAACAGAAAGATCACAAGTTGAGAGCCTAATGAATGACCTAAGGGAACTGGAAAGAGAAGACCACCAAAACCCCAACTTTAGCAGAAGAATCCAAAACACCAAATTAAGAGCCCAAATATGAGACATTGAAGACAAAAATATCATAGAAAACATCAGCAAAACAAAAAGTTGTTTCTATGAAAGAATTAACAAGATTCATGGACCCCTAGCCAGAATGACCAAGAAGAAGAGAGAAAAAGCCCAAATAAACACAATTAGATATACAAAAGATCAAATCACACTGACCCTGAAAAAACACAAAAGATGACCAGTGATTACTATGTACAAATACATAGAAAAAAACTTGATAGTCTAAATGACATGGAGGATTTTCTGACATCACACAACCTCCCCAGGTTGAAACAAGAAGACATTGAGACACTAAATAGATCAATAACAACCCAGGAAATTGACTCTGTCATACAAAAACTGCCAACATAAAAAAGTCCTGGACTGGATGGTTTTCTAGCAGAATTTTGTAAAATGTACGAGGAGGAGCTGATACCAATCCTATTGAAAGTATTCCAGGCAATTGAGAAAGATGGAATTCTCCCCAAATCATTTTATGAAGCTAACATCACACTGATACCCAAACCGGGTAAAGATCCAAAAACAACAACAACAAAAAACTACAGGCAAATATCCCTTATGAACATAGATGCAAAAATTCTCAACAAGATTCTAGCAAATTGGATCCAGAAACACATCTCAAAAATCATCCACCATGACCAAGAAGGCTTCATCCCCAGGATGCAGGGCTGATTCAACATTTGCAAGACCATAAATGTAATTAAATACATCAGCAGATGAAAAAACAAGAATCACATGATTACTTCATTACATGCAGAAAAAGGTTTTGATAAAACCCAGCATCCCTTTTTGATAAAAATCTTCAAACACCTAGGTATAGAAGAAACATACCTCAAAACAGTAAGAGCCACCTACGATAAACCCACAGTCAACATATTGCTAAATGGACAGAAACTGGAAACATTTCCCCCCAAAACTGAAACAAGACAAGGCTGCCCATTCTTACCTCTCTTGTTCAACATTGTGTTGGAAGTCGTACCTAGGGTAATTAGACAAGAGAAGGAAATCAGGGACATACAAATAGGAAAAGAAGAAGTCAAGTTATCCCTCTTTGCTGATGATATGATCCTAAACCTTGAAAATCCAAGAGAATCTGTCAAAAACCTGCTTGCACTGATAAAGGACTTTGGCAAAGTCTCAGGGTACAAAATAAATGTGCAAAAGACAGTTGCCTTCTTATACAACAAAAACAAGCAGGCAGAGACCCAAATTAAAAGCACTATCCACAATAGTCACATAAAAAAATGAAATACCACGGCATGTTCTTAACCAGAGAAGTGAAAGACCTTTACAATGAGAACTACAAAACACGGCTCAAAGAAATCCAAGAAGACACAAACAAATGGGAACATATTCCATGCTCATGGATAGGAAGAATCAACATTGTTAAAATGTCCGTCTTACCAAAGGCAATCTATAGATTCAAAGCAATACCATTAAGTTACCAACATCGTTCTTCTCAGACCTGGAAATGAAAATACAGAAATTCATACGGAAACATAAGCAAGCATGAAGTGCCAGAACAATCCTTAGCAAGAGAAACAAAGCAAGAGGCATCACAGTTCCAGACTTCAAACTTTCCTATAAGGCTACAGTAATCAAAACAGCCTGGTATTGGAACAGGATAGAGATTCCAGAATCAAAGCCTCAATTTCTCAACCAACTCATCTTTGACAAAGCCTCCAGCAACAACCACTGGGGACAGGAGAACCTATTCATTAAATGATACTGGGAAAACTGGCTGATCACATGCAGAAGATTGAAACAAGACCCCTACCTATCACCATACACAAAAATTAACTCTAAATGGATCAAAGACCTAAACATAAAATCTCAAACTATAAGAATCTTAGAAAACACAGGATTCACCCTCATGAAAATTGGAACTGGCAACCAATTCCTAGTTAGAATCCTAAATTCCCATACCTTAAGAAATAAGATAGATAAGTGGGACCTCATCAAACTAATGAACTTTTGCAAAGTAAAAAAAAAAAAAAAAACCATCAAGATAGCAGGGAGACAGCCCACAGAGTGGGAGAAAATATTTGCCAACTGTATATCTGACAAAGGCCTAATATTTATTATCTACAAGGAACTCAAATGCTTTAAAAGGAAAAAAACAAACCACCCCATTTTTTAAAAGTGGGCAAAAGACTTGAATAGACACTTCTCAAAAGAACATATACAGGCAACCAACAGACATGTGAAAAAGTGCTCAGTCTCACGCATCTTCAGGGAAATGCAAATCAAAACCACATTGAGATACCAACTAACCCCAGTAAAAATGGTCACCATTAATAAAACAAACAACAACAGATGCTGGCGAAGATCTGGAGAAAAAGGAACACTTCTACACGGTTGGTGGGAATGCAAACTAGTGCAACTTCTTTGAAAGACAGTGTGGTGATTTCTGAAAGAACTAGTAATTAACCTTCCATAAGACCCAGCAATTCCCCTATTGGGAATATATCCAGAGGAACTTGAATCATTCTACAAAAAAAAAATACCTGCGCACATATGTTTGTTGCACCTCTATTCACAATAGCTAAAACATGGAACCAACCTTGCTGCCCATCAAAGCTGGTCTGGATTTTTAAAATGTGGTACATATGCACAATGGTCTATTACACACTCATAAAGAAGGACAAGCATACGGACTTTGCAGCAACTTGAATGAATTTAGAGTCAATCATACTCAGTGATCTATCACAGAAACAGAGAACAGAGTACCATATGTTCTCACTCATAAATGGAACTTGAACAATTATAATACTATAAGAAAGGGATTGGCAGTAGTGGGAAACTGTCATGGGAGGGGGGTGGGATTGACAGTTGAGGGATCTTGCCAGGGGAGTGAGGGGCACACCTCATCAACAATGGTTCCTGCATAATCAACATTTGTATTCCTAACCCTGAATTCTACCCCACATCTTTTAAATAAAAAAAATTTAAAAATTAAATATTTTCTCCCACTCCATAGGTTTTCTGTTCTTTTACTGAGCAGAAACTTTTTAGTTTAATTAAGCTCTAGTTGTCTATTTTTGCTTTTGTCACAATTACTTTTGGAGTCTTCACTATAAATTTTTTACTTAGCCCAGTGTCCAGAATAGTACTTCCTAGGTATTCTTTTATGATGTTTATAGTCTCAGGTCTTATGTTTAAGTCTTTAATCCATCTTGTGTTAATTTTTGTATATGGTGAAAGATAGGGGTCAAATTTTATTCTTCTCCATATGACTGGCTAGTATTCCCAGTACCATTTATTGACTAGGATATCTTTTCCTCATCCTTTGCTTTTGTCATCTTTGTCAAAAGTTGAATGTAGTTTTATTTCTAGGCTCTCTATTCTGTTCCATTAATCTATCTGTCTATTCTTGTACCAGTACTATGTTGTTTTAGTTACTATAGCTTTGTAGTATAACTTGAAGTCGGGCAATGTGATGCCTCTGCATTTGTTCTTTTTACTTAGGATTGCTTTGCATTTCAGGCACTTTTTGTTTCCATATAAACCTTAAGATTTTTTTTTTCCAGTTTTATGAAAAATGATGTTGGTATTTAATAGGGATTGCATTGAATCTGTAATGCTTTGGAAAGTATGGTCATTTTAACACAATTGATTCTTCCAATCCATCAGCAAGAGATATTCTTCCATTTGTTTGTGTCATCTATGATTTTTTAAGATCTGTTTTGTGGTTCTCCTTGTAAAGATTTTTCACCTGGTTGATTAAGTGTATTCCTATGTGGTTTTGTCAAATTTCTGTTGAGAAGTTTGCTGTTAATCTAATGTATTTTCCTTTAAAAACAACTCAGCACTTCTCTCTTATTGCTCTTAGGATTTTTCTTACACATTGACTTTACAGAATCTGGCAACTATATGCCTTGGTGAGGTTCTTCTTGTGATGTACCTTGCAGGTGATGTATCTTGCAGGATTTCTTGTATCTGGATGTATAGATCTTTCTCAAGACCAGAAGTTTTCCTGAATTATTTCCTCAGAAATGTTTTCCATACATTTTATTTTAACTTCTTCTCCCTCTGGACTATGATTCATAGATTTAAACCTTAAAATCAATCAAATTTGTTGAAAAAATACTCTAAATTAGATTGCAGTCAATTTCCATTTGTTTAATGTTATAAAACACAACAGGGAAAACCTTTGTTACCAGCAGTACAAACAATTTGAAAATAACTTGTTGATTAAACTGTAGGAGATCAACCAATAATTAAGAGTTACGTTAATATTTATGAGAAAAGCACCACTAATTTTACTGTAATAAGATATAAATAGAATAAACCCTGACATGAACAGTATCTTTCATGTGTTTCCTCCACTCTTAGAACAGAAGAACCACAAAAAAGAAAAAAAATTACCAAATAAGGATTCTATAATTATGCAGGCAATTCCTATTACAAAAGTAACAATAAGGGCAAGCTATTACAATAAAGACAAAGTAAGACTTTTAAAATAGTAAAAAGTCTTAACAATAATGCTAACACCGTAGGCCCCTACATTGTGGAAAAAAAGAGAAAAATGTTAAAGTTAAAGAATAAGTTTTGTATATATTCAAGAAAATTATTGCTAGTCAAATGGTGACCTACTTCAAGAAGAGAACCCCAAGAAGCATGTGTCACTGGCAACTGGGATAGCTGAGAAGACTCAGATGAATTGGTACAAATATAATCTCAAAAAGGAGCTGCAGACCCAGTGTTTTCATAGACTCAAACTCTATGTGACTAAAAGCCATTAGACAGGCCTTGTATGATGACTGCCACAAACTAGACAGGTGTTCACTAGGAGGCACACAGATGTGACTCAGGAGCTGGCTGATTTCCACTGGAGAATTTAACAAAGTCCATTACTTATCATCCCATTTATGTTCCTAACACCAATTCAAACAACTATGCTTTTAGCTCAAGATTCTTCCTTAGAATCACTAATGGCTGAAATCAGTTTGAAACACTAAAAGTGGTAAGGATTCTTTAGCAACTAAAGTATCTCAGCATATTTTTGAAGTTATGACTATATTCAAAGCCTAGGAGGTTTATTTATTCTAAACAAGCAGTTATCCTTCATCTTTAATTACAAAATAAAAGTTCTCATTCTTGAATTTCCCAGTAGTTTACCTTAGCTGGGAAAATAAATCCCACAGGTCTTTGGTATTTCATTGTGGCAAGACGAACAGGGAGGACAGAGGTGAAAGCAAAGTGCTCTGCTATGGTCACAGGTTTGTCAATGTCATTTGGTGAGGTACCTTTTAACATTTAATTTGCCAACAACAATATGAGAAAAGAGAATCACGTGCTTCCAACTGGGCAAAGGCCTTACTCATGGAATTGAACCCTACTCTGATCACAGCACAATGAAAAGTGAATAGCTGTCAATTTCTATTTTCACCTAAACCTTTTAAAATATGACCAAATATAGTAAGTCCCCTACATATGAATGAGTTCCCTTCTAAGAGTGCATTCCTAAGTTCAGCTTATTCATGATTCCAACAAAGTTAGCCTAGGTACTCAACTAACACAACTGGTTATGTAGTACTGTTCTGTACTAGGTTTACAATACTTTTCCCAAAAAAATACATAAAAAACAAACACAACAAAATAAACCTTTTTACTCTTACAGTACTGTACCTTGAAAAGTACAATAGTACAGTACAGTACAACAGCTGGAATACAGGGGCTGGCATCGGGTAAACAGGCAAAAAAGAGTTACTGACTGGAGGAGGAAGAAAAGGTGCGAGATGGTAGAGCTAAAGGATCATCAGCAATAGGAGATGGAGGGCAGTCTGCAATTTCACTCACACCTGATGTTGATGACAGGTTCTCGTTCCTTGCTGGATTTAATTCTATCTACTCTCTTGAAAAAATGATTCAGTGATGTCTGAGTAGTGGCTCTTTTTTGTCTCATCATAGATGACAATGGGAGCACTAGACTGCATTCTGAACAGTAGCTGCAACCTTTGTGTACCATTCTATGTTTTTGAAGCCATGCTTCAAAAACTAACAGTGTCTCCTCAAATAAAAACATTTCCTTTGCCATTTCCTGCATCATGAATCTCTTTGGTTCTTCAATTACTTCTTCCTCTTGTCTCTCTTCGTCCTTTCTCTGGGTTTCCAATTCCATCAGGTCTGCATTAGTAAGATCCTCATGTTGCACAGCAAGGAGTTCAATGAAGTTGTTGTTCTCTTGCAGATCTAGCTCCTGCTTCTCACTGAGTGTGGCTAAGTTACTGAAGACTTCTTTGGAGTCCCACCTTCTCAAATCCATGAAAATCGTGAACAAACTGGGGGCAAAGACTCTTTTAGACCCCATTCATACTGACAACCATAATCTCATCCCAAGCAAAGCCAGTGTTGTTTATGGCTTAGTAGATGTTATAGTTCTTGCAAAATTCCTGTAAGCTTGTTCCTGACTCATTGCATGCCTTTACTGGTCTGGCAGAAAGTGTGGCAAAAATAATATTTCTTGAAAGTTGCAATAACTCCCTGGTTCATAGGTTGGACGAGTGATGTAGTATGCAGTGGCAGATGCACTACTTTGACACTGGGATGAGAGTCGTCCATGAATGTAGGGTGGCCTGGAGCACTGTCAAGCAGCAAAGGAATGTGATGCTCTGCTCCAAGCAATATTTCCCCGTCTCCAGGATAAGGTGGCGGAAGAACTTGTCCTGGAAAATGGCCTGTGTAATGCAGGCTTTGGGGCTACTCTTCCACAGAACAAGAAGAGAGCTCTTTGCTATGTTTTAAGGGCTCTTGGGTTCTCCAAATGATAAACTAAGAAAGGCTTCAGCATCATGTTGCCAGAAGCATTGCTACCAAACAACAGTTAGCCTTTCCTTAATTGCTTGAGAGCCTGGCATCAACTTTTCCTTCTTACTGATGTAACTTTGGTCTGGCATCCTCTTCTGGTAGTCCTGCCTCATCCACATTAAAAACCTGTTCAGGTAAATATGCACCTTCATTAATAATTTCTCAAAGTGTTTCAAGAAACTCCCAGACAGCTACCACATCTGCACTTGCTGCCTTGCCACTTAGTTTTACATTGCGAAGGCTGACTCTAGCCTTAAATCAATGAAAGCAGTCATGGCTGTCATTAAAAGATGCACCCTTTGATTCTTCACCATATTTCCTCTTCACATCTTTATAAGCCTTTTAGCTTTTTCTTGAATAAGTATTAAGCTGAGCAGGACTTGATGCTGATGCTGATCCACATCCACACACTGAGAAGTTTCTCCATCTCCTCTATCATTTTTCCATGCTCTTTCATATTATTGTCAACATTATTGGCACAACAGACTTCACATGCTCCATGATCTTGTTCTTTAGAAGTGTGCAGATGGTTAAATGATTCATGTTATAAGAATGAACAATGTCTAGCATCTTTTGCCTTGCTCCATTCTCTCTATTTTCAATTTTGTTTCCATAGTTACCACTTGACACTTCTTGCTTCCAGACATCCTAAGCTTGAAATAAAGACACTATAGTACTGTACTCTATACAGTACTGTACAGTAAAATACCCAAAAGTACAACCACTTGCAGAGAACGCATGCACATGACAATATATGCCAGACATGTGAACTAACTTAAGTGATTGGACATGTGAACACATGTTTGCATCTTTGAAAGTTTGCAACTTGAAAGTTTATATGTAGGGGACTTATTGTAGAGTAAGGCACCATCTGAAATACTTCTCATATACTGAGGAGGTAATAGCTCCTGTGGCCTCACACGAGACACAGCTCCCAGGAAATATGATGAATGGGTCTTCATAGTACCACAGACCTACATACAGCAGCTCTGATCAGGGCTGCCCAGCTCCTGGGCCATTTGCATCTATTCCCTCAGGCTGGAGCCCAAGCAGTAAGGGATGTCAAATATTTGGGGTATCAACCTCAATGGGCCCTGAAAAATAAAGGACCTTGATCTTCATTTTACCAAGAGCTACTAAGACAAGAAATTGAAAGCAAAAACATTTGATTCTCCTTTTTTGAACCCTTCTCTTTAGAACTTACTTATTCTAAAATTCATTTTTAAAAAGGTAAAACAATATCACTGACTGACCTAAAGCCATCATTGGAACACACAGTCATTAATCTTGCAATGATCAGGTAAATATACACCTTCATTAATAATTTCTTAAAGTGTTTCAAGAAGCCCAGACAGCTACCATATCCGCACTTGCTACCTTGCCACTTACTTTTACGTTGTGAAGGTTGGCTCTAACCTTGAAGCAATGAAAGCAGCCATGAGCATTAAAAGATGCGCCCTCTGATTCCTTACCATGTTTTCTCTTCACATCTTCATAAAGGTTTTTAACATAATGTGAAATAGTTTCACAAACACACAGCAAGTAAGCAGAATTATAATGGTCAATAAGGGTAAACCCAAACTGCACTAAGACTTCCATACACTATTTTCAAAACTGTGCAACTTTAGAGCATATTTTCTTATTTGTAGCACAATTTCCTATGTTTAGTAGCAATTCAGTACAGTAAATCCTGAGAAAACCCCAGAATTTTTAGATGGGCAGAATCAATTTCACATTATTAATACAAAAGGTGCTAAGCTACAGGATTAAAAGACCCGTTTGGATGTTGAGACCACTTAAAATCTTCAATGCACTCCCAACACACGGTGTTCAGGCTGTCACCAGCCTGGCACCAGCTGTCCGCCAGCCCCACAGGGCTTTCCCAGAACTGCATCAGCAGGGCCAGTCCTTTTCATCAAACTCTGAGTTGTTAGAATCACTACTCCACCACCACAGTGGGTCTTGACGGGATTGTGATCACATCATTCCCAATGGCCTCATGTTTGTCTTCTTGCTCATGTATTGCTCATGTAGCTCCTGCACCTTTCCAGTTGAATTTACATTCAAACAGGAGAAAGGAGATCGCTCTAAGTACAGATTATTGGTGGTTGTGCAGCCTCTTGATGCTTTGCCTCCGTGATTGGGGAGCTGTATATTGGGGAAGGCAAAGGAGAAGAACCCAGACCAGGAAGGTTTGCTGGGGGAGGCAGGGCTATGACTAAGAGCTTGGTGGAGGGAGGGTGAGGAGAAGGATGAGTGTGTGGAGCCAGCTGATGTGAGAAAGGAGCACTGAAGGGGACCTGGAGTGGGCTGGCAAAGACGGTTTATGCTGAAAGAGGTGGAGGAGGGAGGAGGTCCTTATGGGTTGCATGCTCAGTCATCTGTGCTGGGAACTTACCATAGTCTGCTGGGCCATCAGGACCCCTCTGGGTCAGGGAAGGGAGGCGAGAGGCACTCCTGAGGCCTGTTTAGGGCCTGGTGCATTGCTAAGGCAGAGGGAGGTCCTTGGACTCTCATTCAGGGGCGTGCTTTGGGGACCCATTTGAAAAAGCATTGTCAGCTGCCAGTTGTATAAGAAGGGGTCCCCAGAATGGGTGGAAGTAGCCAGATAAGAGTATTTCCCAGTATCCTATGCGTGGGACCTAGTACCTGGGGACAGGAATCCCTTAGGAGGAGCTCTGTAATATATTCTGAAACATCTTGATGTGAGGTCTAAGCTCTTTGTCATATGCCATCACATTCCACTCCTAGCAATCGTTTCTTTTTTTAACACCTTTTGTCTTGCAGGTGATGCCATCTATATGCTTTTTTTCCTGTTGATGTCTTTGATCTTTCCTTTTGTCTTCTGTGTCCTGTAGCATTTGTCCTTTCCAGAGGTCAAATAAATAGGAAAGATAAGTATAGAACTTTATCTCATCCTTGTCATTGCCGTGGAGCGTCAGGCTATTCAGAGGATGTGTTTGATCACTGGTTAAATGTCAGCAGCAGGATTAGGAATGCCACTCTTTGACACCATCTGTTGGTCTTGGACTGTGGAACTTCTGAGAGCCCTTTCCATGTTGATGTTCCTGTAGTGACACCAATTCCACTGTTAAATCCAGCTGAGTGACTTGAAAGCAATGTGGTGAAATCTGACTTGAAAAGAATTTGCTCTGATATAGAAGTCCTTGGACTCATAAAACAACTCACCTAATATGTCTTCAGTGTGTTTGCCCAGACTGCTTAGCTGTCTTAGGATAGCAGCAAAAGTGCTATAGTTCACACATTCAAGTTCACTGGTAATCCCTCTGGGCAGAGCTCCCAGCGCACGTGCCGGTTTGATGCTCCTCTTCAATGAAGGCATGGCTTATAAAATGGTATACTCATTGATTTTCATGTTCAGAATTTTCCCCCAGGTAGCATTGCCACTTTGGCTCAGATATCAGTGGTAACAGCAATCAAAATTAAAATGATTGGTGGTCCCACCTGCTTGGAGACTGCTGGGAGCTTCGTGGATTGCTGGAGAGTAATGCCCCACCCCACACACAGCAGAGCTGGCTGAGGCCTGCCTACCTGTGATTTTCTAGGTGGTTATTCTGCTTTCAGTTGTTGAGCCTAAATTAGATGTAAACTAAAATTCTTCACCACATTTGGGGACCTTCAAATACTTTTTTCTGAATCCATTTCTCTATCTTCTTTGAGACTCCAGTTGATGATAAGTTTGCCTCTTTATATTTTGTGTTGGGTTTGTGAGGGGTTTTTTTTATTATTTTTCTTTAATTTTTCCTTTTAATTTTTTTCATTTTTATTTAACAGTTTTGGGGATTCTTGAATTGTACTATTTCTACTAGTTTATATTAAAGTTAACTGACTGATGTTTTATTCTGCCATCTCAAAACTTCTGTAGATCTCATCCATATTTTCATTTTTCTTTTCAGTTTGAGAATTTCCACTAGTATGTTACATAGTTTTCATTTCTCTGCTCCTTTACCTATCTATTTGCTCTTAGCAACAATGTTTCCTTTTGCTATTTTATTCCTTTAATATATTCCTTTATTTTTTCATGTATTTCTTAAAACTCATTTTCTTTTGAATGTTTCTCTATTTATTTATTTATTTATGTACTTACTTATTAGTTGGAGTCTCATTTTGTTGCCGAGGCTGTCATGGTTCACTGCTCCTGAGCTCAAGTGATTCTTTCACCTCAACCTCCAGCCTCTATAGTAGCTGAGACTACAGGTATGTACCACCACACCTGGCTACATTTTTATTTTTTGAAGAGACGAGGTCTCACTATGATACCCAGGCTGGTCTCAAACTCCTGGCCTCAAGAAATCCTCCCACCTTGGCTTCCTTATGTGCTAACATTGCAGGTTGGAGTCACTGTGCCCAGTTTAATTTTCCTCCTTATTATGGTCACACATTTCTGTTTTTTGCAGGTCTGGTCATATTTAACTAAAAGTGCATATTACATATTATGTTTTAGAGAATCTGGATTCTCTATTATTTCTCTAAGGATTGCTGTTACCTGCCCACCCAGAAAGCAGTTAACTTTCCTGGACAACACTGAAATTTGGTACCCTAGCTGAGAGCTGTAGCTGATATCTCTGCTCTGTTTACCAAATCCACTTGCTGCATTTTCAGCAGAGGTCTCTGATGTCTACTCTGTAACTGTGTGATTTAGAGGTTGACTAAGTATTTGGACTATTTCTACCTAGATTTGGGGATTCAACCTCTCTATGGTTGCTTTGTTTCTAGAATTTTCTCTTTATTTCCAATTGTTTGCTATCTCCAGATTCCAATATTTTACTCTGAATACCAGCAAGATTTTTGCTTTCTTCTGCTTGAATTCTGTGCAGGCTCTTAAATGCACTCAGTCCATGTTACTGCAGACTTGCAAATCTCACTAGAATTATTTATCTCTTCTGAGGGTGGACCTCTCTAGATTCTTTCTGACTTTCTACCAGGTTCCCATGAGTGTCTCACACTCATGTAGAGGTTAGTGTTTAACCAGAGTTTTGGGTATTTTTGTGTCCAGATTTTGGAAATAAACTCTTCTACAACTCTTCTTCCAAAAAAAAATAATTCTACAAAAAAGATACCTGCACATATATGTTTGTTGCAGCTCTATTCACAATAGCAAAAACATGGAACCAACCATGTTGCCCATCAAAGCTGGACTGGAGTTTGAAAATGTGGTACATATACACAATGGAATATTATGCAGCCATAAAGAAGGACAAATATATGGACTTTGCAGCAAATTGGATGGATTTGGAGTCGATCAGACTTAGTGATTTATCACAGAAACGAAGAACTGAGTTCCACATGTTCTCACTCATAAGGTGATCTTGAACAATTATAGGACTGTGGGAAGGTGATTGGCAGTAGCAGAAAACTGTTAGGGGAAGGGGGGATGGGACTGGCAGTTGGGGGAAGCTGCTAGGGGAGGGAGGGACATGCCTCACCAACAAGGGTGCCTGCATGATCAATGTATACCTAGCCCTGAATTGTACCCCCACATCTTTATAATAATTAATTAATTAATTTTTTTAAAATTATCTTTTAACTTTCTAGCTGATTTGGGTTCTGAACTCTACAAATGGTTCCCTTGGGCCATTAAGGCTGCAGTTGTCTGCTTGGAGGTTGGAGAGCACTCACAAGTGAGAAGGGAAGGCTACCAACTTCAGTTCCTACACAATATAGTTGTAGTCATTCAAGATCAAAGCTCTTGTCACATTTCTAATTGCCTTTGTTTATTTTCCAGTGACTACAAATATTTGTTTTTAGTATTTTATCCAGCACTTATATTGCTATTTGGAGGAAAACTTACTGATCAATCTCTTCATGTTATTTTTACCAGAAAGTGCAAAGTCAAGTCTCCTGAAAGGGACTTTCGAGAGAAAAGGTCACAGTTCACAATTTCAATTTAAGAGACAAATATTAACCCATACACTAAAGATTTTCCATTCAAGTTTATCAAATGGAAATGAAATTAGGACTGGCTTATGTGACCACAAATTCCTAAGGGAATTACTGACTTTATATACCCACAACGATAAAAAAAAAAAAAAGGACACCTTACATGACTGGCCTCTTTAATATTCAGACACCACATTCCATACCTGAGAATTGTCTGATTGTCTATAAATCAAGTCACCCAAACCAACTAAATTAGAACAGAGGTGTGGAAGTGGTTCCGTAAATTGTAAAACAAGTACTGTCTTTATCCTCTATCCACTCCCAAATTCATACTAGTTCACATGTGTTTAATCAATCCTATAGCTGGTATAGCCATTGGCAATGAGACTCCCCGATCATTCAGTCCCTGATCTTTCCAGTTTCAGAAATTTTTTCAGCTTTAAAGAGTACAGGCTTTTGGGTATTGGCACATAAAATCATTAAGAGTGATGTCAAACCAGGCAAAGTGGGAACCAAAGGAAGGCCCAAACTTCACCTGTATGATTACCACTTATGTACCTAATTCTGAATTTAATTTAAAAAAGAATAAAATACTTTAGAGTAAATTTAACAATAAATTAATAAATAGCGTACACGCTCTTTGAGAAATAACTGCACTGATGTTATTGAACCCTACCGAAGACAAATAACTTCACCAAATAAAAAGTTGTGACTTCTTATCTAGCAAGGGGGTTTCTCTGATCAAAATCCTGTAAGGCAGTACAAATATAAAAATGTTGCATAAGGAATAAAACTGTCACTGTGATCCAGGTAATAGTCTAGTATATCTGCAATTTGGGCCTAAATGCTTATTTGAAAATTATTGAAAGAGAGAAAAAGTGTATGTGTGTTTGTGTGAAGCAGTCATAGGTGCTCACTGCCCAAGTTTCAAGGTTTTGGAAAAAAAGCTTTATTCTTTATTCTCCCTTTAAGTAAAGTTCCTGGCTTGCTACTGGGCCCTTGTGTATTCTGGATTTGCCATGGCCATATATAGCAAGTGAGCAAGTGACATGAGACGCCCATCATGATCTGGGTTCTATATGTTCAGTCATGCTCACCAGCACTCAGTCATCAAGCGGAGGGAACACATACAGCATCAGATTGGAGCAGGTCCTGCAAGGCCAGGTAAGCTGCACAATCATGAGTACTGCACTCCCAGGATTCTTATTCTTGCTGCAGAGTCCGCACTCATCTCATCCTTGAGGTCTTAAAAAGTTTCCTAGGTCTGTTGGCTGCAGAGGAATAAATTTGAATATGCTTTGAGTACTCAGAAGTGTACTATCACTGCCTTACAGCCACTTTCAGGAATTGCCATGAGAACAGTGGAAAAAAATATCTCCAGTGGGAAGATTTTCAATCTGTAAGTCCACTTCCAGGTGAGAATATCTTGCTGTTGGATTCTTATCAATGTTTGGGCAGTGGCTAATAGTTTGCTCAGATATGCAATGGCTTCAAAGGAACAACATGGAAAAGTTTATGATAAGGAGGTTTGCAGATGAGGTGTGAATCCTAATATACACTTTAGGTATATGTATGTACCCTCATACTAACAAAAATGGATGATCGAAATATAAAATGTATTATAAAAGTATTGCAAGACTTGAACTTCAGTGAAAATGATCTATCAAATATTAGGGAGCTCTGAATTTACTTTTGTGCTGAAATCATTTACTTAATGTGGAATAATTAAGCTTTAGTCCTCATGACCTCATAAGGCATTTGTAATAGAAAGCAAAGGTCAGGGAGCATTCAAAGTGGGAAAACTTGTAGGATGATCACCCTCATTTAGTCAAGACCCCAGTTCCTCATTGTAAGGGAAATGTCCCATGAACAAAAAAAGTCAGGAACAGTCAATTAGATCTGAGTGGAGTGGAGCAAGAAAATTACTCCTGAGATTAAAGACAAGAGACCCCTCACATGGACTTGAAGCCCAAGTTCACAGTATCTGGTGGTCTGAAAATCATTAAGCCATGAATTCAAACTAAAGCAGTCCAGACCCTAAGAATCCTGGCAAGAGTAAACAAAAATCCTCTCTGAAAGAATATATTTTCAATCTGCACTTAACAGTTAAAAATGAGAAGAAGAAAAAAAAATGTTCATAAGAGACGAGGCACCATGAAAGAACAAACAAATACAACACACACAGAATCATGTAACTTGGAAATCAGAATGAGATATAAAATTGCCAATCTTACTATGATTAAAAACAAGCTTTAAAATATTTTCAATTAATAAGAAACTATAAATAATCTTCAGGAAAATTTGAAAAGACAAGTGCACAACATTTGGAAATTAAATATTATAATTAAAATTTAATTCTTAGTGGATTTTTCCAGAAAAAGACAATTTGACACAAACACACATTTATTAAAGTTCTAAATGATGAGCATCAAGAAAAATAAGAGATTACAGGAAGAAGGTATGAGATGAAAACAAACACAAAATTAAAGTAAATATGTAGTTAAATTTAAACGAAGGTGAAGTTAAAAAGGATAGTACATAAGTTTGAAGGGGTACATGTGGCTAATTAAAAATCTAAATTTAGTGGGACACGGTAGCTCACGCCTGTAATCGCAGCACCTTGGGAGGCTGAGGAGGGAGGATAGCTTGAGCCCAGGAGTTTGAGGTCAGCCTAGGCAACATAACTAGACCTCTTCTTAAATAAATAAATAAATTAGTAAATAAATAAATATAAAGCTTAGCCAGAAGTGGTGGGACATGCCTATAGTTTCATCTTCCTGGGAGGCTGAGGTGGAAGGATCATATAAGCCTCGGAATTTGAGGATATGATGAGTAGTGATCATGCTACTACACTCCAACCTGGGTGATAAAGTGAGACCCTGACCAAAAAAGAAAATCTATCCCTCCATTCAGGAATATGTTGGCTGAGGCTTTATTGTAGTTGGTTTTTACTATTTTGAGGCATGATCCCTCTATGCCTAGGTGTTCAACAGATACATGAAAAAATGCTCAGCCTCACTAATCATCAAAGAAATGCAAATTAAAACCACACTGAGATGCCACCCATTCCAGTCAGAATGGCCATCATCAATAACTCAAAAAACAGCAATGCTGGAGAGGAGGCGGGAAAAAGAAAACACTTCTACACTGTTGGTGAGAGTGTAAACAAGTACAACCTCTGTGGAAAACAGTTTGGCAATTCCTAAAAGATTTAAAAATCGACCTCCCAAATGATGCAGCAATCTTCCTTCCAGGAATATGCACAGAGGAACTCAAATCACTCTATAAAAAAAGATGCCAAGTGGGCTCTGTGGTTCAGCCTGTAATCCCGCGCTTTGAGAGGCTGAGGTGAGTGGATTGCCTGAGCCCGCGGGTTCGAGACCCATCTGGGCAACTTGGCGAGACCTCATCTCTCATAAATCAATAAAATTAGCTGGGTGTTGTAGCGCGTGCCTGTAGTTTCAGCTACTTGGAAGGCTGAGTCAGAAGGATCGCTGGAGCCCAGCAGGTCGAGGCTGCAGTGGACGCTCCGGAGCAGCCACTGCACTCCAGTCTGGGTGACAGAGTGAGACCAAAAAAAGATGCCTGCACACACATGTTCATTGCAGCATTATTTACAATAGCAAAAACATAGAACCAACCATGCTTCCCATCAAAAGTGGACTGGATTTTGAAAAAATGTGGTACATAGCCGGGCTCGGTGGCTCAGCCTGTAATCCCGCGCCTTTGGGAGGCTGAGGTGAGTGGATTGCCTGAGCCAGCGGGTTCGAGACCCGCCTGGGCAGCGAGACTTCATCTCTACAATAAATCAAAAAATCAGCCGGGCATGGTAGCGCACGCCTGTAATTCCGGCTACTTGGAAGGCTGAGGTGGAAGGATCGCCGGAGCCCAGCAGGCGAGGCTGCGGTGGCCAGGAGCGGCCGCTGCACTTCAGTCTGGGTGACAGAGTGAGACTCCAACTCAAAAAAAAAAAATATGTGGTACATATACACAATGGAATATTATGCAGCCATAAAGAAGGACAAGATTATGAATTGCAGTAACTTGGATGTATTTGGAGTCTGTAATACTCAGTGATATGTCACAGAAACAAAGAACTGAGTACCACATGTTCTCACTCATAAGAAGACCCTGAACAATTATCACAATACTATTTTAAAAAGGGATTGGAAGTAGAGGAAAACTACCAGGGGAGGAGGGGGACATACTTTATCAATAAGGGTAACTGATCTCAAACCAGGCAAAGTGAGGACCAAAGTGAGCCCCAAACTTTACCTGTACAATGACCACTTATATATCTAACCCCGAAATGTACCCACATCCTTAAAATAAAATTAAAAAACTAAATTCACTGTGTGTTCCCCATAATAACACTGAATTCCTTTTCTTTATAGTCTTATTTTTAAAAACTGACCAGGCTCGGTGACTCAGCCTGTAATCCCAGCACTTTGGGAGGCCGAGGCGAGTGGATTCCCTGAGCCTGTGGGTTCAAGACCAGCCCAGGCAACTTGGCGAGACCTCAGTCTCTACAATAAATCAAAAAATTAACTGGTCATGGTAGTGTCTGCCTGTTCTTCCCCTCCACCATCTCAGCAAGATCACTAGTTAATTTATAACCACTGCATAAAGCAAGATCAGTACCATTTGGAGACTGTGACATAACAGACAGATAATTTTTTAGTTCTTCTGGTGTAGCGAGCTGTATCAGTGTTGGTTTCTCCAGGAAACAGACTCACTCTGGTACTTCAGAGTGTTTAATATAGAAATAGGAGCTGATACTAATGTTTGAAAATCTGGGGGAGCAAATATTGGTTAAGTCATGTGATAGGCAGAATAATGGCCTCCCAAAGAGAGACCGTTCCATGTCCATGTCCTAGTCCCTGGAACCTGTGACAATGTCACCTAATATGGCAAAAGGAACATTTCAGATGTGATTAGGCTGAGGCTATTGAGATGGGAAGATGATCCTGAATTATCCGGGCAGGTCCAATAACCACAATGGACCTTATAAGCAGAGTCAGAGTTAGAGAAGGAGATATGACAACAGAACCAGAGGTCAAAGTGATGTGACCTCTGACTTGCAAGTTGGAGGAAAAGACCACATGTCAAATAGTGTAGGAGGCCTCAAGAAGCTGAAAAGGCAAAGACAGTTTTTTTTTTCTTAGAGCTTCAAAGGAATGTAGCCCTGATGGTCCCTTAATTTTAGCCCAAGACACCAATCTTAGACTTCTGAATACCAGAACTGTAAGATAGAAAATGTGTGTTGTTTTAAGCCATCTAGCTATGATAACTTGTTACAGCAGCAACAGAATAATGATACCTGTTACCACCTGGATGCTGCAGCTGGGTGGTCAGGAAAGCATAACCTGAAGACTTCAGCCCGGAGTACTGATAGTAGGTTCTCAAAATCCTGCTAAGTGGTTGTAATTCTCCAGAACCTCTAAGACAGCTCCCACCACTCATCTCAGTAATGGCAATGAGAGTGGGTCTCCAGCCACTGAAACCTTTCATCTGCCTGAAGCCACCCCTGATGGATCCAGGCCTATTCCCCCATCTTTTCCCAGCTCCATATCTCATGCAAGTCTCTCCCATAAGAAAAAACGTGGGCCAGAGCTATATAGGGAAATGACTTCTGGAAGACATGTTTCCTGGCTTTTCCTCTGCAGAGAAATGGAATAATAGGAGATGAGGAGATAGTGAACTTAAACAATTTAGCTCAGGAGCTGGACCGCTGTTTGATGAGCATAGGTAACATTACATGATGTAAGTCACTGGTGTATTTAGGAGATTTGATTAATTTTAGCAAATTTTTTTTGAGCTAGGATATATTAGGGACTGTGAAAAGTGCTCAAAGAAGACACAAACAAATGGAAAAATGGTCCATGCTCATGGATTGGAAGAATCAACATTGTTAAGATTTCAATCCTGCCCAAGGCAATCTACAGATTCAACACAATATCCATTAAATTTCCAACAACATTCTTCTCAGACCTGGAAATGACAATACAGAAATTCATATGGAAAAAAAACAACTACAAATAGCCAAAACAATCCTCAGCAAAAGAAATAAAGTGGGAGATATCACACTTCCAGACTTTAAACTTTATTATAAGGCTATAATAATCAAAATAGCCTTGGTATTGATACAAGAACAGGCATGCAGATCAATGGAACAGAATTGAGACTCTGGAAGCAAAACCTCAATTTCTCAACCTCCTCTTTGACAAAGCCTCCACCAACAACCACTGGGGATAGGAGAGCAACTCAGAAATGGTGCTTAGAAAACTGACTGACCACAGGCAGAAGAATAAAACAGGACCCCTTCCTATCACCATACACAAAAATCACCTCTAAATGGATCAAAGACCTAAATGTAAAACCTCAAGCTACAAGACTCTTAGAAAATGCAAGAGACACCTTTATAGACATCAAATAGACATCCAATTCCTAATCATAACTCCAAAAGTCCATGACATAAGAGATAAGATAGACAAGTGGGACCTCATCAAACCAAGAGGCTTCCGCAAAGCAAAAGAAACCATCAAGGGAGCAGGGAGACTATCCACAGAAGCAAAAAAATATGTCAACTGTATATCTGACAAAGGCCTAACATATCTACAAGAAACACAAACATGCTAAAAGAGAAAAACAAACAGTCCCATTAAAAAGTGGGCAAATAAAGAAGGACAAAATTATTAACTTCACGGCAATTTGGATAGACTTAGAGGCTATAATGCTGAATGATTTATCACAGAAACAAAGAACCGAGTATCACATGTTATCACTCATAGGCAGACCTTGAACATCTATCGTAATACTATAAGAAAGGAATTAGCAGTAGTGGGAGCCTGCCAGGGGAAGGTGGGGAGAGGAGTGGAAGTAGTGGGAAACTGCCTGTTGGGGGGGCACACCTCATCAAGGGTAACTGCATAATGAACATTTGTATACCTAACCCTGAACTGTACCCCACATATTTAAAATTAAAAATTATAAAAAGAAAAAAGTGGGTAAAAGACATGATTGACACTTCGCAAAAGAAGACATATGAACAGCCAACAGATTAATGAAAAAACGCTCAGCCTCACTAATCATCAAAGAAATGCAAATCAAAACAACACTGAGATACTATCTAACTCCAGTCATCATGGCTATCATTAATATAATAAAAAACAACAGATGCTGAAAAGGATGTGGAGAAAAGGGAACTCTTCTACGCTGTTGATGGGAGTGTAAATTAGTAGACACTCTGTGGTAAACAGTGTGGTGATTTCTAAAAGACCTAGAAATTGACCTTCCCTGTGACCCAGCAATCCTTCTTCTGGGAATATACCTGGAGGAACTCAAATCATTCTATAAAAAAGATACCTGCACATGCATGTATACTGCAGCACTATTCACAATTGCAAAAGCATGGAACCCACCGTGCTGCCCATCAAAGGTGGACTGGATTTTTAAAATGTGGTACATATGAAACTTGGAATATTATGCAGCAATAAAGAAGGACAAAATTATGGACTTTGCAGCAACTCAAATGGATTTAGAGTCTATAATACTCAGTGATATATCTCAGAAACAAAGAACTGAGTACCACATATTTTCACTCATAAGTGGGCCCTGAATATTTATCATAATACTACAACAAAGGAATTGGCAGTAGCAGGACACTGCCGGGGAGGGAGGGAGAGCACATAACATCAATAAGGGTAACTGACCCTAAGCCAGGTGAAGTGAGGACCATTGAGAGGCCCAAACTTCACCTGTACATAGACCAATTATGTGTCCAATTCTGACTTGTACTCCACATCTCTAAAATAAAATATAAAAAGAACAAAATAAATATAATAACATGAACTACAAAAAAAGCACCACAAATTATCAGTCTTCAACTGTACAAATACTATAATATATGCTATGATTTTACAACAGAGTCCAATTACTCATTCAACCTATCCTGAAGCATAGCAGAATTATCACTAACTTTGTGATATCTGCCACATCTTGTTCAACAGCCACAGAACCACAGACGCTGCTACTGCACTTATCATCTAGGGAATAACATTAGTCCCTAAATTATGTGTAAATTTGTATTAGGAAATGAGATTGAATACCAGGCACAACAGCTAATTATGTTTATTCATTAATCTTTTGCTACAAAAATAATCAAACCTTAAAGTGTAGAAAATACTGAAATTCTTCATTAAAAAATACAAATATGAAAAAAAGAAAGAAAAGTGCAGGCTTAAAAAAATGTCCAAAATCTTTAATGGAATACACAAATGAAATGAATTACTAACTATACTGTTATTTTATTTTTAAAAAATATGGTTTCATGGTTCATGCAATTACTAGTATGAGTCAAGAAATATGTTAGATGTCCAGTGATGTAGCTAGGACAGAACCGCATATAAGAATAGGAAAAGCGGTCTTGGGTTCTCCATATCCCAGGGGCTCCTAGGAAGTACCTAGAATAGACTGGCCACAACAATTCAAAGATGAGCCAGAAGTTTTAAATGAGTTCAATACTTTGAAATTAAGTTCTAGGGAGAGGGAGAAAACTGGAAAATTCATACTTTTCCATGTTAATCAGTTGGTGCCATAAACATTATTTCATATATGTTTCTGTCTTTTTAAAAAACTCAAGGGTTTCATCAGTAATTCCTTTGAGGTGAACAGGAAGAGATGAGTATGATTGTGAAGCTAAGCATTACAGTGGTTAAGCAAGGGTAGGAATTGCCGGGCTCAGTGGCTCAGCCTGTAATCCCGTGCCTTTGGGAGGCTGAGGTGAGTGAATTGCCTGAGCCCGCGGGTTCGAGACCCTTCTGGGCAGCGAGACCTCATCTCTACAATAAATCAAAAAATCACCCAGGCATGGTAGCACATGCCTGTAATTCTGGCTACTTGGAAGGCTGAGGCGGAAGGATCGCTGGAGCCCAGCAGGTCGAGGCTGCGGTGGCCCGGAGTGGTCACTGCACTCCAGTCTGGGCAACAGAGTGAGACTCCAACTCAAAAAAAAAAAAAAAAAAGGGGTAGGAATCAATCCCAGAAACTCACACAGTCACCTGGTGATCCTCAGCCCAAGAATCTGATAGCCATTGTTGCCCTCCCAGGGAAAAGAGGTCATGTGAAGAGCACACAAAACTATATCAAGAATAAGAGTACAGATAGCATCACAAACCCTGAGATTCGTGCAGAAACAAAGGAAGAAGCTGGTGTCCAAGTATCAAGAATTCCATGAAGTAGGGAGTTTCATTCCTTGAAGTCATCATCTCACATCTGCTAACATGGGTCAAGGCTTCCTTGGACCTGTGTTGTGGTTGACAGGGACCCAAGTGATCCCTCTAGGGTTAGAGGTAGCTTGAGAGAAGGGAATGAGCACACACACAAGAAAGGGAAGTCCTTCACTGTGTCCCCACCATCATCCTCTGATAATTTAAATTTAAACTACCTTTCTACTATTTTCTTTTTGGCCTTTAACAAATAAGTTGTTTGATTAAGGGCAGAGTATTTCACCTCTTGGGTCTCCATTTCCTCATCAGTTTCATACAAAGCAGTTTTTAACAAACAATGAACAAAGACAGACTACACTTGAGGGAAAACTAAGGAAGCCAGTACGGCTGGCCTCATTGAACCCAGTGTCCAGTACGCAAGGTGGACACATTTGTCAGTGTCACATCTAACATTATACACTTGGAACTCTCACCACAAGTAGTTTAGTTATCTCCACTTTTCTCTCTATTCAACAAATAGGGCAGAGTACCCAGAATGTGCCAACCCCTGTGCTAACTGCTGAGGTGTTAACAGTGAAGAGCCTAAACACAGCCTTTTATGTTCTAGAGCACTGGTCTGATGGGAAAGAAATATGAACCAGGCAAATACAAACTAGTGTAAGTGCTAAAAGATTGCAAAGACTATGCTGGGTTCCCAGACAAGAACAGGCACTAAGAGATACTTTTGCCACAAAGGCTGACCTTGAGTTGTAGCCATACCCAACACAGAGTTCACCTGAGAGTGTTCATCTGCATCATTGTCTAGAAGACTTAATTACTCTTTAACTCTGCAGAGCTCATCAAGGCTGCTAGCAGGACTTCTCTTCTGGTAGATAAGTAAATGCATCTGGAGCTTTTATTGATTTCCTCACATATTTTAACAGGGTTTAAGACAGAACAGTTCCACAAACAATGGCACTGTCAAATATTCAGGAATTTAGAGTCTACAAGAACTGTTAGTCAGAGAAGTCAATCTGCTGTGTAGATGTGTAGATTAGTGGTGATAGGAAGGTGGAAGATATGGTGATGGAGTGTATTTCTCATGTTCATCCTTTACTGAGGTCCCCTTGACAATGAAAGTACTCCATTTTTCCAAATGCAGAGTTACCAATTTTCGTTGCAGATTTTACTGATTGGGGATGGTCCTCAACATAAGAGTAATTTGATGACAAAAAAAATCACAGTAAACGAAATTTCTAGATGCCTCAGTAGCTTTTAAAAAGTATTTCTGAAAACCCCACACATATCAGAGAACCATTGTGTGGACATATAGAGCCACTCCTAACCTCTTTCAGAATAGCCAAGTAATCAACAATTTGTCTTTTTGGTTTGAATTTCTTCTCTTATTTGAAACATATAATATGGGGAGGAGGAATGTTTGTGTGCTGCTAAGAGGGACAGAACAAGGGTGCTTTGTAAGAATGGCAGTTCTCTGAATGGTAGCAATGAAAAATTGTTGAGCAAGGTTTTGAATGCCTCTCCTGACAAGAGTGAAGGTATGGTCTAAAACACCACTGTACTTTTATAAAATGAAGGGGTCCCCCTCCCCCACTGATTGTTTGTGCAATTCTGTGAGGAAGGTCTTCTCAGATCAAATGCGAATACATTAATAACTTGATGAAAGAGTTCTGACTTGGATATTAAGTTGAAATGCTGTTCTGCCTTTTGACTCTTGTTACAAAGCATCCATGGAGAAAAGTGTATTTATATAATTGACTTCCTTTGTAATCCTGTGTGATCTAGTAAGTGAATTTAAATGTATTATTCTGAGAAGGATTTAATGGACCTCACCAATTGCCAAAGGTGCGCATAAAACAATGGGCCAATTTTCACTAAAAATTCATTTTGAATCTTCAGGTGTTTCACACATGGAACCATTCATATATTTAGGATTCAGTGCTTTTGGAAGGTTTGTGTCCCCTTGAGGAGAAATCTACTTGGCTCTAAAACATGTTGTCAAAAGTTGAGAGAGTAGATGACCTCTGACTGGTACTTGTAGGAACCCAAAATAATGTAGGGAAGAGAATCATATTCCTGAAGGAGAAATGGAGGAAGAAGGAAGATGGAGATGTTGACTGAGATGGATAGGAGGGTCTGGACTGCAGATGACTTGGGTCCCCTGGACATCTTGGGTGGAACCAAGTGCAGTGCTCTTTATGCCCTATTCTAATAGGAGGTAGAGTTGGAGAGGCAGAGGGTATGAGGACAAGGAAGGCAGGAGCAGGGCATCCAGAGCAATCACCATGGGACTGAGCCTGGCATGTGCTTCTGCCTGGGCATCTGGATGGAGGTTCCTGGGTTGGAGGAATCTGAAAGAACTCAGCAAAAAAGGTCAGGGCAAGACTCCTCAGTGTCCCAATTAGGAACTCTCAGAATTAGGTTCTTTATTTTGTCTTCTCTGATATTCTCTTCTTCTCTAATAGTCTCCCCAAAAATTGAACCCTGGGGGAACAGGGGGATAGTCACACTCCATGTCTCTGACACATGAGCTTTCAGTTCATGCTGTCAGAGTTCTGCCAAATTCATTCTCTTGGTGAAACTTGTCCAATCTCCCTTCTGTACAGATATACCTCCCTGATGCAATCTGTACATCCTTTATAGTTCTGTTGTTCTAATTATAAAAAATTAAAAGTACATGAAGAAATGTTCAACCTCACTAATCATCAAGGAGATGCAAATTAAAACTACACTGAGATAGCACCTAACTCCAGTCAGAATGGCAATTATCAATAAGTCAAAAAATAACAGATGCTGAAGAGGATGTTGTGAAAGGGAACACTACTACACTGTTGGTGGGGGTGTAAACTAGTGCAACCTCTGTGGAAAGCAGTGTAGCAATTCCTAAAAGCTCTAAATATCGACCTCCCATATGACCCTGCAATCCCCCTACTGGGAATACACCCTGAAGAACTCAAATCACTCTATCAAAAAGATACCTGCACACGAATGTTTATTGCAGCATTGTTTACAATAGCAAGAACCTGGAATCAACCATGCTGTACATCAAAAGAGGACTGGATTAAAAAAATGTGGTACATATACACAATGGAATACTACGCAGCCATGAAAAAGAACAAAATCATTAATTTCGCAGCAATCTGGATGGAACTAGAGTCTATAATACTGAGTGATCTCTCACAGAAACAAAGATCTGAGTATCACATGTTCTCACTCATATAGCAGACTTTGAACATCTATCCTAACACTGTAAGAAAAGGATTGACAGTGGGAAACTATGGGAGAGGTAGAGAGGGGAAGGGAGGTGGGATTAACGGTAGTCAATATCTGTCTGGGGACAGGGAGACACCCCTTATCAATAAGTGCCTGAACGATGCACATTTGTATACCTAACCCTTAACTGTATCCCACAATTTTATAATAAAAAGTATGTTTTAAAAAATTAAAAGTAAATTTAACAAAAAAAGGAAAAATGGATTGAGATAGTGGTAAAAGATACGTAAATTATCTATAAGTCCCCACTTAGAAACACATGCGTTTCTCCTACTCCCTGAGGCTTTCTGTCCTTATGGAGTTGAAATCATTCTGGACATAGAAATGAGGGATATAAATTAGGTATACATATTCTTCAATATACTAACAACTACACAAAACATCCATACTCTCCCCAAGACCTTTTTATCCTTGGTGCATTTTCTAGTGTCCTGTAAGTTGGTTGACATGGGAGTTTTCGGAATCATGGATGATTAGACAAATCTTGATCTTCCTTTTATTTAGAAGAAGATGAGGCAGCAAATAGGACCTAAGCCATTCTTGGTCATCACATGGGAGATTTAGAGAAGTATAGACGCTTAGACCTGTCAAGAACAATTGAGAGAAGCCAGTATATGCCCTTCACTTTTCAAATGAGTGGACTTAATGAAGCTGGTCAGTGTCTTACCCAAGGCCTAATAGATAATTAGAGGTAGAGTGAGAGTCAGAACCCAGAAGTCCTAATTTTTAGGCCAGGGTGCTGTTTGCTGCAGTGAACTAGAGTCCTTGTCAGTGGAGGCAATTGATTCTGATGCTGCTGGCTCTGATGGACTCTGATTCTGATGGCTCTGGTGGACTCTGGAGACCCTTGGGTTTCAGAGAACAGTTCCATAATAGGAAAACAGGAATGAAGGAGAGGAAGAGTAGTGTAAAGAGATAGTGTATGTGTTTCTGTCTTTCTTTGGGAGTGTGTGAGTCAGTGAGTGAGTGTGTGTGTGTGTTTGTGGTGTGTGTGTGTGTGTGTGTGTGTAAGAGAGAGCCAACAAGAACCTGCTCAGAATCCAGATTGTTCTCCTGATGCAAGAAACTAAGGGAATTGGGCAAGAAATGATAGATTTGGAAAGGAGAGATAAAACATAAAAGAAAGACCAAAATCTCTCTTCTTACTTTGTGGAGCCTGAGGGAGGGGTCACTTGGAGTCATCGAAGGTCAGAGCAACTCAGATAATTCAGGGATGTCACAATACCTGTATCACGGTGGGGGGGAGTGGACACAGGGAGAGCATGAGAGATGTGGTTGGAAAGAGGTTCCTTCCCTCCTGTGCTCCTGGCATCTTCTGGGTCAGAGCAAAGCTCTGCATCCGGGACTCTCCTTCAGCTCCCCTACTCCAGGGCCAGGTCAGCCCAAATGGGCAGCTTGTCTCTGCTGCTCCATCTCAGTGCCTGGAACATTGGGGTCCCTGCTCACCTTGGTGTTGGGTGTCACTGCCTTTCAGGCATCCTATCAGATCCTTAGTTTGGACTTGATGTGATGTCCAGCAGGAGGATAAAAAAGGAGTTTGGACGTTCCTCTGATGGGACAGTGAGAAAAGGTGTTCACATGTGACCCTCCCATGCCACACAGAAGCAGGGTTGGTGGCCACAGGCTGCTTGAAGAAGCCTTGGAATTCGGGCCTGTCCTTGAGCCAGGAGCCTGGCCCAGGCAGATGCTGCAGGGCTCTGAAGGGCACAGCACAACACCTTGTGAGGCCTGCTCCTGGCTCTTCTCTCTTATTACTGTCCTGTTCCCTTCCTAATCTGCTCATGAGACTCAACACCTGCAGCATGCCTCCATGTCCCCTGCTCCATTATGACCAAGAGCTTGAACTCACCTGTCATCATTAAGAACCTGATGAAGAAACAGTGTAGGAAGGTCTGGGCAGGTTGCCCTGTGCCAACCACAGAGCACCCAGGCTGACAGGGAGAGTAAGTAACCCGGGTGCCATACCTGAGAGCCTAAGACCCCAAATCAATTCCTCCCCCTCTAAGGATGGCATTTCCTGTGAAGGCATGGAGGTGGCATCTTATAGGCCAGTCTGACACCTCCTCTGTACCAGGCACCAAGTCAGCCTGGATAGCAGGCACAAGCACAACATTGGCTGTTCAGGGCTGATCCTCCCACTGCTGTCTCTTGGACCAGGAGCATGCCCCACTCTGGTTTCTGTTCAGTGTCCAGCACTCTGTTCAGTGTCCAGCCTCATACAGACGAGTGGGATGCTGGGATGTTAAAAATAGTGAATGAGCCGGGCTCGGTGGCTCAGCCTGTAATCCCCGTGCCTTTGGGAGGCTGAGGTGAGTGGATTGCCTGAGCCCGTGGGTTCGAGACCCGCCTGGGCAGCAAGACCTCATCTCTACAATAAATAAAAAAAATCAGCCGGGTGTGGTAGCACATGCCTGTAATTCCGGCTACTTGGAAGGCTGAGGCGGAAGGATCGCCGGAGCCCAGCAGGTCGAGGCTGCGGTGGCCGGGAGCGGCCACTGCACTCCAGTCTGGGCGACAGAGTGAGACTCCAACTCAAAAAAAATAAAAAATAAAAATAGTGAACGAACAAATGAATAGGTGCCATTCAATGTTAGTTGTGGCTATCAACAGTGTTTTGGAGACATCACAATAATATTTTACTATACTTGTTTAAAAATTATATTTATCTCTTGGAAAAACTGAATAGGAAAATTTAGACAGTGATTATTAAAATGTGAAAACATCTGCAATAATTTTTCTTTTCTTTTCTTTTTTATTTTAAAGATGGGTCCAATTCAGAGTTAGATACACAAAACTGATTATGCAGGTACCATTGTTGATGAGGTGTGGACCTCCCTCCCCTAGCAGTTTCCCTCAATTGCCAATCCCCCATTCCTCCCCTGGCAGTTTTCCACTACTGCCAATTCCTTTCTTATAGTATTATAATTGTTCAAGTTTCGCTTATGAGTGAGAACATATGGTACTCTGTTCTTTGTTTCTGTGGTAGATCACTGAGCATGATCGATTCTAAATCCATCCCAAGTTGCTGCAAAGTCCATATACTTGTCCTTCTTTATGGTTGCATAATATTCCATTGTGTATATGTACCACATTTTTTATCCAGTCCAGTTTCGGTGGGCAGCAAGGTTGGTTTCATGTTTTTGCTATTGTGAATAGAGCTGCAACATACATACGTATGCAGGTATCTTTTTTGTAGAATGATTTGAGATCTTCCGGTATATTCCCAATAGGCGGATTGCTGGGTCATATAGAAGGTCAATTTCTAGTTCTTTCACAAATCGCCACTGTCTTTCAAAGAGGTTGCACTAGTTTGCATTCCCACCAGCAATGTAGAAGAATTTCTTTTCTCCACATCCTCGCATCTGTTGTTGTTTGTTTTATTAATGATGGCCATTCTTACTGGGTTTAGGTGGTATCTCAATGTGGTTTTGATTTACATTTCTCTGATGATGAGTCAGGCTGAGCACTTTTTCATGTCTGTTGGCAGCCCGTATATCTTCTCTTGAGAAGTGTCTATTCAAGTCTTTTCCCACTTTTCAATGGGGCTGTTTGTTTTTTTCCTTTTGACACATTTGAGTTACTTGTAGATCCTAGATATTAGGCCTTTGTCAGATATACAGTTGACAAATATTTTTCCCATTCTGTGGGCTGTCTCCCTGCTTTCTTGATGGTTTCTTTTGCTTGCAGAAGCTCATCCGTTTACATCTGCAATGATCTTGTTGCAGATTTTTAAAATATGAAATCAACAGTCTAAAGCAGATTTGCTCCCTTTCAGAGGCATTCTTTTTGTGGGAACATTTCTGAATAACCCCAAGTCTTTGATGATTAAAAAAATGGAAATTCTATTTCTTTATTTTTAAAAAAATTTTTATTTTAAATATGTGTGGTACAATTCAGCATGGAAATTCTATTTCTAAAACATTTGCCAGACACTCTGAGCAAAGCAGTATCATTAATGTAAGAAGAGAACCAAATTATATGTTTGCATATTTATATGTATATATCACTTGTCAAGTTTCTTTGGACATGTGTGGCATAATATACTAGAACAAAAACAGTTTCTTAAAAAGTTATTTCCTCTGTCTAGAGTGCCAGGACCCCAGCTCTTGTGTCCATGTGAACTGTGGCTTGCTGGGCATGGCTCGTTGGGCAGGAAATGTGCGTGGCAGTCCCACACTGTGGTTCACTCAACGAAAACCTAAGTCAGTTTGCACAACTGAGTTTCCTGTTTATTCAGTTCTGTACCCCCAACAAAGACCATCAACAATTATGTGAAAACTTCGAATCAACTGCATTTTTTGATATTTGATGGCATTTGTAAGGCTACCAGCATAAAAGCCAAACAGATACTAACTTCTTTGCTCCTCCTGTCATCCTCTGGTAGGTACTACCTTTATGGTCATCACTTAATGATGGGTCAGACACACATGCAGTGCCAGAGACAGCTCTCTGAGCGAGGAAGACAGTTGACTTAGTTTTGCCACAGCAATGCTAACAAACAAATATAAATCAACAGTCAAGCTAAAAATTGTAGAAGCTCAAAAAAACAAAAACAAAGCAAAGCAAAAAAACAAAGCCTGCTGTCCATAACCATCCCCTAGGTTCCAAATTGTTTATTAGGAGAGTGTATTTCATCATGAGTGGAAAACATGTTTAGTTTGTGGAGAAATCTGTAGGTCAGACTTTCCTGATTGAAGAGGGGTTTTTGCCTGGACTCGGAGAGGACAAGCAAGGTCTGGAGTCTAAACTATCAAACAGGGTACAACTGGAGCTCCCCAGAAGAATCTGTTGTCAGATTCTTGAAAGCACAGGGTGGGAATGTTCTTCTTGAAGGAGCCAGCAGTGCTCCAAGGAGAGCATGAGCTGGGGACTGGCCAAGGAGGAGCCAGGGCCTGGGAAGGCAACCAAAGCCCACTTCTGGCTTGAATTCCCTTCCCCACATTTTTTACCCCCACTCCTTTGCTTTTCATTTGTTGCTTTCTCCTCTAGTTTTGGAAGCTGCTTCTTTTGTTTCACTCTTGACTGACAAGTCCTGAGTTCACACACTCCCAATTCCCTTTGCCCACTGTGGTCTAGATTTCTGTGCAAATGACACTACTCCTCACTTTTCGTCTCTCTCCTCTGTTCTACAGCAATGTTTAGACAAGTCATGGTATTTTTTCCCTCCCTCCCTCCTCTGGGGTCACCCTTTCAACTCCACAAGGGACTTGGTGAGGACCTGCAGGACAGCCTGATTGGGAGCCAGCCACAGTGACCCAACCAGCTCCCTGTACTCCTATGCACTCACAAGAGCACACCCACCATGCTCCTCCCAAGCTCTTGCTTTATGGTCATTCTGAAAGATATTCTTCTTTCCTGGGCTGTGTGGCAGCAGAGGCAGTAGAGGTCAAATTTGAGGCCTGGGAACTGAGATCTTCTGCTGGGGGTTCACTCTTTTTCAAGAAGAAGGAAGATGGGCTTTATGGGGAAGAGGTAAATAGGAACCAGGAGACAAGTTTTAGTCCTGTTGCTATAGCCCCTGAGACTAGTTAACTAGTGATCTGTGTTCAATAGGGAAAAGCAAAAAGTGAACTTGACCTTTCCTTTGAATAACTTTTTCAGACACCTTCACACCCAGGCTTCCCTCCCTGGTCACAGAGGCAGTCTTACCTGGGCATGGTAGCGCGCACCTGTAGTTCCAGCTACTTGGAAGGCTGAGGCGGAAGAATCGCTGGAGCCCAGCAGGTCAAGGCTGCAGTGGCTGGGAGCAGCCACTGCACTTCCGTCTGGGTGACAGAGTGAGATTCCAGCTCAAAAAAAAAAAGTCTGTTGGAGCTTGCTCATGCCTATAATCCCAGCACTTTGGGAAGCTGAGCCAGGAGGATTGCTTGAGCCCAGGAATTCAAGACAAGCCTGGGCAACAAAATGAAACATCCTCTCTACAAATAATATAAAAATCAGCCAGGCATGTGGTGCACACCTGTCTTCCCAGCTATTCAGAAGGCTGAGGCAGGAGGATCATTTGAGGCAGGAGTTTGAGGTTTTGGTAAGCCACGATTGTGCCACTGCATTCCAGCCTGGGTGTCAGAGTGAGAACCTGTCTCAAAAAAAAAAAAAAAGAAAAGAAAAAGTCTGTTGGGTTCAGCTCTGCCCAGAAGCAACCAGAACTCACTGAGGATAGAGCTGCAGACCTCAGCCTGTCAGATAGATGATTACAGTGACCAGGCCTATAGTTTCTAAATCCCCACTGCCTACTTTCCTGCTGTGGAGGAAAACTCCCTGTCCCCTTTTGGCCCCAAACCTGCAGTCCAAGTTTCTCCACTGCACATGTCTATTCTTACCATCCCACTCCCACACAGGCCTTTTTTGATCACCATCCAAAGGACACACCAGCTTTCCAGTAGGGGCCAGGTCCTACTTGAGTGAGGCCATGCAGTGGGTGAGGAAGGATGGAAGTCAACCTGGGTGAACCCGAATTTCAGAAGCCTGGTTTCAGCTGGGAGAGCAATTGTGCTCTTATGCTTGGAGTGGGTTGACCATTCCTTTCTTGAACACTGTTACAAGCCTCAGCCATGAGCTCAGGTTCCTCCTGAAATCACCAGTATGATCAGTCCTTTCCCTGGTCACAACACTTTCCCATATCAGACTTTCCAGCAGGGTAGAGGAATGAACAGCTTCTTGGTTGGAGACCTTGCAGTAAAATCTTAGCCTTCCTTCTCAACCTGGCCTCCTGAGTTTCATGGCTTCCCTGAGTGTCCAACATGGGCTGTGTCAGAACAGAAAATATCTAGGGGATGGTTGCTCATACCCCTGACCAGGAGAGGGGGCAAGCCCTGGTGCCCTGAGCTTGGGACAAATGCTGGTGGGAGCCCCTTGGGTCCTGTGTTCCCTACAGCCAAGTGGCCTCCTCATGGCCAGCAGCTGCAGATACCACATAGGTGGCTTTACATGATTAGGGCCTTTGTTCCTATGCAGGTAGCTGCAATTTGGCATGGGTCTTACTAACCTAGAGAAGGTTTCTTCTTGTTCTGGAGGAGTCTGTGGTTAGAAGATTCAATGTTTATTGCCAGCCGTTTCTGAAGTGAAGCTCCCTCAGTCTGAGTTCATCAGCAAGGGGCAAGTTGGCCTCGAGGGGAGACTGGACCAGATCCTCTGGAGCAGTAGGGCCTGACAGTTTGCCATGTGGGAAGGAGCAGTGTCTATGACACCTGATCCTGGCACATGGCCCGGGGTCTGGAATTAGGAGGGGAAAGATGGGATCCAGCAGTGAGGGGAAGGACCACACGGTCAAAACTGGCTGAACTGAACCTTCGGTATTTAGGGACCTGGAACCAGGATGGAAACCCTGAACTGGGGTGGGGTGGACACTTTCTCCATATAATGAGGCCATGGCAGGCTCGTCTGGGCTCTCTCATCTGTAAGCACAGGGCTTCAGTGTGGGTCCATCTGCCCACCTCTTCTCCTTGACACACAAGTCTCACTACAGGAGAGGAAACTCGGTGCTGGAGAGTCAGGAGTCCAGGAAGTCAGAGAGCTAGCACATGGGCAAAAGATTCTGAGAATATGGGACCCTGGGGCTTACTGTTGATTCTACCTCACTCAGCTTGTTTTTATTTATGAAGTTTCCCATCTTGCTTCTTAACTTTTAATTGTAAAATAAAACATACATTAAGGTCCTTGAAATACATGTAGTATTCACTTAGTAATTTTACTGACCCTCAAGTGTCCATCCTCTTGTCAAGGGTTGTATTTGCCTCCCCTCCCCCAAACAGTGCTGGAGTCCTAAGTGCCCCTCCCCCATGACCACCTCTCCCCAGCACCATTCCCTACAATATCTTCCTTTCCTCTATGCTTTCCCATCATGCTTGCACTCCGTAAAATAAGGAATAACTTCCCATTTGGGGTTTTTCTTCCTACCCTTAGAAGATTTTTTTTCTCTGGGGTGAGAATCTCACTGTGCACCTGCAGCCTGAGGTCTTGGTGGGTTTTGGTTTTCACTGAATTCCTTGGAGCTGCCTCCCTCTGGCTAAGCTGAGTGAGTGCCCATCTATCTGATCGTTCTCCACTGCCAAAAAGAATCCACAAGTAAGTGCAGAATTACACTTCCAGAAATGGTGGAGGTGGGGGCATAGAATATGGGGAGAAATTCCACTCAATGGGATGAATTTAGAGGCAGTTTGTCACATTAACCTCTGGAAGGAGGCCAGGACAGAGACAAGAAAACCAGAACGCTCAGGTCAAAGGTCCAGAAGACTCCTCTTGTCTCTCCCTACATTTCAGCAGAATCAGTGCCAAGGACAGTCTCTGGGACCCTGGACCACTATGAGTCTTATTCTTGGAGTGAAGTTGAATCCTGGTGCCACCAACATCTCCCTCTTTTGCCTGTTGCAAAACAGTCTCCCCTCTACTCCCTCTCAGCCCTTCTCATTGATTGACTTTCTGACAACCACTTCAAAGCCTTTTAGATATGTTTTGTTCTTCATCTTGTCTCTTGCTAGCATACTTTCTTTTTTTTCATTATAAAAATGTGGGGTACAATTCAGAGTTAGGTAAACAAACGTTGATTTTACAGGTACCCTTGTGATGAGGTATGCCCCTCCCTCCCGTAGCAGCTTCCCTCACTTGCCAATCCCACCCCCCCCGACAGTTTCCCATTACTGCCAATCCTTTCTTATAGTATTATAACTGTTCAGTATCCACTTATGAGTGAGAACATATGGCACTCTGTCCTTTGTTTCTGTGATAGATCACTGAGTATGATTGACTCTAAATCCATCCAAGTTGCTGTGAAGTCCATGTTTGTCCTTCATTATGGCTCCAAAATATTCCATTGTGTACATGTACCATATTTTTTTTATCCAGTCCAGCTTCAATGGGCAACATGGTTGGTTCCATGTTTTTGCTATTGTGAATAGAGTTGCAACAAACATAAGTGTGCTGGTATCTTTTATGTAGAATGATTTGAGTTCCCCTGGGTATATTCACAATAGGGGAATTGCTGGGTCATATGAAGGTCAATTTCTAGTTCCTTCAGAAATTGCCACACTGTCTTCCAAAGAGATTGCACTAGTTTGCATTCCCACCAGCAGTGTACAAGCATTCCTTTTTCTCCACATCCTCACCAGCATTGTTTGTTGTTTTATTAATGATGGCTATTCTTACTGGGGTTAGGTGGTATCTCAATGTGGTTTTGATTTGCATTTATCTGATGATGAGTCAGGCTGAGCACTTTTCATATGTCTGTTGGCTGCACATATATTGTCTTTTGAGAAGTGTCTATTCATGTCTTTTGCCAACTTTTTAATGGAACTGTTTGCTTTTTTCCTTTTGGCACGTTTGAGTTCCTTATAGATCCTAGATGTTAGGCCTTTGTCAGATATACAGCTGGCAAATATTTTTTTCCCTTTCTGTGGCTGTCTCCCTGCTCTCTTGATGGTTTCTTTTGCTTTTCAGAAGTTCGTTAGTTTGATGAGGTCCCACTTCTCTTTCTTATTTCTTAAGGTATGGGCATGTAGGGTTCTGAATAGGAATTGGTTGCCAGTTCCAACTTCCATAAGGATGTCTCTTGCATTTTCTAAGATTTTTATAGTTTCAGGTTTTACATTTGGGTCTTTGATTTATTTAGAGCTAAATTTTGTGTATGGTGAGAGGTAGAGGTCCTATTTCAATCTTCTGCATGTGATCAGTCAGTTTTCCCAGCACCATTTATGGAATAGGTTCTCCTCTCCCCAGTGGTTGTTGTTGGAGGCTTTGTCAAAGATGAGTTGGTTGAGAAATTGAGGTTTTGCTTCCAGAATCTCTACCCTGTTCTATTGGTCTGTGTGCCTATTCTTGTACCAACACCAGGCTGTTTTGATTACTGTAGCCTTATAGAAAAGATTGAAGTCTGGAAGTGTGATACCTCCTGCTTTGTTTCTTTTGCTAAGGATTGTTTTGGCTATTCATGGCTGTTTATGTTTCCATATGAATTTCTGTATTGTCATTTCAGGGACTGAGAAGAATGATGTTGGTATTGCATTGCATCTGTAGATTGCCTTTGGTAGGACAGACATTTTTACAATGTTGATTCTTCCTATCCATGAGCATTGAATATGTTCCCATTTGTTTGTGTCTTCTTGGATTTCTTTGAGCAGTGTTTTGTAGTTCTCATCATAAAGGTCTTTCACTTCTCTGGTTAGGAAGATGCGAGATATTTCTTTTTTTTTTTTTTTGTGGCTACTGTGAATGGGATTGTGCTTTTAATTTGGATCTCTGCCTGCTTGTTGTTGTTGTATAGGAATGCAACTGTCTTTTGCACATTTATTTTGTACCCTGAGACTTTTCCAAAGTCCTTTATCAGTGCAAGCAGGTTTAGGACAGATTCTCTTGGATTTTCAATGTATAGGATCATATCATCAGCAAAGAGGGATAACTTGACTTCCTCTTTTCCTGATTTTCTTCCCTTGTCTAATTGCCCAAGCTAGGATTTCCAACACAATGTTGAACAAGAGGGGTGAGAATGGGCAGCCTTGTCTTATTCCGGTTTTCAGAGGAAATGTTTCCAGTTTCTGTTCATTCAGCAATATGTGAACTGTGAGTTTATCATAAATGGTACTTGCTATTTTGAGGTATGCTCCTTCTATACTTCGGTGTTTGAAGGTTTTTATCAAGAAGAGATGCTGGATTTTATCAAAAGCTTTTTCTGCATCTAATGAAATAATCATGTGGTTCTTGGTTTTATATCTGTTGATGTATTTAATTACATTTATGGTCTTGCAAATTTGAATCAGCCCTGCATCCTGGGGATGAAGCCTACTTGGTCATGGTGGATGATTTTTGAGATGTTTTTGGATCCAATTTGCTATAATCTTGTTGAGGATTATTGCATCTATGTTCATAAGGGATATTGGCCTGTAGTTTTCTTTTTTTGTTGGATGTTTATCCAGTTTGGTTATCAGTGTGATGTTAGCCTTGTAAAATGATTTGGGAAGAATTCCATCTTTCTCAATTGCCTGGAATACCTTCAAAAGGATTGATATCAGCTCCTCCTTGTACACTTTGTAGAATTCTTCTGGAATGCCATCTGGTGCAGGGCTTCTTTTTGCTTGTTTCCATATAGGTGTGCAAAGTAATCTCTGATAATCTTTTGTATTTCTTTGGGGTCAGTTGTGATTTGATCTTTTGTATTTCTGATTTTGTTTATTAGGGCTTTTTCTCTCCTTTTCTTGATCATTCTGGCTAGGGGTTCATCAATCTTGTTAATTTTTTCAAAGAACCAACTTTGTGTTTTGTTGATGTTTTCTATGATATTTTTGTAATCTATGTCCCCATATTTGGGCTTATATTTTGGTGATTTGTATTCTTCTGCTAAAGTTGGAGTTTTGGTGGTCTTCTCTTTCCAGCTCCCTTGTGTGGTTTGTTAGGCTCTCCATTTTTTGATCTTTCCATTTGCTCATAGATATAAATCTCCCTCTTAGAACTGATTTCATGGCATCCCAGAGGTTTTGGTAAGATGTTTCTTCATTTTCATTTGTTTCCAGGGATATTTTAATTTCTGCTTTGATTTCAGTGTTGGACCCAGTATTTGTTCAACATCATGCTGTTTAGTGTCCATGTCTTTGTATGCTTTGGGGAATTTTTGTTGGTATTGATATTTATATTTATTCCACTGTGGTCTGAGAATGTGCATGGCAAGATTTCAACCTTATGGAATTTGTTTATGTTTGGTTTATGGCCAAGGATGTGATCAATCTTGGAGTATGTTCCTTGTGGTAATGAGTAGAATATATATTCTGTGGTTTTTGGTTGCAATAATCTGTAGGTATCTGTTAAGTCCATTTGGTCAAGTGTCAAGCTTAGGTTTTGGATTTCCTTGTTGATTTTTTTTACCTCAATGATCTAGCTAGGGCTATTAATGGATTATTCTAGTCCCCTGCTATAATAGTGATAGAGTCAACATCTTTTTTTAGTTTACTTAGTAGGTGCTTTAAAAATGCAGGTGCTCGTGTGTTGGGTGCATATATGTTTAGGATGAATATTTCTTATGATGGATTGAATCTTTTATATTATGTAGTGTCCATTTACATCTTTTTAAATTTTTGACAGCTTAAAGGTTATTTTGTCTGATATTAGGATTGCAACTCCAGCCTTCTTTTGTGATCCATTTGCCTGGAAACTCGTTTTCTACCCTTTAACCAAACTTTAACACAGTTAAAGAGTCTGAGTGTATCCCTGTAGTCAGATGAGTCTCCTAGATGCAGCAAATAATTGGATCATGGTTTCTTATCCAGTTTACCCTTCTGTGTCTTTTCGGTGGTGTATTAATCCATTCACATTCAGGTTGATTATTGAAATGTGATTGTTTATCCCTGTCATGAAGGTCTTATAAAGTTTTTTCTTCGCTTGTTTTCTTTTGGCTTTGGGGTTGATGTATGTGGTTTTTTTGCTTGTTTTTTCAATTTTTTTGTTGCACTCTATTCTCTGTTGATTCTGTGCTCTGCTGTTCTCTTGGGAAGTGTGTGGTCATGCTTTTTATTTCTTTCTTCTGTGCTTAACACCTTTTTAAGTATCTCCTATATAGTTGGTCTAAAAGTTGCATAATCTCTTAGGGACTGGATATCTGGGAAGGTTTTTAATTCTCCATCACTGATGAAGTTTATCTTGGCTGGATAGGAAATTTTGGTTGAAATTGTTTATCTTTGAGGACTCTGAATACAGGGCTCCAGTCCCTTCTTATTTGTAGTGGTTCTGCCAATAAGTCTGATGTTATTCTCATTGGTTTTCCCCAGTAGGTAGTCTGACTTTCCTCTCTTGCTGCTTTTAGGATTTTTTCTTTTGTGCCTACTCTGTTGATGCAAATTAGTATGTGTCTAGGGATTGGTCTTCTCATTTGATGTCTTATGGAAGTTCTCTGTATCTCTTGTGCTTGGCTGGTCTCATCTCTGGTGAGATGGGAAAAGTTTCTTGGATTACCTCCTGGAATACTTGCTCCAAGTTGTTCTCCATTTCCCTTTCTTCTTCTGAGATACCAATCAGGTGTAGGTTCAGCCTCTGGATGTAATCACACATCTCTTGTAGGCTTTGTTCTTTCTTTCTGAGTCTTCTATCTATATTTTTTATAGATCAGGTTAATCCATTTTTGGTCTTCAATTCTGAGATTCTTTCTTCAGCTAGATTATTTCTGCTTTCCATGTTTGTCATCTTGTCATTTACTTCCTGGATGAAATTTTTTATTGCCAAAATCTCTGTTACAAGTTCTTTCAGTGTTGCATCTTGTCTTTCTTATTATTCATTCTTTCCATCCATTCCCTAATCCTGGTCATATTCTGGGGCCAGTGGTTGGTGAATTCCATTGTGTGGGCACTAAGGTCTGAATTTTCAGGAGTTTTTCTGTTTCTACTTGAAATTGCCTATGGTCTTCCTTTGGTTTTTCCTCATTTGTGACAGATCTTTTGTTTTTCTTTAGTTCTGTTATTCAGTGTCAGTGGGAGAGGCTTTCCCTTCTGATGTTTGCTCAGTTCTCTATTCTTTCCTGATCCAGGCTCTGGATTTGTTCTGTTTTGGAATAGCACAGTGGATGGGAAGTTTTGCTGTCTCTTGTAGTTTTTGAAATTCAAATAAAGTAGGATATGGGGTACTAGGATTCAGAAACTACTTGCAAACTTATTGTGGTATGTGTTCCCTGAGACCCACTCCCCACCACCACTCTATATGATGATGCAAAGCATAAACTAATGCAAAAAAAAATTGAACACACACAGACAGACATACACACACACCCCAAAACAAACTGGAATAACAACAAAGGGAAACAAAAGAAACAACAACAAAAAACCAAGAAAACTACACACACACACACCTAGCACAAAGTGAATAGAGAAGAAAAACAGAAAGAACTGGGTGGGGGGGTGGCTGAAAAGAATTCAGGTCAAACCCTCGCATACATATTGACACATACCTTAAACTATAAAAAATGAAATAAAAAACCCAGAAAAACAAAAGAGCAAAAACAAACCAACAACAACAAAATTGAAAGATTAACACTCAATCATTTACATACACACATAAACAGGAAATGACAAATAAAAGAAGAAACAGAAAAAGAAAAAATATTTGGGGAGAATGTAGATTAAACCCTCACATACACATTCATACACAAAGGAAAAATATTTTTAAAGTAGATGAACTAACATACAAACAGTAAAAAAAAATTTAATTTGAAAATTTTAAAAAAAAACTGCCCTTTTGTGGCAGGCTCTGTAATTGTTCCTTTAATCAGGTCTTTCCTGCAGAGCCACCTCTTTCACTCTCTCTTCAGTGTCCGAAGCAGGGAAGGAGGAGGGGCAGTGGAGGTGGGTGGGGCTGCAGTCCTCCCCTCCCACTCTCATATGGTCAGGGAGATCTCCTCCTGTGGGGAGGTACGGGATTGTCTCTTCCACAGTTATGTAATCATGGGGGGGTGCCCCAGCCTGGTCTATCCTGGAATAGAGTTCTATTGTGATTGATGTTCAGGTTCCATCTGGGTTTGTCCCTCTCAGTCATGGACTATCTGTGTGGGGTCTGACATTCAGAGGATTCCTGGGGAGGAGGAGGTTTGGTTCAGCCCCGGACTCACCACTGATTTCTTTGGAGTTCTTCCTCATACTTTTATGGCCACACTCTTTGTCCTGCAGCTGGATCAGAGTAGGGGGTGGAGTGTCTGGAACTCAGCACTCGTCAGGTCCCTCTGAAGTTTCTGCTTTCAGGATATTCCCTCTGGGTCACAATCAATCCTTGAATAGTTGATCCACCAGTCACAGAGTTTGCGGTCCGTTGCTCTGTGGTGAGTAAGTCAGAGCACATTCCTCCCCCACCTTCAAGATGGTAGTAGGGTGTCTCTCTTGTCCTCTTTCAAGGGACTTTGCCTCTGGACTCCCTCTGCAGCCCCTGCTGCCACTGTCCTGCCAGGCACTGAAGTGATGAGGCAAAGCCAGGAGCCAGCAGTCTCTCTTCTGCTACACTGGTGAGGGATAGTCTGAGGCGATGGTTTCTCCCCACTGCTTTTTCACAGAAAAACTTTAGTCTGCTTAAAAAAAAGAATGGGCATTCAGCTTCTGCAACCTGGGAAGATCAGAGATGAAGCAAAGAAGCTGCAGTTCCAGCTGTTGCACCAGGGGCTGGGCAACATGCTCACAAGCCCCCACTTAGACAGTTTCTCCCAGCATTTTCTTCCCAGGGAAGGTCTGTTGATTTAAAAAAAGAAAGAAAGAAAAAGAAAATGGTGCTTGACTTCTGCATCCCGGGAGTCACTAGGGTCCAAGGCCAGCAGCTGTGGCACAAGCCACTGCACCAGGAGAGCCCTGGCCACTAGCTCCTTAGCCCTCACTCAGTCAGCTACTCATGTTCACTCACTCACCAGCACATACATAAAATTTTCCATACACTCACTCCCTCACACCGGGACTTGCATAATCCAACTGGTTCAGCTGCCATCTTCCTGATTTTGAAAATGTAAGCATTAATATTATGTCCCTACATTACAAAAAAAAAAAATGTGCAAACAGTTGTTCATGATCTGTGCTTTGACTGGCACTACATTTAGACTAGACACTAGATTTTTTCTTTTTTAGCTTTTTGAGGTCATATAAAAATTGATAAATGTTAGAGATTTTCTCCCCGGAATTATTTCCATGCACAATGAAATATAAATATTAATACAAAACATCAGTACCCACACAATCCTCTGGGATCTTATAAACCTGGGCATTAATTCTAGAAGAGACAAAACCAAGGACAAGATGTTTTGAGTAATTATTTCACCATCTCACAATGCCACAACCATGATGAACAGATATAGACCAAAGCTGGATTTAATTCACACTCTCAAGGGAATAGGTAGAAAGATAACATTTATTAGTCACTTGATCATCCACCTAAAGCAAATGCCTACCAAGTATGAGATAAAGTTCTCATCTCATGTTACTGCTCCAAATATTAAAATCTGTCCTTCTTTTCCACCCCTCATGTTCCAGCACCTGAACCCATTTATTATGTCAGAATTTCACAGTTAAAGTCTCAATAGGAGACAGAAACCGCCTCTGTCCATAGGTGAAGACAACTCTGTAATCACCCTTGCAGTTGTACGTGGATATGAGGCTTAGGTTCCACCAGTTAGATGGCTACCTGCTGGACTGTGACCAGGTAAGGTAACATAGAGGCTGGGACTGTGCAGATGCATTTTGGTAAAGATGATTGAGGAGAAGTAGTGATGTTCACTTTCCAAGAGAAACAGGGACAGCAGTCCTAGCCCAGGGTCCAGTGTCAGGGCTTCAGGGCTGTGAGCAGTGGAATCTGTGCCCAGCAGTGGGGGCAGTGGTTCCTACCAGGAACTCGACCTAGGGTGGACTGTGGATTCTGCTCCCTGCTATGGAGCCTCAAGTGTGGTTTTGTGGTCTTCCTTACAATAAAATTAGCACTCAGTACCATATACACTATTTTCTGTATAAATTAGAAAAATCTGACTTCCACAGTTTGCTGTAAGAAATCAGTCCAGTGAATAGTTTTAAGTATCGGCATTCAAAGACATTCTTTGTACAGAGCTGAAGTCACTTCCTGAATCTTCCACCTGGCTCCATCTTACGGTAGAATGATGTGGATTCTCAATGTCATACCATAATTGATGAGATATGCCCTCTCTATTTTTCTGAGGAAAAACTCTTAAGCAGGGTTTGAAAACCCACCCTGGGCACTCTTTTGTCACTGACCTCAGTGGTTCCCAACCAAGCTGAAAACTAGGGTTGCTGAGGCTGAGAAAATACTCAGGCCTCTCCCAAGAACCTTTGTCTCAGCTTATAACACACAAGACCAAGAAATGCTTATTTAATAAGCCCTACAGGTGAGGCTGATGCACAGACAGTAGGATCCTGGCCTGTGTTCTTGCTACTAGAAGTATGACTGGCAGCATGAGCTCCAACCTGGTCATAAATACAGAGCCCCACACTCAACTCCAGACTTCCTGTATCTCAGCACCATGTCCAGGTGACTCCTGTACACAAGAAAGTCTAGGACTCCCTGGTCCATTTACCTTCTACACATGGTATCAGAACTGTGCAATCTGCTCTGGGCATGTGACCTGATCAAATCCCTTAGCACTGGAGGTCCAGGATACAGTCTTTGTTTCCTTACTCTTCTGTAGCCAATAACTCCATTGATGCCCTCATCCATGCTCAAGGCTTTAAGTCTAATTTAAATGGTCCCAGTCATTTCTCCTAAACTCTAGACTTGTTGTTTACTTGCCACCCAGCTTGTCCCCTGTATTTCTAGTAGACATCTCCCCCACTTCAGCTACTCTCTGTCCAGCTCTCCCAGCCTCCTCACTGTTCCTGCCCTGGTACATTTGCACTGGATTGTATCCCTGCCTGGAAAGAACATCCACAGACATCATGTATAATTCCTCATGTCCTACTAATCATTTCTCAAAGGTCTCTCCTTTGCCACAAGTCCCATGCTGACCACTGTGTACCCACATACTGACTCTCTGGATCACCTGCCCACAGAACTTACCATCTTCCAACGCAAACATTTTTCTTATTTAATCTGCTTACAGTATATTTATCATCTGTCTCTTCCATCTAGAACATACACTCAAGACCAACAATTTTTCTGTTGTTACTTAAATGATGTTTCTCAGATACAAAAACAGTCTGTTATATACCTGGCAACAACAAATATCTGTTGGAAGAATGATCACACAGACACACCATCTTTGTAAATGTAGCCTCAGCCCAAGAGCGTGTTTTGTGGAACCTACAACACAGTGTCCTCTTACACGGACATCAATGTTACCTGTGCTTTTTTTACCAGTGCTGTTGTGTGTCCTTCCCTCCATACATTCTCCCACACCAACCCTCCTGCACATGGCAACTCACAATTATATTTCTTTCTCAGGAAAGAACAATTCTTGACTATGGATTCAATATTACAAACAAATATAAATCTAAATGAGACTTTGCTTTATAAATCCATGTGTTTGGAATGGAGTCAGCACTGGGTTTACCAGAACTAAGGGCAGAGAGAGAGGATAGGAGAGCAGAGTAGAAGAAAAAATTCAAACAGAGATTTACCTAAGATGGTAACTATGGGATCCCTTCTCTCTGCTAATTACAGAAGTTGGTTTCTCTCAAAAAGTTGGACACAGCAACATGGATGGAACTGGAGAACACTATGTTAAGTGAAATCATCCAAGCACATAAAGACAAATATTGCATGTTCCCTCTCATAACTGTGAATTTAAAAAATTGATCTCACAAAGGTAGTGAATAGATGGTGGTTGCCAGAGGCTTGGAAGGATAGTCAGAAGGGGGAGGAGGAGTAAAGAGAGGTTGGTTAATGGGTACTAAAACACTGTTAGATAGAAGGAATAAAACCTAGTATAATACTGTGTACAATAGGGTGACTACAGTTAACAATAATGTATTGTATGTGTCAAAATAACAAAAGATTTAGAGTGCTCCCACCAAAAAAAAATGATAAATGTCTGAAGTGATGGATATCCTGATTACCCAGATTTGATCATTACACATCATATGCTTGTATTAAACACCACATGCATGCCATAAATAGATATAACTATCATGTATCCATAAAAGTTAAAAAGAAATACAAAATAAAATTTAAAAGTTGAAGAAAAGAAGAGAAAAACATAATGCAAGCAAGAGTCCTAGAAGGACGGCAAGAGCTGGACAGGTTTGAAAATTCATCCCTTGATATGACAGAGACACATTTGTACATAGGCCACTCTGGGTGATATCTGAGTCTCTGTGGACACAAATCCTGCTGCAACAAGGTTCTACTGAAGGGACAAGGACAGTGGAGCAATGAAGATGATCCAGATGAGGACCACATCAAAAGCATAATAAACTAAGCACTGGGGACTTCCGCCAAATGAGACCCTCTGCGAAAGAGAACACCCATAAAGACTCTCACTTTCCCCTGGGGCTGCAGCTTTCACCGTTGCCAGCCTACTCTTCACATACTGCTCAGCCAGAGCCTCAGCCACCACCACCGCCGCCACCACCACCATCGCTGCTCCCACCTGAGGCAACCCATGGCTCCCGGACCCGTGAAGACCCGCCCCTCTGAAGCACCGCATTACCGAAGCCACCACTACCACTGCCACTGCCATGCCCAGGCCCTCACCTGATGCCCGGCTCATGGAACTCCTCCCATGTACCACTGAAGTGGTGACTGCCACTGCCACCACTGTTGCCTGCTCCCTTCCACACTGGAGGCTCTTGGCTCTGCTCAGCCTGGCCCAAGTATCCCAGTCCTACACTGGCCTGCGTTGCCGGGCAGCTTCACATTCCACCTTCCCCATCTCAGTCAGGCTGAAGCAGAAAGAGATCATTGGAGCTGTGAAATCAGCTCAACCCAGCTTGGCCCATCTCCCAGCTTGGGGTCCAAGTTGGTACATTTGTCTGTTTTCCCTCTTACTCTTCTCTCTCTCCACCTTCCTCTTCCCCCTACTCCCTGTTCCATTCTTTTCCCTTTTCTAGCCTCATTTGGCTTTCAAGGAACAAACCTATAACTCCACTGCTTGGACAGACTGCAAGGCAGTGGGAAGTGGGTTCCATATTATCCATACACCTGTTGGTGGATACTGGGATCTGCAGATAAATTTTGAATCACAGCTCCCCCCTCAATTAAATCTCAAAACTGCAAAAAGGATGACCCCCCAACCTACAGTCCAGCTCCAGAATTGAAAAAAACCAGAAGATATACATATGGAAGAATAGGAGATTGAACAAACAGAAACAAAAGCAACCCCTCCACCTCTGAACAACAGAATTAAAGAAGACATGGAGGGAAAAAAAAGAAAAAGTGGGGAGGAAATCTACACAAATGAAGAAAAACCAAAAGAAGAATATAGGTCTCACACAGACCACTGGGAGGTCAGACACTGAGAAAACAGACTTCAGAACGCAAACAATGAAGAGCCCCCAGAATGACTGACACATATGACAAATCCAGACATTAAGACATTAATAGAGAGGATAAAAAGAATTGAGGAGAGACAAGAGGAAAATAGGAAGGAGCTGATAACTGAAATAACAGCAGTAAAGAATACTGTGATTGAAATAAATAACAAACTAATAAGCATGGAAAGCAGAATTAGCCAAGCAGAAGAAAGAATCTCAGAGCTTGAAGATCAAAATACAGAACTAACCCAAACTGTCAAAAAAATAGAAATAAAACTTAAAAAGATAGAACAAAACCTTCAATAAATGAACAATTACTTCAAGAGATCAAACCTAAGAAAAATTAGACTTCCTGGGGCAGAAAGAGAGAGACAGAGATCTCCCTGGAACAAACATTCCATGAAATTATTCAGAAAAACTTCCCTCATCTCATCAGTGATGCGAAAATTCAAACACAAGAGATTCAGAAACTCTGGCAAAACAACAAGTGAAAAGACTAACTCCCAGGCACATAATAATTTGCCTAAACAAGTAGGTATAAAAGAAAAAATCCTAAAGGCAGCAAGAGAAAAAAGTCAGACTACCTACCAGGGAAGACCAATTAGAATAGCAGCAGATTTATCTACAGAAATACTTCACGCTAGGACAGCTTGGAGCCCAATCTTCAAAGTTCTCAAAGATAAACAATTTCAACCAAGAATAACCTACGCAGCCAAGCTAAGCTTCATCAGTGAGGGAGAATTAAAATCTTTGCCAGACCTCTAATCCCTAAGAACTTATGCTGCCTCTAGACCACCTCTACAAGAAACACTTAAGAAAATATTAAACACAGAAGAAAAGGAGAAAAGAACAATAATGTTCTTCACGAGAGTATAGGAAAAAGATGGAAAACACAGATGAATAAACCCAAAAAACCAAGGAAAGACAACAAACAAACAGGAACAACAACAACTCTAGAGATGAATAAACCCAAAAAAACCCCCACATTTCAATAATTAGCATGAACGTGAATGGACTAAATGCACCACTGAAAAGACACAGAATGGTGGGCTGGATAAGAAACCATGGCCCCATTATTTGCTTCACACAGGAGACTCATCTCACTACAAAGGATGCACACAGATTCGAAGTTAAAGGATGGAAAATGAGCTTCCAGGTAAATGGATAACAAAAGAAGGCAGGAGTTGCAATCTTAATATAAGACAAAACAACCTTTAAGTTATCAAAAATTAAGAAAGATGCAAAAGGACACTACATAATGATAAAAGTTCAATCCATCAACAAGAAATATCCATCCTAAACATATATGCACCCAACACGGAAGCATCAGCATTTATAAAGCAACTATTAAATAAACTAAAAAAAGATATTGACTCTAACACTATTATATCAGGGGACTTGAATATCTCACTGACAGCCCTAGCTAGATCATCGAGGCAAAAAATCAACAAGGAGATGCAGAACCTAAACTCAACACTTGACCAAATGGACTTAGTAGATACCTACAGATTATTCCACCCCACAACCACAGAATATACATTCTACTCATCACCACATGGAACATACTCCAAGATCGATCACATCCTTGGCCATAAATCAAGCCTAAACAAATTCCATAAGACTGAGATCTTGCCATGCACATTCTTAGACCAGAGTGGAATAAAAATAAATATCAAAACCAACAACATTTCCCTAAAGCCCACAAAGACATGGACACTAAACAGCATGATGCTGAACAATGACTGGGTCAACACTGAAATCAAAGAAGAAATTGAAAGATTCCTGAAAATAAATGAAAATGAAGAAACATCTTACCAAATTTCTGGGATGCCATGAAATCAGTTCTAAAAGGGGTATTTATATTTCTATGAGCACACATCAAGAAAATGGAAAGATCACAAGTGGAAAGTCTAACAAATCACCTAAGGGAGCTGGAAAGAGAAGACCACTAAAACCCCAACTTTAGCAGAAGAATCCGAGTCACAAAAAGAAGAGCCCAAGTAAGGCATATAGAAGAAAAAAATACCATAGAAAATATCAACAAAACAAAAAGCTGCTTCTTTAAAAGATTTAACAAGATTGATGGGCCCCTAGCCAGAATGACCAAGAAAAAGAGAGAAAAAGCCCTAATAAACACAATTAGAAATACAAAAGATCAAATCACAACTGACCCCGAAGAAATACAAAAGATTATCAGTGATTACTATGTACACCTATATGGAAACAAATTTGATAACCTAAATGAAATGGAGGACTTCCTGACATCACACAAGCTGCCCAGGTTAAAACAAGAAAACACTGAGACACTAAATAGACCAATAACAACCCAGGAAATTGACTCTGTCATACGAAAACTATGTACCGGATGGCTTTCCAGCAGAATCTTGGACTGGATGGCTTTCCAGCAGAATCCTATAAAATGTATAAGAAGGAACTGACACCAATCCTGTTGAAAATATTCCAGGCAAATCAGAAGGATGGAATTCTCCCCTAAATCATTTTATGAGCTAACATTACACTGATACCCAAACCAGGTAAAGATCCAACAAAGAAGGTGAACTACAGGCCAATATCCGTTATAAACATAGATGCAAAAATCTTCAACAAGATTCTAGCAAATCAATCCAAAAACACATCTCAAAAAGCATCTACCATGCTGGGCTTGGTGGCTCAGGCTGTAATCCCGCACCTCTGGGAGGCTGAGGTGAGTGGATTGCCTGAGCTCGCAGGTTTGAGACCCACCTGGGCAGCAAGACCTCATCTCTACAATAAATAAAAAAAAAATCAGCCAGGCGTGGTAGCACATGCCTGTAATTCCGGCTACTTGGAAGGCTGAGGGGGAAGGATCACCAGAGCCCAGCAGGTCAAGGCTGCGGTGGCCGGGAGTGGCCACTGCACTCCAGTCTGGGCGACAGAGTGAGATTCCAACTCAAAAAAAAAAAAAGAAGCATCTACCATGACCAAGTAGGCTTCATCCCCAAGATGCAGGGCTGGTTCAACATTTGCAAGATCATAAATATCAGTAAATATATCAACAGATATAAAAACAAGAACCACATGATTATCTCATTAGTTGCAGAAAAAACTTTGGATAAAATCCAGCATCCATTCTTGATAAAAACCTTCAAACACCTAAGTATAGAAGGAACATACCTCAAAATAGTAAGTGCCATCTATGACAAACCCACAGGTAACAAATTGCTAAATGGACAGAAACTAGAATCATTTCCCCTGAAAACTGTAACAAGACAAGATTGACCACTCTCACCCCTCTTGTTCAATATTTTGTTGGAAGTCCTAGCTCAGGCAATTAAACAAGAGAAGGAAATCAAGCGTATCCAAATAAGAAAAGAGGAAATCAAGTTATCCCTCTTTGTTGATGAGATGATTCTACACCTTGAAAATCCAAGAGACTCTAAAAAACCTGCTTGCTCTGATAAAGGACTTTGGCAAAGTCTCAGGGTACAAAATAAATGTGCAAAAGATAGTTGCATTCCTATACATCAACAACAAGCAGGCAGAGACCCAAATAAAAATCACAATCCCATTTATAATTGCCATCAAAAAAATGAAATACCTCGGCATCTTCCTAACCAGAGAAATGAAAGACCTTTACAATGAGAATTGCAAAACACTGCTTGAAGAAATCCAAGAAGACGCAAAAAATGGAAAAATATTCCATGCTCACGGATAGGAAGAATTAACATTGTTAAGATGTCCATCCTACCCAAGGCAATCTACAGATTCAATGCAATACCCCATTAAGCTACCAACATCATTCTTCTCAGACCTGGAAATGACAATACATAAATTCATATAAAAACATAAATGACCATGAATAGCCAAAACAATCCTTAGCAAAAGAAACAAAGCAGGAGGTATCACACTTCCAGACTTCAAACTTTCCTATAAGGCTACAGTAATCAAAACAGCCTGGTACTGGTACAAGAACAGGCACATAGACCAATGGAAAAGGATAGAGATTCTGGAAGCAAAGCCTCAATTCTCAACCAACTCATCTTTGACAAAGCCTCCAACAACAACCACTGGGAAGAGGAGAACCTACTCAGTAAATGGTGCTGGGAAAACTGGCTGACCAAATGCAGAAGATTGAAACAGGACCCCTACCTATCACTATACACAAAAATTAACTCCAAATGGATCAAAGACCTAAATGTAAAACCTCAAACTATAAGAATCTTAGAAAACGCAGGAGACACCCTTATGGAAATTGGAATTGGGAACCAATTCCTATTCAGAACCCTAAAGGCCAATACCTTAAGAAACAAAATAGACAAGTGGGACCTCATCAAATTAACAAGCTTCTGCAAAGCAAAAGAAACCATAAAGAGAGCAGGGATCACAGCAACCTGGATGAAACTAGAGTCTATAATACGCGTGATCTCTCACAGAAACAAAGATCTGAGTATCACATGTTCTCACTCATATAGTGAACCTTAAACATCTATCATAATACTATAAAAAAAAGATTGACAGTGGTGGGAAACTATGGGGGGTTAGGGAGCAGAAGGGAAGTGGGATTCATGGTAGTCAATATCTGTCTGTGGATGGGGAGACACCCCTTATCAACAAGGGTGCCTGACGATGCATATTCGTATACTTAACCCTTAACTGTACCCGACAATTTTAAAATTAAAATTATGCTTAAAAAGAAAAAAAAGAGAGCAAGGAGACAGCCCACAGAATAGGAAAAAATATTTGCCAACTGTTTATCTGACAAAAGTCTCACATCTAGGATCTACAAGGAACTCAAACGCGCCGAAAGGAAAAAACAAACAGCCCCTTTAAAAAGTGGGCAAAAGACATGAACAGACACTTCTCAAAAGAAGATATATGGGCAGCCAACACACACAAAAAAGTGCTCAGCCTCACTCATCATCAGAGAAACGCAAAGCAAAGCCACAGATTGAGATATCACCTAACCCCTGTAAGAATGGCCATCATTAATAAAACAAACAACAGATGCTGGCAAGGATGTGGAGAAAAAGGAATGCTTCTACACTGCTAGTGGGAATGCAAACTTGTACAACCTCTTTGGAAGACAGTGTGGCGATTTCTGAAAGAACTAGATATTGACCTTCCATATAACCCAGCAATTCCTCTATTGGGAATATACCCAGAGGAACTCAAATCATTCTACTATAAAGATACCTGCGCACGTATGTTTGTTGCAAAAACATAGAACCAACCATGTTGCCCATCTAACTGGACTGGATTTTCAAAATGTGGTACATATACATAATGGAATATTATGCAACCATAAAGAAGGACAAATATATGGATTTTTCAGCAACTTGGATGGATATGGAGTCTATCATACTCAGCTATTTATCACAGAAACAAAGAACAGAGTTCCATATGTTCTCACTCATAAACGGATCTTGAACAATTATAATGCTATAAGAAAGCAATTGGCAGTAGTGGTAAACTGTCAGGGGGGTGGTGGGATTGGCAGTTGAGGGAAACTGCTAGGGGAGGGAGGGGCATGCTTCATCAACAAGGGTACCTGCATGATCAATGTTTATATACCTAACCCTGAAATGTACCCCACATCTTTATAATAAAAAAATTTTTTAATAAAATAAATAAAAATTAAACTAGGCATCAATTGAACACAGGCCCCATCCACACTCAGCTCCTCACAGCCTTCCCCTTCCCCACCTGCAACAGACTCAGTTCAGCAAACATGTGGATTCTGGAAGGTTCTCAGGTCTTCCATTTATTTCCTCTCTCAAATTTTAGAAATCTCCTTCTTTAATTAGCTCATCAACCTCTCATGGCAAGAATTTGAAACACAAATTTATATTCAGATTCCTATTTTCATTAGGGAAGCAAGAAGTTAGAGCTCAGCACACCATGAAGTAGAGGCAGGGATGGAGACGTCCCCACCCCACCTCTCTGGAACAGGGAAGATGATCATGATCAGGGAAGGCAACAGGTCAGGGTGGGGAAGGGAGTCAGTGTGGACACAGGGGTAGGCTGGTCTTCTCCCCACATTCTCACATTACCCTAACAGAAACGCAGACCCATTCAAATGTCCTTTGCAGAAAGAGAAGTCAGAGGCTCTTGAAGTCACAAAGGGGAGGCGTGAGCAAATCTTCTTTCACTCAGTCCCACAAAAGGCAGCTGTGTCACGCTATAGAAGAAAAGAGTCATGAACAAATTCGGATGAGCCATGGTAAGCCCACCTTCTGAGCAGCCCACCACACACTCAAAATGTCTCCCAAATCTCCACAGCTCAGTTGCGTCCCCTCTCTTCCCCACTCCCTAATCCACCACATTAACTCACCCAGGGTCACACCTTTAGAAGCCATGAGAGACACATCAGAGCCCTTGTCACTGTCACCACCTGGGGTGGAACAAAACAGGACCTGGTCAGAGTCCACAGGAGATGTGGTACAGGAGAAATTATGGGGTGGGTAAGCTCCCCATGGGCTCCTATCTACACTGTTCCAAGAACCTGAGGGATCATGGCCACCACACTTACTTGCAGCCTGAGAGTAGCTCCCTCCTTTTCCACCTGTGGAAAGAAAATGTCCATGAGAGACCAAGGAAGAGGCAAGCTCATGAGGTCCTAGAGGAAGCCCTAGTCTTGGAACTCAGAGAAATTTTCCAAACTGTGACTATAAACCCAGGGCAGCATCAGGAAACAAGAAGAAAGGAAATGTATTAGAACTGGACTAACTCCCCCCTTGGAGGTCTGTCCTCAGGAGGGACCTTCCCTGCGACCGGCGACTATTGGGAATCAGGTCCCCTTCATCATAATCATCAAGGTGAAAAATCTGTCTTTTATTTCCACATGTGCTTTGCATAAGAGTAGGTAAGTGTAGGCACACAGGGCCCAGGTTGGATAAGCACCTATGTGTGGATGGTACTTCCCAGTCATGAGGCCGGACACACATCTACCTAAAACTTCAAATGCCCAATGGGACAAGAAAACCCAGACCATAGCCCTCACCCCTTCCTTACCTGAACTATTCTTCCTCCACATCACAGCTCTAGTGACCATAGCTCCAAGGAGAGCCAGAAACAGGCCAGCAATGATTCCCACCATGAGGAATGTTGTCGGGGAGAATGGTTCTGGGGAAGGAAGGAAGGGTGAGGGGCCCTGACTCCAGGCTTCAGCCTTGATCCGGCTGAAGGTCTCCAGAAGGCCTCCTGCTTTCCATGAGAAGAGATTTGACCTCTCATCCCCCTCCTTACCCCATCTCAGGGTGCGGGACTCTGGCAGCCCCTCATGCTGCACATGGCACGTGTATCTCTGCTCCTCTCCAGAAGGCACCACCACAGCCACCCACTTCTGGAAGGTTCCATCCCCTGAAGGCCTGGTCTCCACAAGCTCCATGTCCTGAGTTTGGTCTTCCCCATCCCGCTGCCAGGTCAGTGTGATCTCCGCAGGGTAGAAGCCCAGGGCCCAGCACCTCAGGGTGACATCCCCATCAGGGCTGGGGTGGCGGGTCAGGTGTGTCTTTGGGGGATCTGAGTGAAGAGTCAGAAAATGCAGGCACTTTGCATCCCTCATGGGGCACTCCAGCAGTGCCCATGTGACCATCCTGAGAATGGACAAGACAACCGGGGTGGAGGAAGAAGCACAAAGTTCACACCAGCCTGACACAAGCAACTGGGATAATCTACTCATAAAGTTCTAGTCTCTGAGGGGAGAACAGGGACTTCTGGGCCTGACCTGAGTGGAGGCTGAGTGACTCCGGGGAGCTGAGTCAGACCTCCAAATACCCTTAGTGTGAGGCAGAGGACAAGGTCTGAGAGAAGTCATGGTGCCAACGGCTGCTGCAGGGGTCAAAGGGAACCCCTGATGCCCATTTCAGGGACTGTCTTACCCTCCCTTCCCTCAGAGACTCCATTCATCCCTTATTGTCCCAGAGAGAAGGGTGGGCCTCAGAGTCACTCTCAGTAACAGGATCTGGAAACGCAGGAGGATTATTCCTGCTCTGGACCCGAGGAGGGTGATATTCTAGCGTTGACCCCATTTTCCTCCTCTTTCTGTTGAGCCCAGCCCAGGTGATCTGCAGGAGGTCAAGGAGGCGCCCCGAGGCCCTACTTACCCACGCGCTACAGCATCTCCTTCCCGTTCTCCAGATGCCTCAGCAGCCACTCCACACACCCGCCCTCCAGGTAGGCCTTCATTCGCCCTGCCTCACGGGCCTCCTCCCACTTGCTCTGGGTGATCTGAGCCGCCGTGTCCGCCGCGGTCCAGGAGCGCAGGTCCTCGTTCAGGGCGATGTAGTCGGCGCCGTCGTAGGCGTACTGGTCATACCCGCGGAGGAGGCGCCCGTCCGGCCCCACGTCGCAGCCGTACATCCCCTGGACGGTGTGAGACCCTGGCCCCGGGCCCGGCCCGATGTCAGCCCCGCCCACTCGGCCCCGCCCCCGCCTTGGCCAACCCACAGGATTTGGGCCTAAACTGAGAATGAAACCGGGTGAAAGGCGCCTGAGACTCTTCCCCTGTCGAGGGTCACATCGAGTCCTGTGAATTTCGGACCCGGAAACTCGGTCGATCCAGGCCGTCCGTGGGGGATCCAAGGGGTCGTGACCTCTGACCCGGCCCGGGGTCACTCACCGGCCTCGCTCTGGTTGTAGTAGCCGAGCAGGGTCCGCAGGCTCACTCGGTAAGCCTTTGCGTTCTCCCTGGAGACCCGTGTCTCCCGGTCCCAATACTGCGGCCCCTCCTGCTCCGCCCACGGCGCCCGCGGCTCCTCTCTCGGGTTCTCCGCGTCGCTGTCGAACCGCGAGAACTGCGTGTCGTCCACGTAGCCGACGGTGATGAAGCGGGGCTTCCCACGGCCGGGCCGGGACACGGCGGTGTGGAAATACCTCAGGGAGTGGGAGCCTGGGGAAGGGGGGGGCTGAGACCCGGCCCGACCCGCCTCCCGGGGCGGATCCCCCGGGCCCGAGGGGGACGGGGGGGGGGAGGAGGGGGCGGGAGGGGAGGAGGGGGCGGAGGGGGGGGCGGCGGAAAGGAGGCGGCGGGAGAAGGGGGCAGGGAAGGGTCCGGGGCGGCGTAGACGCGGCCTCCCGGGTCCTCGCTCCCGCGGGCCGGTCCGCTCCCTCGTCCCCTCAGGGGCCGTTTCCCTCCCGACCCGCACTCACCCGCCCGGGTCTCCGTGAGGGCCAGGGCCCCCCAGAGCAGCAGGAGGAGGGCGCGGGGCGCCATGGCCGGCATCTTCCGGTCTGGGGAGACTCCGGGTTCGGGCGGGTCCGTGGGGACTTTATAGCCGGACCCGCGGCCACGCTGATTGGCTTCGCCGCAAACCGACTCCCAGTGGGAGGGAGACGTGCGGCCGCGTCACGAGTATCCGGGAGGAAGGGCCCGACGCAGGTTGGAAGAGAAGTGAAACTCCGGGCTTGGGGAATCCCCAGCGCGGGGCCTCCCCACCCCAGACGCCGCCCGCGGGGCCGGAGACCCTGAGAGCCACTCCTGGGACCTGGGACTTGGTCCTGACCCCTCTTCTCTGATACCGAGCGATCTTTGTCACACTGTCTCCCTGAGTGTTGGCCTGTCTGTGGAAACCAGGGGGAGACCCCCAGGCTGGGCTCAGCACCCTTCCCTTCACTTCTTGTCCGGGAATCCGTCTCCCTGAACGAAATCCCTTCCTTCCACTCATCCTTTGCCCCTGGACTCTTCTAGAATAAAACTCACCCCAGGCAACCTCATGCCAGAGTGAGCTCCCCTGGGAATGCAGATGTAAACACAGGGTTTTCTCTTAAAACTGGAGTTGTGTCTGAAAGCACCAGAGAATGAATCTCCTAAAGACTAGTTTCCTTTTTGTTAATTAACTAGAGGGCAGCACAATCTCGGTAACCCAGAGTGATCAGGAATCTTATCTGTAAAAGAAGTGACTTTGGCCCCTTCATATGTTAATGTGTCTAAACAGCATTACAGTCACACAAAGTTCCCAAGTTTACTTTTCTAGTCTATGTGTCTGCGACTCTGGTTTTTGTATTTTAAATTTATCTTCATCCCATAGCTCCGAGTTTCGGAGTCTGAGTACAGGACATTTCGATACAGAGAAGCACGATTTGTTACTGTATGTTGCAACCAGAAACCTGCACAAAAATGCCCTTCTCCAGTGCTCCAGCACTGCGGGTCTTCATGAATGACTCACATGTGAATGTGTGGGTATTTTGTGTGGATATTTTGTGTGGACACTTGGTGTTTTTTGAACCTGATTCACAGAAGGACACTTGTTTTAAGGCAGTCCCACAACTGTATTAATTAACAAATGCAGAGGACACCCAGCTAGGCTCTTTAGATAGATGTATGCAAACTTTATAAAACGCTGTGTTTAAAACATCTGAGAATTCCACTGCTTTAGAATTTTCCCCCTGCTCCTTTTCCTCACCTCCTGCTTCTCCAGCCCTTCTCTCTTTCCCTCCCATCCCTCAGGTCCTCTTCTTCTTTTAGTTCCCATAACCCTTCACTACTGAATTATGATGTTAGTGCTGTCCCCTCACCTGCTTACCCGAATACTCTCCCCACAGTGGTCAGCAGTCCTGCTAATGTGAATCATGTCATGTCATGTTTGACTTAAAATGCTCCAGTGGCTCCATGTCAGTCTCCTGAAGCCTCTAGAAAGTGAGGCACATGAGCACAGGGACTTGGGCTGTTTTGGTCTAAGTCGAATTTGCAGCATATAAAGTCATGCCTGGTACATAGTGGGCATTACATTAATTTTTGTTCAATGAAGAAATGAAATATTCTATTAAAATGCAACTGCATCACATAAAATTATAAATGAAAAAGCATTAAAAATGTTAAGAAAGATATTATTTCATGCATATTGTACACTGTGTGTATCAGTTCATGAATTCATTTCAGCAAAGAAAATTTGTGATTATCTATTGAGACTGAATTGATATTGCTATAAACTTGATGACTTTAAACTACCCCATTTATATGTTTACATTTTCTTTTTTTCTTTTATTTCAATTTTATTTTAAAGATATTGGGTACAATTCAGATTAGGTATACAAGTGGTCATTGCACAGGCAAAGTTTGGTCTTCCCTTTGATCCCCACTTTGACTGGTTTGAGATCTGGTACCCTTACTGATGAAGTTTGCTCCCCTTCACCCCACCTCTTCCCTTGGCAGTTTCCCACTACTGCCAATCCCTTTCTTACTGTATTATGATAATTGCTCAGGATCTGCTTATGAGTAAGAACATGTGGTGCTCAGTTCTTTGTTTCTGTGATAGATCACTGAGTGTTATAGACTGTAAATGCATCCAAGTTGCTGCAAAGTACATAATTTTGTCCTTATTTGTGGCTGCATAATATTCCATCATGTATATGTACCACTTTTTAAAATCCAGTCCACTTTTGATGAGCAACATGATTGGTCCCATGTTTTCACCATTGTGAATAATGCTGCAATAAACATGCATGTGCAGGTATCTGTTTCAAAGAGTGATTTGAATTCCTCCAGGTACAGTCTCTGAAGAGAAATTACTGGGTCTTATGAAAGGTCAATTTTTAGATTTTTTAGGAATCACCACACTATTTTCCACAGAGGCTGTACTAGTTTACACTCCTACCAACAGTGTAGAAGTTTTCCCTTTCCCCCACATCCTCTCTAGCATTTTTTGTTTTTTGAGTTATTGATGATAGTCATCCTTACTAGAGTTAGGTGGTATATCAATGTGGATTTAATTTGCATTTCTTAGATGATTACTGAGGTTGAGCATTTTTTCATTTCTCTTTTTGCTGTTTGTTTTTAGTTCATTTTTAAGACTCTTCTTAAAAGAAGTGTCTATTCATATTTTTGTTCACTTTTTAATAGGGCTGTCTGTATTTTTCTTTTCAGTATGTGTGAGTTCCTTGTAAATCCTGGATGTTTGGCCATTGGATTTTAGGCCATTGTCAGATATAGAGTTGGCAAATATTTTATTCCAGTCTGTGGGCTAACTCCCCACTGTTTTGATGGGTTTTTTTCTTTGCAGAAGCTTTTCAGTTTGATGAGGTTCCACTTGTCTATCTTATCTGTTGTGGCATGGGCATTTGGGATTTTTGATCAGGAATTGATTGCCTATTCCAATTTCCATAAGGAAGTCTCCTGCATTTTCTAAGGTTCGTATATTTTGAAATTTTACATTTAGGTCTTTGATCCATTTAGCATTGATTTTTGTGTATGATGATAAGTAGGGGTCTTTTTTTAATCTTCTGCATGTGGTCAGCCAGTTTTCCCAGCACCATTTACTGAATAGGTTCTTCTCTCTTCAGTGGTTGTTGGTGGAGGCATTATCGAAGATGAGTTGCTTGAGAGATTGAGATTTAGCTTCCTTGATCTCTGTCCTGTTCCATTGGCCTATATGCGTGTTCTTGTACCAATACCAGGCTGTTTTGATATTGTGGCTTTATAATAAAGTTTAAAAATCTGGAAGTGTGATACCTCCTGCTTTGATTCTTTTGCTGAGGATTGTTTTGGCTATTTGTGGTCATTTTTGTTTCCATATAAATTTCTGTATTGTTGTTTCCAGATCTGAGAAGAATGGTGCTGGTAATTTAATGGGTATTATGTTAAATCTGTAGATTGCCTTGGATAGGATGGGCATCTTAACAATGTTGATTCTTCCAATCCATGAGTATGGAATATTCTCCATCTGTTTTTGTGTCATTTTTTATTTCTTTGTGCAGTGTATTGTAGTTTTTGTTGTACAGGTCTTTCACTTCTCTGGTTAGGAAAATGCCAGGGAATTTCTTTTTTGTTTTTTGTTGCTGCAATTGTGAATGGGATTGTGTTTTATATATATATTATTTATTTATTTATTATAAAGATGTGGGGTACAATTCAGGGTTAGGTATATAAACATTGACCGTGCAGGTCAATGAAGTATGATGAAGTATGCCCCTCCCTCCACTAGCAGTTTCCCTCAACTGCCAGTCCCATCCCCCCTGACAGTTTTCCACTACTGCCAATCGCTGTCTTACAGCATTATAATTTTTCAATTATGAGTGAGAACATACAGAACTCAGTTCTTTGTTTCTGTGATTAATCACTGAGTATGATCAACTCCAAATCTATCCAAGTTACCACAAAGTCCACATATTTATCCTTCTTTATGGCTGCATAATATTCCATTGTGTAAAGGCCTAACATCTAGGATCTACAAGGAAGTCAAATGCACCGAAAGGAAAAAAAACAAGCAGTCCCTTTAAAAAGTGGGCAAAAAACATGAATAGACACTTCTCAAACGAAGATATACAGGCAGCCAACAGACACAAGAAAAAGTGCTCAGCCTCACGCATCATCAGAGAAATGCAAATCAAAACCACATCTAGATACCACCTAACCCCTGTAAGAATGGCAATCATTAACAAAACAAACAACAACAGATGCTGGTGAGGATGTGGAGAAAAAGGAACGCTTCTACACTGCTGGTGGGAATGCAGACTAGTACAACTTCTTTGGAAGACAAAGTGGCAATTTCTGAAAGAACTAGAAATTAACCTTCCATATGACCCAGCAATTCCCTTATTGGGAATATACCCGGAGGAACTCAAATTATTCTACAAAAAAGATACCTGCACAGGTATGTTTGTTGCAGCTCTATTCACAATAGCAAACACATGGAACCAACCGTGTTGCCCAATGAAGCTGAACTGGATTAAAAAAAATGTGGGGTTGTGCTTTTTATTTGGTTCTCTGCCTGTTTGTTGGTGGTGTAAAAGAATATACTGTCTTTTGCACATTAATTTTGTACCCTGAGACTTTGCCAAAGTCCTTTATGAGTGTAAAGAAGTTTTTGACAGATTCTCTTGGATTTTCAAGGTATATAGGATTATATCATCCGCAAAGAGGGATACCTTGATTTCCTCTATTCCTTTTTGGATACCCCTGATTTCCTTCTCTTGTCTCATTTGTTTACATTTTCTTAGACAGAAATTCAGGCATGGTGTAGATACAATCTCTGGTCAGGGTTTTAGAAAACTGTGTCCTCATCTTGATGTTGGAGTCCTCTCCCAAGTTTATATGGGGCCTGTGGGAAGAATTGGGTTTCTGGCACTCATAGGACTGAGGTACCTGATTCCTCGTCAGCTGTTAGAGACCGTAGAGAAAGGGATGGACTCCCCAATTCCTAGTGCCACCGTCCTTTTTGGCCACATGCTCCCTCCCTCATTTTCAAAGTCCACAGTTGAGGAAATCCCACACATGGAATCCCTCTCCCACTGTGACTCTCTGTGCTCAGGAAGAACCCAGTCCTTTTAAGGGCTTACCTGATTAGGACAGTCTAATCTAGGCTAATTTACTGTCTGATGGTCCACTGACTGGAGATTTTAATTACATCTACAAAATCCCTTCACAGCAACACCTACTATAGTGTTATTGAATAATTGGGAAGGTGAATACCCAGGGGGTGGTTACTAGGAGGGGATATCATAGAATCAGTCTAGCATGACCTGGATTTTCCTTTTATTTTTAATTGAATCACAGTTGGAAACTGAAATTCAAATATATAGATTGTTGTGAATGATAATAAAATACATCCTGTTTAGCCATGGAAATTCTTCTTAAATTGTAAAATAGAATGGCATGTTTAATGTCTTAACATTAATTTAAAACATATGGAAGTCAAAGTGCAATGAGTCATTCTCTCTCTGGAAGTTATATTAGTTTTCTACTGCTGCATGAAAAATGCCCTAAAAACAACAAATATGTGTTATTTCCCACAGCTTTTGATGGTCAGGAGGTTTCCCTGAGTGCTTCTGGCTTAGGGCCCCTCACAACACACTACATCATCTAAAGGCCCGACTGGGGCTGGGTACTCACATGAACCTTGGCTCACTCACATGGCTGTTGGAACTAGTCTCAGTCCCTCATTGTTTTGTGCCAGAAGACCTCAGTTCACAGCCACATGGATCTTTCCCCAGGGCTGCTTATGACATGGTAGCTGGCTTCCCACATAGCTTAGGATCCCAGAGAGAGAACCGAGGTGGAAGCTGCAGTGAATTTTATGTTCTACACACAGAGTCATAAATTATTGCATTAATCTGTCTATTAGAAGGCAGTAATTAAGTCCAGGTCATATTCACAGGGAGGACTCTAGCTGCACATCTGGAAGATAGGAATATCCAAAGATTTAATACATGTTAAAAGCAAAATTGAAATTGTTGTTTCAGGATTTGTATGTATCAAATGTTTCTTTCATCTGATGTTTTTTAAAGCTATGAACTTGTCTTCTTAATGTAATGAGTAAAAGTTTGAGACATCACAGAGCACTGGATACTACGGAAAAAAGCTTGAGACAGAAACACAATATCTCTATGTTTTTTCATGCAAATGCCTTTAGTACTAATGTCCTCTTCGATAAGTTTCAACAGAATAGTGAATATAGAGTAGCAGAGCAGATACTTCCAAGACTTCAGTGTCATAACAAGGCCTTTAAAATAACTATCTTTGTTTTTCAAAACACATTTCTAATGGAGTTTAAGAAGGCCAAATATACCAGTTTTCATAGTCAGGTATCATCTTCAAAAATACTTGCCTAATCAGACTTGTTTCAATTAGAAAAATTTGAATCTCATACCTCAATCTATATACCTTATCATTGTGACAATTTTGGCTTGATACAGCAGGTAGAATTGTTTAACTCCAGTCTAGTAGTAAGGATATTCAGTAGGCAGCCAATAATACATTAAACATCTTTCACTGTGATTTTTTGTGAGATGTGTAAGAATTGATTTTGATACCACTATGATTCTAAACAGCAAAGTTATCATGTGCTGCTACAGTTTTTTTAAAGAAGCTCTGGTGTGTTTTCCATTTACATTTGTTATTTTATCACTAGCTATTCCTTTATGTTTCCTATTTAGTTTAATTTGAGGAATAATGTGCTTTTTCAATTATGTAAACGTTTAATTCAGTTGTGTGTGTGGTAAAATGTTAGTAACACATCAAATCTTTTGCAAGATGGAAATGCCTTGCACATCAGATTGAACATGGTACACCAGAAGTCTAGAGAGATGCTAGTGAGTAAAAAATTACATGGGCTCTTTCTAGCCAAGGCTATTTTCATGGCATCCTGGTCTGCTCTGTCACATGACTCATTACAATTGGCTATAGCTTTGTTCCAATGTGAGTAGTTTTGCTAAGGATTTTTGCAAAGAGCTTTGGTATTATCTTTTTCTTTTCCATTTAAAAAAAAAACCAGGAATGGTTCACAAGCTGCAATTTGAAAACTGCAATGTAAAGAGTCATGATCATGCAACTACCTGGGCAACCAGCACTGGCAGAACCTATGAAGAAAGTATGAAGCTGCCATGCACTGCTGTTCAATCCTTCCTCCCTAGAAGGAGCCTCTCTCCTGAGTCTTGTGTTTACTATTCCCTTGCATTTCTCTAAAGATTTTATACATTCCCCAAAACCAAATATTAGTCAATTTTGCCTGTTTTAAACTTCCCGTACAGCAGTCTCATTCTGCATGTATTCTTCTGTGATGCACATTATGTATAGGAGAGTTATCCCTGATGTGGGAGGCTGTCACCATTTATTTTTACTGCACAAGTTTTACATTTTATAATTACACACCAATTTTACTACTCTTCTATTTATGTATATGTGGTTGATTCAAATTTTTGCCATAAGCATTAATCTACATGTCTCCTGGGCACATTGGCAAGAAAGTTCTCAGAGTGTATGATCAGAAGTAGGATGTGAGCTCTCATGATACATAGACTTTAACCATACTAGATAAGGCTAATTTCATTTTTAAGTCACTTGTGCCAATTTAAGCTTTTACAATGAATGTATAAGAGTTTATGTCGCTCATGTGTTCGGAAAACACTCAGCTGAATGTGGAGAATTGAGAGTTAAAATTCACTGTCTTGGCTGCAGAATTACTCCCAGACATTTTTTTTCAGACTAAGCTAATAACTTTTTAAAAAATTTTATCCCATATACTGTGGCATTATACTTTTATCCAGGTAATGCTTTCTTGTGGCATAGCCACAAGCATGTAGAATTAGTTCATATGTTAGGAATCTTCTATAATAACATATCGGAAAAAAGAGAGTGGGAGGGAGGAAGGGAGGGAGGGAGGAGGGAGAGGGAGGAAGAACCTCGGGCAGCGAGCACCACAGCCTCTGTCACCAGATCTGACATTGGCAACTGAGATCCCGAAGAAAATACAATGGAGGAACTACTCACTGAATCGCAGCAGAAGACAAGATGCAGAGACACTCCCACTGCTTTTGTTCTGCCATCTGGATGTAGACAGGCTCCCTCCTGCCCATGTGAACAGCGGAGCTGAGACAGGGGTGAATCCAGCACCTCTGTGAGATTGATCATTGTCAACCCAGAGAGGATACCCTGGGTACAGTATCCCCAGAAGGACTGGCCTACCAAGGAGATCCAGTTGCCTCATCCCCTTACCTGGGACAACCGGGACTACGGCTGCAACCAGTGATGAAGAACCCAGCCTAAAGCAGAGGGGTGTGAGTGAGTTTTAAACTGTTGGGCTCCCTTCCCCAAGTGATTCATGAGGTGAGGGACCCAGGCTGAGTGACCTGATCAATGCACATGGAGAGGTCTGAACACAGGCTGATCTGTTGGGGGCAGTTCACAGCCTCTTCCTGACCCCAGGATGTGCAGGAGGACAGAGCTAGAGGTCAGAGTCCCCTCCCCTCTGCCACCAGCCATATCACTGACAAAAACCCCGACGTTTCAGAAACTGCCACAAGAGGGCGCTCAAGAATTACAAAATAGTTTTTTTTCCAATCTTTTTCTGGGGTGGATTTGTTCCTTTGTATTATTTCTTTTTTAAGTTTTTTTTATTTTTTTTTATTTTTTTAATTTTTCCCTGCTCTCTTCATGTATTTTACTGGGTGTACGTCGTGTTTTTTTTCTTTCGTTCTATTCCTTCTCCTTTTTTACATTGGCTTACACATGAGTGTGAAAATGTCCTCATATTGTCAGTTTTCTTTTTCTTTTTCTTTTTTCTTTTTTACTGGTTTGTTTGTCAGCCTATTTGTTGGTTTTTTGTTTGTCCTTCTCTACTTTGTCCTCTTCATTGTCGTTTCTTCTCCCTTCTCTCTTTCTTAGTTTCTTTCCTTTCTTTTATGTTATTTTGTACACCGGGGATATACATACATTCTCAAACATGGACATACTGTGAGGTGGTGGGAAGTGGGTCCCAGAGAGCCCATATCCCAGTCAGTGAACATTGTAATCTTCAGACAACTTTTGAAACTTATCACCCCCCAACATACCTTAACCAAATCTCAAACTTGCAAAAGGACAGCATAGCTCCCCACCCAAAAACTGACTTCCAAATCAAACAAATCTGAGAGCTTTACCAAAGGAGGAACTGAGGGTTGAGCAAACAGAAGTGAAAACTATTCCCTCTCTCACTGAGTAACACAAAAGAAAAATCCATCATAAATGAAGAGAAATTGGTGAAAAAACACAGGGAACCCAGAAAGCCCTATGAAGACGGTACTGGAGAACAAGACTTCAGAACTCAAACAATGAAGAGTACCCAGATCAACTTACACCACAAACGCAGAGACCAAGGAATGGTTGGAAAAGATGAATAAGAACCAAGAAGGGCAAGATGGAAACATGAAAGAATTAAATGCAAAGACACAAGCTATAAAAAAAATACAGTAAATGAAATAAATAATATACTGACAAGCATGGAAAGCAGAATTAACCAAGCAGAAGAATCTCAGAACTTGAAGACCAACTTATGGAACTAACCCAATCTGTTAAGAATGTAGAAAGGAAGCTTTAAAAGACAGAACAAGGTCGTCAAAAGATGTGTGATCATATTAAGAGACCAAATGTATACCTGATCAGTATCCCTGAAGCAGAAAAGGAGACTGACAGTACCCTGGAACAAACATTCCATGAGATCATCCAAGAAAACTTCCTGCATTTAATCAGAGATGTGACCATACAAACCCAAAAGATTCAGAGAAGCCCTGCAAGGCATCAAATGAGAAATCCAACTCCTAGACATATAGTAATTCACTTACACAAGCCCTGCAAGGCATCAAATGAGAAATCCAACTTCTAGACATATAGTAATTCACTCACACAAAGTAGGTTTAAAAGAAAAAATCCTAAATGCAGTGAGAGAGAAAGGTCAGTCCACCTACCAGGGAAGACCAATTAGAATACCAGCAGATTTATCTATAGAAAACTATATGCTAGAAGAGACTGGAGTCCAATCTTCAACGTTCTCAAAGATAAACAATTCCAACCAAGAATTTATTACTCAGCTAAGCTAAGCTTCATCAGCAATGGAGAATTAAAATCTTTATGCTGCCTCCAGACCAGCTCTACAGGAGATGCTTAAGAAGGTGTTAGACGCAGAGAAAGAAAAAAAAAAGAACGACCATGCACTTCCCAAGATAAAGGAAAACAGAGAATCAACAGAGCATGCAACATGACTGCAAAATTGAAAATACAACAATATCAAATCCCAAATTAAAATAAAACCAACAAACAAAACACAATAACAACAGCAACAATAAACTTTATAAGAACCTCATGACAGGGAAAAACTCTCCCATGTCAATAATCAGCCCAACTGTGAATGGACTAAATGCACCATTGAAAACAAATAGAATGGCATGGATTATTTTTAAAAAAAGAAAAAATACGACACAACAATATGCTGTCTCCAGGAAACACATCTCACTACAAAGGACACTCACAAAGTTAGAAAATGGAAAACAAATTTTCAGGTGAATGGAACACAAAAGAAGGCAGGAGTCATGATCTTAATAGCAGACAAAACAACCTATAGCTATCAAAAAAATTTTTAATGGAAGAATACTACATAATGATAAAAGTTTAAATCCATCAACAAGAAATATCCATCCTAAACTAGGCACCCAGCGCTGGAGCACCAGCTTTTAAAAGCAACTACTAAGCAAACTAAAAAAAGATATTGGCTCTAACACTATCATAGCTGGAGACTTAAATACCCTACTAATAACCCTAGATAGATCATTGAGGCAAAAAATCAACATGGAGATCTAGAAACCTCAACTTGACACTTGACCAAATGGACTTAATTGAAACCTACAGGCATTCCACCCAACAACAACGGAATATGCATTCTACTCATTACCACATGGAATGTAGTCCAAGATTGACCACATCCTTGGCCATGAATCAAGCAAAAACAAATTTCATAAGATTGAAAACTTCCATGAAACTTCTCAGACCACAGTGGAATAAAAATAAATATCAGAATCAACATGATTCCCCCAAAACTCACAAAGACATGAACACGAAATAGTATGATACCGAACAACTCTTAGGTCAACAGAGAAATCAAAGCAGAAATTAAAAGATTCCTAGAAGCAAATGAAAACAAAGACACTCCTTACCAAACATCTGGGATACTGTGAAAGCAGTACTAAGAGGGGAATTTATAACTCTATGTCCACACATCAAGAAAATAGAAAGATTGCAAGTTAACAGCCTAACAAATCAACTAAGAGAGCTGGAAAGGCAAGAGTACCAACAGAAGACTCTAGATCACCAAAGTAAAAGCCCAAGATACAACATAGAAGACAAAAATATCATAGAAAAAATCAACAAAACAAAAGGCTGGTTCTTTGAAAGAATAAACAAGATTGATGGACCCCTAGCCAAACTAACCAAGAAAAAGAGAGAAAACACCCAAATAAACACAAGCAGAAATGCAAAAGATCAAGTAACAAATTACCCTGAAGAAATACTCAAGATTATCCAAGATTTCTGTGTACACATATATGGAAATGAACTCAAAAACCTGAATGAAATTGAGTACTTCCTGATGTCACACGATCTCAAAGGTTCAAACAAGAAGAAACTGAGAACTGAAATATACCAATAGCAACCTAGGAAATTGATTTCTTTATGAGAAAACTACCTACAAGAAAAAGTTCCAGACCACATGGATTTCCAGTAGCATTCTACAAAACATACAAGGAGGAGCTGATACCAATCCTATTGAAAGAATTCCATGCAATCGAGGAAAAATGGAATGCTCCCCAAATCATTACACTGATATGCAAACTAGGTAAAGATCCAACAAAGAAAGAAAACTGCAGGCCAATATCCCTGATGAACATAGATGCAAAAATACTCAACAAGATCTTAGTAAATCGGATCCAACAACACATCTCAAAAATCATCCACTATGATGAATGGCTGGTTCAACATCCACAAGACCATGAATGTGGTTAAATACATCAACAAATATAAAAACAAGAACCATATGATTATATAATTAGACACAGAAAAAGCTTTCAGTAAAATGGATTATCCCTTCTTGATAAAAATACTTGAACACCAAGACATAGAGAGAACTCACCACAAAATAGTAGTGCCATCTATGAAGAACCCAAAGCCAATATTTTGCTAAACAGAAATTGAAAGCATTTCCCTTGAAAACTGGAGCAAGACAAGTCTGCCCACTCTCACCCCTCTTATACAACATAGTGTTGGAATTCTTAGCTACAGCAATCAGACAAGAGAAGGAAATCAGGGTTTTCCAAATAAGAAAGGAAGAAGTTAAGCTGTCCCTCTTTGCCGATGATATGATACTATACCTTGAAAACCTAAGAGAATCTTCCAAAAACCTCCTTAAATTAACAAAGAACTTTGGCAACGTATCTGGATACAAATTAAGCATGCAAAAGAAAGTCACATTCTTATACATCAACATTCTTAAACAGGCAGAGAATAAAATAAAAAGGACAATCCCATTCACAAAAGTCACCAAAAGAATGAAATCCTTTGGTATCTATCTAACCAGAGAAGTGAAAGACCTTTACAACAAAAACTATAAGACATTGCTCACAGAAATCAAAGATGACACAAAAAAATTGAAAATATTCCATGCTCATGGATTGAAAAAAATCAACATTGTTCAGATGTCCGTCCTACCTAAGGCAATCTACAGATTTAATGCAATACCCATTAAATTAAAAAACATCATTCCTTGGCCATCATTAATAAAACAAACAACAACAGATGCTGGCAATGCAGAGAAAAGGAATGCTTCTACACTGTTGGTGGGAATGCAAACTAGTGCAATGTCTTTGGAAGACAGTGTGGCAATTTCTGAAAGAACTAGAAATTGATCTTCCATATGACACAACAATTTTCCTATTGGGAATATACCCGGTGGAACTCAAATCATTCTACAGAAAAGATACCTGCACACTTATGTTGGTTGCAGCTCTATTCACAATAGCAAAAACATGGAACCAACCATGTTGCCCATCGAAGCTGGACTGGATTTTTTTAAAATGTGGTACATATACACAATGAAATATTATGTAGCCTTACAGAAGGACAAACATATGGACTTCACATCAACTTGGATGGATTTGGAGTCGATCACACTCAGTGATCTATCACAGAAACAAAGAGCAGAGTACCATATGTTCTCACTCATAAGCAGACCTTGACCAATTATAATACTATAAGAAAGGGATTCGCAATAGTGATAATCTGTCAGGGGAGGTGGGTGGGATTGGCAATTGAGGGAAACTGCTAAGGGAGGGAGGGACATACCTTATCAACAAGGGTACCTGCATAATCAACGCTTGTATGTCTAACCCTGAATTGTACCCCACATCTTTATAATTAAAAAAGAAAGAAAAAACTTCATTCTTCTCAGACCTGGACACGACTATACAGAAATTCATATGGAAGCATAAACAGCCACGAATAGCCGAAACAATCCTTAGCCAAAGAAACAAAGCGGGAGATATCACAGTTTCAGACTTTAAACATTGCTATAAGACCACAATAATCAAAGCAACCTGGTATTGGTACAAGAGCAGCCATATAGACCAATGGAACGCTATAGAGATTCTGGAAGCAAAACTTCAATTTCTCAACCAACTCATCTTCCACAAAGCATCCACCAACAACCACTGGGGGAGAGGAGAACTTATTCAGTAAATGGTGCTGGGAAAACTGACTGACAACATCCAGAAGATTAAAACAGGATCTCTACCTATCACCATACACAAATATCACCTCTAAACGTGTCAAAGACCTAAATGTAAAACCTCAAACTGTAAGAACCTTAGAAAACACAGGAGACACACTTAATGAAATTGGAACAGGTAACTAACTCCTGTTCAAAACTCCAAATGCCCATGCCATAAGAGATAAGAAAGACAAATTGGACCTCATCAAGCTGAAAAGCTTCTGCAAAGAAAATAAACCATGCTCAGCCTCACTAGTCATCAAATAAATGCAAATCAAAACCACAGAGATACCACCTAATCCAATCAGGATGACCATCATCAATAACTCAAATAACAACTGCTGGAGAGAATGTGGTGAAAAGGGAACACTTTTACACTGTTGATGAGTGTGTAAACTAGTACAACCTCTGTGGAAAACAGTGTGGTGATGCCTAAAAGATCTAAAACTCGACCTCCCATACGACTCCACAATCCCCCACTGGGAATATACCTAAAGGAACTCAAATCACTCTATGAAAAGGATACCTGCACCTGCATGTTTATTGCAGCATTGTTGCCAATAGCAAAAATATGGAGCCACCTGTGCTGCCCATTGAAAGAGGCCTGGATTTTTAAAATGTGGTACATATACACAATGGAATATTATGCAGCCATAAAGAAGGACAAAATTATGAACTTCACAGCAACTTGAATGGACTTAGAGGCTATAATACTGAGTGATCTATCACAGAAACAAAGAACCGAGTATCGCATTTCTCACTCAGAAGTGAACCTTGAACAACTATCATAATACTGTAAGAAAGGAATTGGCAGTTGTGGGAAACTGACAGGGGCAGGGGACACAGCTTGTCAACAAGGGTACCTACATAATGAACACTTGCATACCTAACCCTGAGTTATATACCCCACATACTTAATGTAAAAAATTTTAATAAAATAAAAAGATACCTGCACATGTTTATTGCAACATTATTCACAATAGCAAAAATAAGGAACCAACCATGAGGCCCATTGAAAGTGGGCTGGATAACAAAAATATGATACAAATAAATAATGAAATAGTATGCAGCTGTAAAGAAGGACATAATTATGGAGTTTGCAGTGATTTGGATGGGCCTATAGTCTATCACACCCAGTGATCTATCACAGAAACAAATAACTGAGTACCACATATTCTTACTCAGAAGCAGAACTGAACATTAATCATAATAATATAAGAAAGGAATTGGCATTAGGGGGACACTGCCAGTGGAGGGGGACACATAAATCAATAAGGGTACCTTATCTCAAACTAGGCGAAGTGGGAACTAAGGAAAGTCCCCAACGTCACCTGTACGATGACCACTTATGAACCTGAATTATACTAATCAGCCCTGTATAATTAGTCCTGAATTGTACCCCACATCTTTAAAATAAAATAAAACATAAAATAAAATGTTTTTTTAAAAATCCTTTCAATATAACCCATGGATCCAACATAAGGTACACTAGAAAACATTTTCAAGGAAATGGCAATAAGAACATACATTTAGAAAATATGAGCTATTATTTCAAAATTTTCTGTAAAAATACAGTAATCAAGAAAATGTGCTATTGGCAAAAAGACAGACACATAGATCAAAAGAACAGAATGGAGAGGCAAGAAACAGACCTACACAAATAAACTGATTTAAAGTTCATCCAATGAAGAAGGAATCGTATTTTCAACAATGATGCTAAAACAATTGTACATCAACATATGAATAAAAGAAATCTTGCCAATACAATGTTTTATGGTTTTAGCCCTTACATCATCATGTGGCACCATGTGGGTCTTTAATTTACTTTGTATTAATTTCTTTTCTTTACTTTTTCTTTCTTTCTTTTTCACAGGATTTCACTGTCACCCAGGCTGGAGTGCACTGGTGCAAGCATAGCTTGCTGCAGCCTTAACCTCTGGGCTCAAGTGATCCTCTACTTCAGCCTCCCAAG